>VDFB02058242.1:745199804-745573342 GCA_007258455.2 Sequoia sempervirens | reverse complement strand
CATCAAACTATTTGAACTTATAGATTGCATAAAGCTATAAATTGAATTTCATTAAAACTAATTTATTAAGAATCAAATCTAATAAAGTTTGACTTCATTGCATACTTGTTATAAATATCTCACTAATCCAACCATACATATTATATATGTTAAAAATATATATTTACCCTTAAATATATATACTTGTTATAAATATATATTGAAAGAAGATGAAGGTCCTTATTTACCCTTAAATGACATTTAAATTGGATATTTTAATGTTCAATATAATGAAATGTTTAAAAAAATGAAAGTGACAATAATATTGAAAATAAAAATGTTGAACATGAATGTGAAAATATTGTAAAATTTGATGGAACACCTATTGATAAGAGTAGCATCATAGAAGAAGAACAAGAAGAAGAAATACATCAACAATTTCTTGACTAATGTGGATATGAACCCTATGACATTGAAATTGCACTCAATAATTGACTTGTTGATAACAATGATTAAATTGATAGCTCACATGAACCAATGAAACTCAATGTGTCTCAAAATTACATAAGAAGAGAGAACCTTTGTGAAGAAGAAAAAGAAATTCAAAAACTATCTTTTTGTAATGATTTTGTTAAAATTTAAAAACATTCAAGAACCCCAAAATGGTTTGAAATTGATGAGAATAATAGAAATTCTTGAAGAGGCAAGAGGTCATCACAAACCATTTGGTTGTGGGCTTCAAAATTTTTCAATGAATGGTTTTCCAATAAGACATTAACCAAAAAATTCCAAATTTTTATACAATTACTAAAGATGTACAAAATGGGACCTTTACTAAATAAATTTCAAAGATTCATGTAAACAAAAAGTTTGATCGAAATAATATTGTTGTTAAAGTTTTTTTTAATGCATTAAATTCTATTGTAAATAATAGTAAGGAAAAAGATAAAAGAGTTGCTCATAGAGTAATAACATCATTAGTAAGAAATTAAAAAAATAAAAAGGCTCAATTATTAAGGTAAACTTGTCTTGAATTAAGCCTAAATCGTAAAACATTATCAAAAGTACTATCAATAAGATCATGATTAGAAATTCCTATTGAAAATCATACTTGGGCTTTTAGAAGTAGGCTTCCATGAGTCGATAAGAAGCTAATTAATGGCACAAAGGATGAAATTCAACAATTTTGGCACTCTAACTCTAGATTTACATATGAGGTTGGAAACAACATTTTTAATACTCTACCTAGGCCATGATTATGTTATGAGTATGAAGAGTTTATGATATAAATACATCCATTATTGTTGAGTTAAAAGTAGGTTAAATATTATTTTTCTTAAAATTCACTTTTATATAAATGTAGGTGTTTTTGGAGAACAAAGCTATAGTATGAATAAGTGATTGACATGATGGCTATAAATTTCAAGGTGGGGACATTCAAAGTATAATTCATAAGGTGTTATAATATTAGAAATGCTTTCATTGTTTAGTTAGTTTTAATCAATGTTGTATGATTTATTAAACATTTTCTTAATATTTAAATGTAGGTGTTTTGGGGAGTAGCGTTGATAGATCCTAGCTCATTGAGAAAGGATATAGGTAGAGAGGAGGAGTGACCTTGACAAGGATTGAAACATGGATCACCTCAAGGTGGTAGATATGACTGGAACATATCCATAGAGAAGGATAGGCGAAGAGGATAGATATAGGAGACAAATACCTTAGGGGCACCTTTTTAGTTGTGTGTATGCTCTACAAAGTGGATTTACTCATGAGTGCTTTGATGTATTTGAAGACACATTTGTATGAGAACATAGATAATATGATATGGGAACTATTAGTTGTGTTGATGATGGGTGTGATATTTTATGTGTATGTTGATCATGTGCATGATATATATAGTTATATTTCTTGTATTTGGATGCTCATAGGTATGGATGTTCATGAATCTTATGTGTATGTCTAATGGTGGCATGTGGAAGGATAAATATGGCTATTGAAAACTTTACCATTATCTTGACAACTAATTATGGCTATATGATTATCTTATTGTAATGAACCTAAGTTAATTAGATAGATATTAGTGAAGTTGAATTAGGAAGCATGGATTGTGCTTTATTATACACATTTTATGTTTAAAAATATGGGTCTAATTTTTGTGATATTGAAATTCAGTTAAATTTCTTCAATAGTATATCCAAGGTATAGGGATATATTAGTGGTAGGAGTAGTGTAGGATAAAAAGGAGAATGTATAAAGAGGGGAAGGTCTAGAAAGGTAATGACATGGTAATGGAAGGAGAAGTTACACTATAAGGTTAGATTTTCATAGGATAAGGAGGAATGGTATGAAGAACATATCTACATATAGGATAGTGCTAGTAGTAACAATGGTGTGAACATATATAAAAGGATGGGAGATAAGAAAAATACTAGTGGAGAGAAAAGTAGGGCATGGAGTGAAAGGTGGATCCCATGGAAGTGGTAACTATAGTATGATAGGAGGAATAATTATAAGAGGATGAAGGGTAGATGGATGCATAGAGGGTACAACATTATTAAAATCCATTAGAGTGGTAATATTATGAATAGTATTAATTCCCTAAGGATAGCCACCTAATACATTATATAAATTACTAGCCAATGAGTGAGGATATTTAGGGTGGAGAGGTGCATCAATACGTAATTATCAATTTAGGAAAATATCTTGTTTAGCAACATATGTATCTAGATCATAGTCTTGATCATTATTTTTCATCTTCTTTAATGTGGCTCTTTATATGGATGTCATTAGCTATTATATCAAAAAATGATTCAATCGTCATTTTATTTGCTAGCCATATTAGAGTTAAGATGAAAACTCCATAAAACAAGATTTTAAAGGATATTAATTTAACTAGATAAAAGATCAAGGAAAACACTCTCAAACATGCAATATACCCCAATTGCTTAGACAATTCATATTTCCTAATAATGTGTGCAACTAAAAACTAATAACATGTAATGAATGGATGTAGGTGATAATAATTAAATAATCCTAATTGAACTAGGGTTGTCCCTTTTATATATTTAAGAAGTTGTAAGAGCATTGTATGAAATTGTAAGATGGGAATTACTTATGAAATGTTATATGACACATAAGAGAATAAAAAAGGGGGGTTACACTAGAATATTGATTAGAATTATGAAAATCATCAAGATCATCTTAAATAATGGGTTTGAATATGTCAAAAATGGAGTGTCGGTTATGAGGAGGAGGATTTGAATTTTTTTGACAAGATGTAAAGCATTTGTTAAATACATCCTATAAACCAAGTCAAGGAATATGGTGTTGGAATTTGTGCCAAATTTGGTGCCATTTTTAGGTCATTATTTTGGCTCATGGCTTTGGTAAACCACACTTGGTTTATGGTTTAAATTTTTCCTATTTATGGGTGTTTGAGATGGAGAAAGCATAATGATTTTATAGTTATCATCATGCTACTAGAAATTACTCCATATGAATCACATGTTGATGATACTACTATAAGGGTATGCACATGAATATTTTATTGTAAATGATATTATTATCAAATAATATAATTGGTTCATGTTTTTGGTTGTGGGATTTTTCTTCCAAGAGGATTTTCCCATGTACATAATTATGTTATAAATTTATAATTTATACATTTTTCTTGTAACTAAAATTAAATATATTTTTCATATTTATCTCTTGATAGGTTAATATGGACATTTTTAATGTTACAAATGATACAATTTGTGGTTCTATTTGAACTTCATAACTTTATATTGTTTGTTTCCATATGCTATTAAGTTCTTATATATGTTTCACTTGGTCTTTCCATTTAGGAGTAGGCTATCCATAGCTTTGATTGCTGAAATGGGAAGACTTATTTCATTTACACATAGAACATAAAAATGTATGCAAAATGGGGAAGAAAATCCAATTTGAATTCAACAAATTTGAAAACACTTTAAAAAATTCTAAACAAATCCAATTTGAATTCAACAAATTTGAAAAAAATTACATCTAGGGTTTCAAAATTTAACATATCAATGCATTTTAAACTCTAAAAAATTTGAATTTCAAATACCTGGTGCTCGTTATGCAAGTCAGGTTGATGAAGTTTGGAGAGACCAAGCTGAAGTTGTGTTCATCGGAAAGAAGAAATCAGTTCGCTCACCATCATGGTCTCAGTTCGCCGCACACAGGGAAAGCAACTGGTAATTTTAGAAAGTGAAAATGACAGTCGAAATGAGAGTTTTTGTTTTTTTGTCATATGTAAGGGGGTTCGGTCAAACCCATGTTCGATCGAACCCATTTAAATATATATTTTTTTAATTTAGGGTTTGTGGGTTCGGTCGAACCAATGGTTCGACCGAACATAGGTGTTCGACCGAACCCCTTGAGTTTGGGGAAAAGGAAAAAAATGAAATTTCCTTCCTCATATAAATTGTAAACCACTATTCTGAAGTCACCCCTATCTTCTTTTGTATTCTTCATTGCTTTGTCCTTCACACTTGCCTTTAACAGGTTCATCCTTCCTTAGTGTATCATTGTCCTTGTTATTATTGTCTTTTTCTACTCTCGAAACTTGCTTCACTCTGTCATACAGTGCTATGGGGTGTTGTTAATCTTCCCCATCATCAAATATTGATGTCCTTTCTTCTTTTACATTTGTACTCAAGCTCTCACCAATTTCCATCACCTTCCCCTATTCTTCATGCACAATTTCCTGCTCAGTACCCTTCCTCTCATCATTGTTTGCTCTGGAATCCTTACAAAGGTCTGTACCCATGCTTGTAGTGGTCTTTGTCAGGCCTACACATTCCTTTTTCACTATCTTATCAACATCAAAAATCTTTGTCTTCTTGTTCACTTCCTTACCATTCACACATACTATTGTTTCAATATTACTAGGCTGCCTTTTCATTTGTCCCATCACCATAGGGCACATGACTGTCCCTATCAATATGCCTTCACTTTTTTCTTGCACTCCACATCTACTCTTTTTTGTATTAGCCTGAGACACCATTCCCTCTACTTTTCTTTTCCACACAAAAGCATTCCTCTTTATCTCTATCTCTACATTACCTCTATCCTTCCTATGCACTGTCCTAACAGTGTCAAACTATGATTTGGCTGCTAACTTCATGCTCTCACCTTCCTCCTTGCTCACATATTATTTTCTCCCCATCATTATAATCTCACCTTGCACTCTTACCTCTTAAACCAATGGAATTAGATCAAATGTCTTCCCATCCTTTTCAATGTGATATGTGTTTTGTCTTCCATGATAAACTGCAAACCAGTCAAATTGCTAGGGTCGCCCAAGCAAAACATGACAACAACTCATATGTAGATTGTCACAAACAATTTTATCTTTGTATGGACCAATTTGAAACTCAACAATGGCTTGTTCACTCAAAATGGTTTGATTTTCACTAACCCAAGACACTTTATATGGTTTTTGTTTAGGTACCCTTTCCAAATGCAATTTTTCTACCCTATCACTAGATACCATATTGTCAGTGCATCCAGAATCCACAATTACTTTGCATACCTTATATTTGCATCTACAACCAGTCCTGAACAAGGCTCTTCTATGAATTTTCTCCCTCTCCATGGATGTCTTCAAGTTTTGTCTTCTCATCATCAACATCTCACCAACTTCTGTAGTAGCACGAAGAGTAGTGGAACTTGAGCTTTCAACTTCATCTTCATAAGCAATTTGGGCTCTCTTATCATATTTCCTTTCTCCCACACTTGATGTGGTTCTAATCTTCTTTGGAAATTTGAAGAAAGTGTGACCAAACTCACCACACTTATAGCACCTGCCTGAAAACTCATTGAAATATCTCCTTTATCTAAAGCTAGTTCTTCCAGCTCTCCATCCACCTCTTGGTTCAGGTGCTTGTTCCTTACTCTTATCGGCATCTTCAAGATATTCTTTGGATTTCCTTGGTGTTGAAGATGTACCTCTACCCCTAGAAGTATTTCCTCTTCCTCTTGTTTCCTTCTCTTGTCTCCTTTTGAGTTTTTCTTCTACTCTAATTGCCATTTGAAAACATTGTGCCACAGTCTTTGGTGCCAACAAACTAATTTAATCTTGTATGTTATACCTTAGGCCATTAAGATATCTAGCTACTCTTTCTTTCTCATCCTCCTCATGCTTAGTTCTTATACTTAGCCTATAAAATTCCCTAGTATATGTTTGCACATCATGTTCTTTTTTCCTAAGATTTTGTAACCTTTTAAGTAATTGAACATTATAATCACAAGGAAGGAACTTACCTTTCAATTTTTCCTTCATTCTTTCCCAAGAAGTGATCTTGTTCTTTCCTTTGCTCTCTCTTTCCTCTTGCACAAAGTTCTACCACAACAAATCATGTCCTTTCAATTTGGTTTTGGCCTTCTTCACTTTATGTTCTTCATCAATCTGCTCACTATCAAAATAGTTCTCCAAAGCCCCTATCCAATCCAATAGCTCTTCTCCATCTAGTTTTCCCCCATACATAGGCACATCCATTTTGCTATGTCCATCTTTCTTCACAGCCTTCAAAAGTTTCATCATCCTCACATCATCTGGATCCATCTCTTCCTCTTCAATGGGAGTCTCTTCTTCTTCAGTATTACTCTCACCCAAATCCACTCCAGTCTTTGATTTCAATGCAACCATCTCTCTTCTCAAGGCTTCTATTTGTCTAGCTTGCTCATCCATCTTTCTTGCAACTATGCTTCCTTTAGGAGGCATCTTGATAGTAGTGCCTCTTCACCTTCCAACCTACAATTCAACCAAATCACCAACAAGAGATCTATTAGCTGGCCTTTGATACCACCTAATGCTAGAAAGGTGGATGAAATACTCTCACCAACTTAAAAATGACCAATCTCAATCAGAAAACAACTTCTTATAACACAAGTCCCTCAACTTGACTCAAACACCCTCCTTAAGGCTTGTAGCCTTCAATAACCAACCAATGAAGATATCTTGTAGAGATGGCCATACAATGGCCTATCAAACACCACAAAGGTTCACCATAGACTCTTAAACAACATACCAAAATATCCCATAGGGTTTCTTTGAATCAACATCAAGAACCAATAAACTGTCCTACTTCAAGGCTATTCAGTTAGCCCTATTTTCCAAAGGAACTACCTCTTAAACACTTGAAAAACTCACAAAATCATTGGAAAGTCTTAAATTGTGACTCAAAACAATATAATCTCACACCAATTTGCAAATTTATACCATCTAGTGTGCTTCACCATGAAACCCTCCTTTAACATGCAAAACTTTAGGGTTTATTGAAAATATTAGCACTCAGGCTCATCTTGTCCAAAAAAGGCATCCAACACCCCATGTATACTCTGCAAATACTCACAAATACATTACATGGACCATTCCATCACTATTTCATCAAAACCCAACATAGACACCTTCATTTCACATAGAAAATAACCTTACTCTGCCCTAGGGCATCACCCATTTTCTTACAACTTGTCCCTTTGTTCTTCAAATCCTTAAAAGAATCTATGCCTACATAAAAATAGATCAATCCACCAAGTTATAGGGGCTGACAGTAGGTGGATTGATTAATTCATGGTTTTAAACTTCAATCAAAACCCTTATTTTGTGTAATAGGGTACTTTCAGGAAAATGATGAAATCTCCCACCAAATCCAAAGCTAGACTCACAAAATAGAATCAAATGAAATAAGATTCATGTATTTAAAAAACCCCAAAGAATTCATACCATTTGGAGTTTGTACGAGACCGTATAGTATCAACAAAGTACAAATTACCAATAAAATATGTAGAAAATGTTGTTTATTGAATGAGAGTTTGCAACACAAACTTCAACAACCTCTTGTTCGAGCCTTTGGAGGATTTAAATGCATTTTAAAATCAGTTTCTAATTGTCCAACATCTACAACCACTTTTTGAATTCCAAGACTCTTCACATTCCCTAAAATTTGCATTTTAACAATTTTTGTTTTGTTGGCAACATTTTTACAATTTGCTTTTGCAACTTTGAACATATTTTGACACCTAAGACACTAACAACCCAAATTACATATTAAATGGTCTTGATAGACCTTATTTAACATAAATTGACTCAAAAAATCCCCATAATGACCACTTAAGAACCATTCCTAATGACTCATTACAAAAAGAAGTTGGTCTTATTGACCTTATTAGGACAAAAACTCATCACATCTAAAGCTTGCTCAATACCAACCTTGCTTGACCATTGTGGACCAAAGGTGCTCCTGCACCATATTGATGTACTTCCTTGAAGATTAATATAAACATTGGATCTCTTTGGCTATGGATTTTTTCTAGCAAAGGTTTCTCCATGTATATCGTGTGTCACTTGTGTTTGGTAACTTGAGGTATTGTTGATTTTCATTCATTGTTGCAATAGTCAATCACTTAATATTTTTATGCTAATCTTGAATATATAATTTCATATTTGTAACCCCTTTATTAAGTTCATATTGCTGCAACTTATACCTTGATTTTCCAACAAAATTACCTAACAAAAATAATTTGAAAATATATTATGATATTGGTACCCCAACTTGGTGGGATTATAATTCCTAGACTAGTGGGAAAATTTTAACTTTTTTTATATTGGGTGTGCACACCAATTTGTGACACAAAAATGGCTCTTAAGATGCCACTTTTTTTCTGAAATCAAGAAAGTCTAATGTTCATGAGAAAATGAAGATAGTTACGCTTAAAATTTGGAGATGCAATGAGAACAAGAGTTGAAGTGTTTCAAGTCTACTTTCTAGGCTACTATTTTTTTTGAAAATAATGAAGATAAAGGGTTTTGAAAAGGGAGTCCACCAAAAGTGGTCTTGTTTTTATCAAAAAACAACATAGCGTCTATTGTGGCCTCCCTTTTTTGTTAACTTTTTTTTAGAATATCAAAAATCTAAATGGTGAGAAATTAGCTAGCACCATGTAGTTTATCCTAGTTCTTTCAGCTATTTTTTTAATGAATATATAATATTTTATAATTTTTGAAGTGGACACATCCTAAAAAGCTAAATTTTGAGCGTGCTTCCCCCCTAATTTTTTTGAAAATGAATCAATTTTTTTTTCATTACATGTAGAATGGAGTCTAGCTTATAAAAATCTAATTTGCTTCAAAATTAGATGAACGAGTAAATATTTATTCTAAAACTAGCACATGTTGGTTTTTGACATAAAACAAAGGCACTAACAAGAGAAGTTATGTATGAAAACCTTAACATAATTAAAATGTAAAAAAAAAATATATTTAGATAGCTAAGAGAGAATCTAACATCATCACGGTTTTTAATAAACTTGCATTGAAAGATGTGCAAACATGGCAATTAGCACGGCCAAAAATATGTGAAATTTTGTTACCCTTTTAAAAAATCATGTCCTTGGCCTGAAATGGTTGTCCAACCTTTTGGGTTCGATGCCCAAGGAAAAATCCAAGCCTTAGGCTTGGTATTTCCCAATGTAGCTAATTTGGCGAGCGCTATTTGGGTTCAATGCCCAAGGAAAAATCCAAACCTTAGGCTTGGTATTTCCCAATGCAGCTAATTTGGTGAGCGCCAAATTTGGAACTCACCAAATGCAATGCAACATTTGGTGAGCACCAAATTTGGCG
Source organism: Sequoia sempervirens (assembly GCA_007258455.2). Classification (NCBI taxonomy): domain Eukaryota; kingdom Viridiplantae; phylum Streptophyta; class Pinopsida; order Cupressales; family Cupressaceae; genus Sequoia; species Sequoia sempervirens. The sequence continues at coordinate 745,563,711 of VDFB02058242.1, read as the reverse complement.
CTCGCAAAATAGTGATGTATTAACAAAAACACCAACTTTGCTACTTTATGTTTGTCTCTCACTACCCCACTTTGATAAGGCTTAAATTTCACAATTTATGATCGATGATGGATAGTCGAGGTTTTACCTTTCAGTCCCTCTTTGTCTCCTTCCCTCTTAACCAATACTTACCCTATTCTCTCTCAACCCTCTCTAGGTCTCTCCCACCCTCTATACCTTGCCTTCCCTCATTAACCCCATCTCCATCCTTTCCTCCTTACCTTTTTCTTCTTTTGTCTCCCTTTGTTACTATTTTTGATGTAGAGGATAAACAAGATGCAAGGACAATGATTTTAGATTCCTAATGACTCTACTGAAGGTGTTCAAACCCTATCTTGCAAGATTTTGAAAAACTTTCCTCACTAGGTTCAAACCCTCAACAATGTTCTAATTGGGAATTTATTGCAACAAAACTCAATCTTATGCCTATTAGACTTCTTGCACATTTAATACACTCAAGAGGGTCTGGTCAACTCCTTACTTTTCTATGGAAAACTCAAGAAACATGTTTTTCAATAAACCCTCAAAGACCTAGGGTTTCAACAATCTTTTAGGACAATAATCACACACAAACCTGCATATCTCACACATACAATAGATTAATGAGTTTTCCTTTTATGGACACCTAGGGAGAAACCTAAGGAAGGGTTTCACCAAGTATCATCAATTTCCAACTATGCAAACAAAATATATGAATTTATTTCACTCACCAAAAACCCTAGTTCAGTAACATGGCAATCAATAGTATTTTTGTCATACCTTGCTCAACACTTCATGAAATTTAATGAAACTAATTGAATTTGAAGCTGTAAATAAAGTACTATCCAAAAATTCACTCCTACACCTACAAATGTTCCATATAGGGCCGCACAAGGTTGTTTTCGACTGGAATTGTAGAAAAATAACCAAAAATGGTGAAGAAATAGGGTATTTCATCCAAAAACTCCTTTCTAGCTTCTTGGAGCAATTATTACCACTCATTCAAGGTGAATTTACATTACCAAATAGTTTCCATTGAAATTACATGCTTTTCCTTCAAAAACCTAAATGTAACCTAATGTTTTATGCCTTAAACTTGCAAAATATGCACTTTTTAACCTAGACATGATAACAAAACATGAAAAGAGACCTTACAAGGTTAGTCATCATCTTCTAAGGCCTTATTAGACTCAAACATCTCCAAAATTACAACTGAGGAACAAATACCAACCTTTTTCAAGCCAAAAAGCACCTAGAAAATTCAAATTTGCATTTTGGCGAGAAAAGTAAAATTTGAATTTCTAGGCCTATTTACACAACGTAGACTATTGAAAATGATCCTAATGGATCCCTTAAGACGTAAAATAACAAAAATAAGACTCATAACATGAAAAGAGACCTTACAAGGTCATTCATAGCCTTCTAAGACCTTATTAGACTCAACCAACCGAAAACTACAGCTGGGGAACAAACCCCAACCTTTTACAAGCCAAAAAGCACCTAAATAATTCAAATTTGCATTTTGGCAAGAAAAGAAAAATTTGAATTTCTAGGCCTATTTACACAACTTATACTATTGAAAATGATCCTAATGGATCCCCTAAGATGTACACTAGCACAAATAAGACTCCTAACATCAAAATGAGCATAAATGCATCACCAGAGTGATGCTCCTGCATCATACTCCCAAGGGAAAAAAAGGAATGAAACTAAGGTTCCACCTGAGAGAAGGTCTACAACTATCCTCCCATGCTTGATGATGTTTGATTCTGTCATCCATGTGGCATCCTCATATGGAAGGTGCTTCTACTTGAACAAATATTGAAATTATTGTTTGCCCCTTGTCTTCTTATTGTCTTTGGTGTCAAGAATGCACTCTAACTCTGTTGGTTTGGTGTGTGGTAGGTCCTTTATCCAATCAGCATCTGATATCTTCTACACATCTACCCCTTCATCATCAATAGCATCCCCTTTGTAAGGGTACAAGTCAACAACATTAAAAATTAGTGATATGCCTACTCCATTAGGAAATTCTATCTCATAGGCATTGTTGGCAAACTTCTTAACAACCCTGCAAGGACCTATTTTCTTCATCTTCAATTTGGTATATTCACCTTTGGGAAACCTTTTCTTCATGAGATGTGCTAGGAAAAGATCTCCAAACTTGAAACTAACCTCTCTTCTCTTCAAATCTATCATTTTTCTGTACTTTTCCACACTTGTTGTAACATGCCAATCATTGACTCAAGTAAAATTTCCTAAGTTTTCACTTTCAAGTAAATAAACTATGTAACTTAACTATTTCCATAAAAAAGTTATTTTCTTAATAGAGAACAAATGAACATAGATGTCCATAACAATAATCAACTTTGATTCCATGTCCACAATAATAACTATGAAACTTAACCATTTCCATAAAAATTTCTTTTCTTAATAGAGAACAAATGAACATAGATGTCATAACAATAATCAACATTGATTCCATTTCCACAACAATATTTCACATATTACAATATTCCAAATATTGTGTACAAAGTACATACATAGCTCAAAAAAGCTTCAAAGTAATAGATATACATGGTCCAGGAATCTCCTTTCAAATCTTGGTCTTCTATCGCTTGTTGAGGAGGAGAAGCATCATACAAGTGCTTTTCTACCAACCACAGACTCATATGTGGTCCCCCACACATCTATCATTCGATATATGGCCCTACCCTTTGACGAAGAGATTGGTGGAGTAACCTCGTAACAACAACCATTCTGAGCTTAGTGTTGTGTCCTACATGACTAGAACTTGTAAATCCTACAATCTTGAACTAGCATGCATAAATGGATCATGGTGAATTGACAGTGGAGCCAAAGGCAATCACACTACTTCGGCCAAAGTGTTCTCACTTAGTACTTTGTGTGATAGTCATCCTACTCACATATACTACTCAAGCTCAATTTGACTTTGGGCCATTATAATCTATACATAGGTATTTCCTTCTATGGGTAGTATTTAACCCTAGAAACAACCTATTCCCTTTTCCCAAAACTCAATGGTATTTCTACCCACAAAGCATAAATACAAGTTACCCTCCCTTCAATGGATAGTCAAATCTCAGGTGTAACTTACAAGCTATCTAATACAATCAAATAACTTTGCAATGAATAACCCTTAAGCTATCCTTGTTTCATCATTCCTAGTATACTTATACTAATGATAAACAATTTCTCCTATTATGGAGTAAATACAAACACTTTCATAGAAAAGCATAAAACAACTTCTCCTTTCCATAAGCAAATACTATTATTCACCTAAGCATGTGTTCTCAAGCAATTCCAATCAAAGCAATCAAGACTCATTCTACCATAATAAAATACAAATAAAAGAAGATTAGATCCTCATGCTTGTAATACGCTTGATCCAATTGACTGACTTGATACACAACTTTCCAATGATAGCTTGCCATCCTTCACTTTAACTACTCAAAGCAACACTTCACTATATAACTCAATGCTCTCAAAATAATAATAGCAGAGGAACTAAATAATTGTGTATCCCAAATGAGAGAGTTATCCCATACATATATATATATACATACATATATATATATACATACATATATACATACATATATATATGTATGTATGTATATGTATATATGTATATGTATATATATATATATTCCTCTATGTACATGTATACGTATGTATACATATATTGATATATTTGTATGGACATTTTTGTTTGTCACACATACGTATATATCGACACACACACACATATATACATTCGATTTCACAATCAAGCACATATACAATTAATATCTTATTGATAGGAAATATATTTGTGATGTATATATACATATATACATACATGTCGCATTGTCCGTTCGATACCACCATGCTCATAAGCAACTCGTTCATAAGTGTGCATAGGTACTTCTATGTATGTACTCTCATGTATGTTTTCGTTCATGCCTTTGGTCTATTGTCAACATGCATATGCATACATATATATACATTCAATGTATGTTCACCACATCAATCAAGCATAGTAATATAAGGAAGAACTCATAAGCTCCAAACACATAAACATCATCCAAGAATGCACTCAACAATAATCAAGACCCTTACTAATGCAATCTCATCATCCTAAGGAATGACTTACCAATTCCAAACACAATAACTTGACTCAACCATTCTACTGTGTGTGTGCAAGCTCAGTTAGGTTATGTTACTGGTTACCCACACAAGTTCTTCTCCTGAGTGATACTTCCCCTCGCACCTGGAGGATTGAACATGAACCTGTATCCAACTAACAGATTCCCATGGTAGTCAACTGTTCATCAAAATATGCATTTACATAATATTTTTCTATAGTTAGAATATCCAATTCAATAACCATCCATTTCACATATATGCATTGCATCACAATTACATTAAATTAAATAAACATTAATTTCATAATTCATTGATAACAAAGTGCAAGCACATATATTCTCTATCATAATTCCAAATACATTCATACATGCAATAATTTACCCTAGCACAATAATAGTAAATAAGTAAATACACAATGGGGTGTGACACTTTCTTGGAGTTGTTGTTTCACTTGTTGATGTATCTCTTGCATGGAAATTGTAAATTGTTCACCCTCTGCACTTTGCTTCTCCGTACCATTGAGGTATCTTATTTCAAACACTCCTCTTGACTGCACGTCATAGACCACCTGAAATGGACTCTTGCCAATGCTTCTATTCATCGAGTCATTATAAGAAAACTCTACTTTGGGTAACACAAAATCCCATTGTTTAGGATGATATTTTGAAAGGAATTTTAGTAGGTTATCTAAGCTCCTATTGACCACCTCAATTTTTCCATCAGTCTGAAGGTGGTAGGCTGAGCTAAAACTAAGATTTGTACCAAGCTTTCTCCACAATGTTCTACAAAAGTATCCTAAAAACTTGTTATGTAGTACCCCTCCATTTATGCTTATGTTTTCTATTGCATGTGTTTATACTGTTAGACTATGGTACTTTGTTTGGATATTTTGATCGTTGGTTTTGAGCGACAGTGGATTCACTTTGTGACATGATGATACATGGTATTGAGATATTTGATTTCTGACATGTTTGATATAGCGTAGATGTTTTCCTTCAAATGATTATTTCCATATATATGTTTATGATGGACTAACTGTTATTTAATTCGTCAGTCTGATGTGATGTGTATTGGTGTGGAGAACGGAATTGCATCACTCGCTTGCGAGTGCCCTATGATGTCCATGATTTTCTCCGCACGGTGTGCCTGTACAATGGATTATATATATATGCATGTTATTTGCTTGGTTGCAGGATTGCAGGTACATGACACCGACTCCACCTGGGTACTCAGGTCTGAGCTTGTCAAGACTCAACGGATATGTTGATTGGGAGGTAGTAGCATGGTTTATCCTAGTCTAGTCTATAACCCGATCATAGCACATCGTCTGTTTAGTTCAGAGTCATAGATTGTCTTGTATTGTTTTGTTTGGATTTAATTGCTTGAAAGGAAAAATTTGTCAATTTTAATGTTAGTTTATTATGCTTTAATTTATTATTATTTAAATTAATTTTTAAATGTTAAAAAGGTTTTACATGTTATTTAATAAATTAATTAGTTTGTTTGGTTAAATAATTTGATCTTAGAGATTAAATAAATTAATTAATTAAATTAAAATTGTTTGAAATTATGTGTGAATAGATTTTATTTAAAATTAAATGTTATTTGGAAATGGCATTTTAATTATTAAATAAATTTTGTATTTTGAAAATTTTAATTTTAAATTTTAAATAAATAAAATGCATGCAATCTTGAAAGGCAAGATTGCCGAGAAGTTGTTAAAAGATATTTTGTACTTCTCGACATGTGTATGAGTTGAATTTATTGTTTATGGTTGAGGTTGTTCATGGATGTTATTTTGGATATGGGAAAACACAGAAGGGTTATCAATTTTTCTTCACAGGAAATGAAAGAATAATTTGCTGTGTAAAAATCAATTTTAAAGAAGTTACTTCTTATGTTTTGGTTGTATATTTGTGGAAGATCCCTTTGGTGGGAAGTTCTTTGTGTTTGGTTATAGCTTTCCTGTGGATTTGGGGTTTTTCTGGAGAAGCTTTGGAGGATTGTACGCTACAGGCAATAGAGGCTCTCTTTTCTACAGGTAATTTTCAAGTTACAGGTATTTCCCTTGTTTTATTTGTTTTTGAAAAAGAATGTTTGAGAAAATAAAGTTACTTGTTATTAAAATTTCTATATTTCTCGGGAAAGATTATTTACTGTCTATTCTCTGTTAAGATTTATTGAATTTTTTTTTTTTTAAACTACAGTAGATTTTCTTTCTGGAAAAATGAGTTTGTGTGAAGGGAAATTATTGATATATGGGAAAATGAAATTTATATTTCTAGAATTAAAAATTAGAATTCATTTGGAAAATATATTTTATGCGTACTGTGAAAATTTTACAGTTTTCCCTATTTCCCTTTTTGAAACCCCGTTGAACTTCTGAAGAAATTTCTTTATTCTCTGTTGAAAAAACCTGTTGGTATTTGATATATATATATATTAGTATATATATTTAACCTCATAAATAAATTGGATTGTGAAAGAGATTATTTTATAAATTTATGAATTTTAGTTGTGGAATCGCCATACTGGTGATTATGTTTATTTTAATTCAGATTAAATTCTGTACTCGCGAATTCAAAATTCACAGAACTATTGACTGTTTTATTTGTTTGAAATAAATTTCAATGTTTATGCATGGATATATGGAAGGGGGCCGCGGGGCTACCCCACAGCCACCCCCATATGGGGTGACGACTGTGGAGGCAGCCGACGCTACACTCATTGGCAGCGCGCGGCTGTCTCACAGCCACCTCGCCATACGGGGAGGGCTGCACATACACACACAGCCGCGGGCTGTGTACTCTGTGTACACAGCCGTGGCTGTGTACTCTGTGTACACAGCCGTGGCTGTGTAAAATGCAGTTGTTTTGTGTTAAACAGAGATTTTCAATTTTACTGTATTTTGATTTTGAAATCCGATTTAGGGTTTTCGTATTTTATTTAATATATTATATATATATTTATATATATATGTATGTAATATGTATATACATTTGTTATTGAGAATATTTGATTAAAATAATAATGTGGAAAAGTTTATTTTGGGAAAATAAGAAATAAGAATTTATTTGTATTTAAATAGTTATGCATATAATGATTTCAATGAGTATATTTAGTAAATGTATTGAAAACTATTGTTAAGTAAAGGAAATAGATACTTTCTCTCTTTTAATTGATTGACTGGATTTAATATATCCCAATGATAGATGTGTATTCGCTTTAAGTTGTTTTAAATTTTTATTGGGTAAAAGGGGGGATTTATCTTTACGTGATTTCAAGTCTTCCAGTTGCAGTCTCTTCAAGGGAGTAAATTTGACAATGGTTTCATGTATTTGAACAAACTAGGGTAGTGCACCTGATTTTTGTGAACAGATTGTGATGTCTATTGTAGTATATTTGGTATTATATGTTGAATTTTGTGCACTTTCTCTACCCTAGATAGAGAACTTCGAATTCCTATGTTATGTTTAGGGGAGTGGCTCTATGTAAGGGCCGACACACAAAGTGGTGTCAGGGTAACTTACAAAGAGTTAGTAAGTTAGTGATAACTAAATAACACAGTAGTTAGAATTAAAATCTTTAATAAGATGTTTATGCCTCTCTTATTGACTCTTGAGCTAGTTCAGTCTTGAGTATAAGATGAGAAGGCCTAGAATGGAAAATTGATGTCTTGTTACTTTAAAAGACATTTGATTCCGCAATAGTTTGCAAACAGGGCCGGGTTTTGTAAGAGGTTTCCAGGGTAACCCAAGTTGGGGGCCAAAACCTAGGAAGAAACACCAGGGTAACCTTTGCATTATTGTGATGATACTCCACCTAAAATAATAGTTTACCTTGTGTACTTAGTACATTCGATTGTCTAAAATCTAGAAGCAATGTAACCATCGATTAGTTGTGTACTTGTGTCTAGGGTTAATAGGTTATGTCTAGGTAACCATATTACTATCTCCTAGCATGGGGGGTGGACCTACGGGTACCACATGGTTGGGTGGAACGTGCACCTTACTCCGTTGGGTCCCTAGTTTATGATCATGGCATCGAGAGCTTCGTGGATGGAGAGCTCACACTTGGATATAGATGTGTTTTCTTTATTGCATTATTGTAAAACTTGTATTGTAAAACATCCCTCAATTGTATATGAGGTGAAAATTTGTAAATTGTAATTGTAACTATTATTTGATCTACCTCATCAGATGAATGAGTATTGTAATATCTTATCAAATGCAATGTAAGAAACATATTTGTACTTTATGTTATCTTGAATGGAATTTCAAATGTTATGTAATGTTTATTTTTAAGTTTATGATTAATTAAATATATGTAATGCAAAATACTAAAGTCGTCTATGGAAACTCAAGTAGTGTAACATCGCGTAACTTAATAAATCTATGCAACTAATTAAGTTAATATTATTACTTTAAAAAAAAAATATTTCACCTTTATACACAATTGCAACATTCCTTAGGTTATTATGACAGGGCATTACATGTTATCTCTATCAGAAACTATGCTCAATGGAAATCCATGAAGTCTAACAACCTCTTTAAAGAAAAAACGTACAACATATGAAGCATCACTTGTACTTTTTCTAGGGATAAAATGGGCCATCTTGGAAAACCTATCAACAACTACATAAACTGAATTGAAACTCATTTGATTCCAAAGTCCATGCTGATAGATTTACAAGGCCTATTAGGAATGGGTAAACATTGGTATAGTTCTACATTAGTGCTGCTTCCTTTTTCTTTTTGACATATAGTACACCTCTCCACAAATCTTCTTACTTCTATTTGCATCCTTGGCCAAAAGTAATTCCTTCTTAGATGTTCTAGTGTCTTGTCAAGGCCAAAATGACCTGCCATACTCTCACAATGCTTATCCTTGATGAGATTTTCCCTCATAGAAAATTTTTGCACACAAAGTTGTGCTCCCTTAAACAACAAACCATCTTGTATAAGATAATCTAGCCACTTCTCCCTATTAGTGCTAATACGCTGCTTGCAAACCTCATAAAATTCTTTGAAATCCTCATCATCCTCATGCATCTCCTTGAGTGCTTCAATCCCAATATTTTTTAACTAAATTTATTGCACCATTACTTCCCTTCTACTTAAAGCATCAACCACCTTATTACTCTACCCCTTCTTGTGTTGATTGTGAAAGTGAAATTTTGTAAGTATAATTCAGCCCACTTAATGTGCCTTTGACTGAGTTTTTCTTAGCTATTTATGAATTGAAGTTCATGATTGTCTATATATACCACATAATCTTTAGGTAGAAGGTAATGTCTCCATTTCTTAAGTGATTGAACCATTTCAAACATCTCCAAGTCATATGATGAGTACTTCTTTGCATCATTCAATTTTTCACTAAAATATGCTACTAGTTTATTGTCTTGGCTTAAAATTGCCCCTATTGCATGTCCACTAGCATCACATTCTATTTGAAAGATCTTGTTAAAGTTAGGTAAAATGAAGATAGGCTTCTCAATCACTCTCTTTTTCAGATATTTAAAACTCTTATCAACTTGTTCATCCCACACAAACTTCCCTTTCTTATCCCCTTTAATAGTGTCTATGATAGGTACACATATATGACTAAAATTTCTAATGAATTTCCTATAGAAACTTGAAAGACTATGAAAAATTCTTACCTCTGTAACTGATTTAAGAGTAGGACACTCTAATATTGCCTTCACTGTGCTTGGATCCATCTGCAACATCCCCTTTGAAACCACAAAACCAAGATACAATAATTTTTTCTTCATGAACTCACACTTTTTCAAATTGATCATCAATTTTTCCTCTTATAGCCTTCTCAACACCAAATTCAAATGATGCACATGCTCTTATTTGTTAGCACTGAAAACCAATACATCATCAAGGTAAACTACAACAAACTTACCAATGTATGGCTTGAGGACCTCATTCATAAGCCTCATGAAGGTGCTAGGTGCATTAGAAAGGCCAAATGGCATAAAAAGCCTCTCATATAAGCCCTCATTAGTTTTGAACACTATTTTCCTCTCATCTCCTTGTCTGATCCTTATTGGTGGTATCCACTTTTGAGGTCTATCTTTGTGAAGTAACTTGTCCCACACAAACAATCCATTAAGTCCTCTATTCTTGGTAGTGGGAACCTATATCTGATTGTTATCTTGTTTATTTCCTTAGAGTCAATACACATCCTCCACTCACATTCTTTCTTAGGTGCCAAAATAGTTGGAATTGCACAAGGACTAAGGCTCTCCTTGATTAACCCTTTGTCAAGCAATTCTTGTACTTGTTTTTTGATTTCTTCATTTTGTTGGGGTGTCATCTTATAGGCTTCTTTCTTTGGTAGACTAGCCCCTAGTATAAATTCTATATGGTGACTAACATATCTCATTGGAGGCAAGGAATTAGGAATTTCTTCAAAAACTATATCTGCATAACCCTTCAACATGTCTTGAATTTCCCATGGAAACTCATCAATTCTTGTTGTTGTTATGATAGTCCAAGGTCTGATCATCACTGCAAAACCTATATATTCCCCATCCATTATCTTTAGAAACTCTTTTTCACCCACTAACATCACACTTGATCCCACCTTTCGGTCTTTATCTTCCTCCTTCAAAGGTGCTAAGGTGTATGTAATTCCATCCTTCTCCAAAACATAGACATTCTTCCTACCATCATGAATTGTTTTTCTATCATATTGGCAAGGCCTACCAAATAACACATGGTATACATCCATAGGGATGATATCACATAGCATCTTGTCTTTATACATTCCTATTTGAAACTCTACCCAACACTGTTCATTAACTAATACTTGCTGCCCCTTATTCAACCATGAGAATTTATAGGGTGTAGGGTGAGGTAATCTTTTCAAGTTTATTTTCTCTACCATCCCAACAACAACTAGATTATCAGTACTTCCTGAATCTATAACAACTTGACAATACTTACCTTGGCACTTGTAGACAGTCTGTAATAATGACTTCCTTTGAGGTGGTTCCTTCTCCATTGGAACCTTGACCAATGTCCTTCTCCTTAGCAAGGATTCTTCTTTCTCTTGCTCTTCTAGTTGTGGTGAGGATTTAAAACTTTCTTCATCTCCTCCTTGAGAAACTTGAGTTCTTCTTTCATTCCTAAAGGTGGTAGTTGATTGCTCTTCTGGACACTCCCAAGCTTGATGACCTACAAACTTGTTGCACTTGTAGCATTTTCCCATGAAACCACTGAATCCTCCTCTTTGTCCAAATCTTCCCCTAAAGTTAGGCCTTCTTGCTCTAAAATCACGTTGATTCCTTTGTGATCGTCCTCTACCAACATATGGACCTCTACTATATAAGTCCTTCCTCTACCTATATTTTTCTTTTCTTGCTTCCTATCCAACTTCTCCTTAGCCTTTAAGGCTAGTTGATAACACTCTTCAAATGTCTCAGGGCTTGTGAGGCTCAACTCATCTTGTAAGTTATACTTCAACCCATTAAGGTATCTCATAACCTTGTCAATGTCATCCTCCATGTGTCCTGATCTAATACTCAACTTATAAAATTCTGTAGTGTACTCTTTCACTCCCATATCCTTTTGTTTCAAGTTCTACAACTTCCTATACAATTGAGTCATGTAGTCACTAGCCATAAATTTTCCCTTCAACTTGGTAATTGTTCTATCCCAAGAAGTAATATTGGATTTTCCTTTCTTTCTCCTTTCTTCTTGAACATAATCCCACCATAGGGATGCATGACCTTTCATCTTGGTCCTGGACAAATTTACTTGTTGCTCTTTAGGTACCTCCTCAAATTCAAAGTACTTGTCCAACTCCCCTTTTCAATCAAGGAGTTCTTCACCATTCAAACTACCTGTATATACTGGAAGTTCTATCTTCGCCTTGGTTCCTTCACCCTTGACCACCTTCAACAATATTTCCATCCACACATCATCAACATCCCTCTCTTCTTGAGCTTCTTCTTGAGGTGCTTCATTCACCACTTCTTCTTGGTTTGCTCATATCACCTATAACCACTCCTCTTCTTTGATTAGCTTCCAACGTAGTGAGTCTTGCATCTAAGTTGAATCTTGTCTCCCTCATTTCTCTAACAATGGATTCTCCCAATTGTGTGGCTATTCTTTTTGCCACCCTTTCTATAGCATTGAGTCTTGGAGGCATCTTTCCTTTTTAATTGCTAACCCTTGTATTGGTTTCCTTGGATTTAACTAGATCTGATACCAGTAATGAAGTAGAGGATAAACAAGATGCAAGGACAATGATTTCATATTCCTATTGACTCTACTAAAGGTGTTCAAACCCTATCTTGCAAGATTTTGACAAACTTTCCTCATTAGGTTCAAACCCTCAACAATGTCCTAACTGGGCATTTATTGTAAAAAAACTCATTATTATTCCTATTATATTTCTTGCACCTTTAACACAATCCAGAGGATCCACTCAACTCCTTAGTTTTCTATGGAAAAATCAAGAAACATGTTTTTCACTAAACCCTCAAAGACCTAGGGTTTTGATAATATTTTAGGATAGTAATCACACAAAGACCTGCATATCTCACACATAAAATAAATTAATGAGTTTTCCTTTTGTGGACACTGGTAAACAACATAAGGAATGGTTTCACCAAGTTTCATCAGTTTCCAACTATAGAAACAAAAGATATGAATTTATTTCACTCACTGGAAATCTTAGTTTAGTAACAGGGCAATCAATATTATTTTTGTCATATATTGCTCAAAACTTCATAAAATTTAATGAAAATAATTGCATTTGAACCTATAAATAAAGCTATCTGAACATCCCCTCCTATACTTTCAAATGTTCTGTACAAGGCTGTACAAGGCTATTTTCAAATTGTAATTGGAGAAAATTAACCAAAAATGGTGAAGAAATAGGGTATTTCAACCAAAAACTCCTTTCCAGCTCCTTAGAGTGTGTATTCTCATTCATTCAAGGTGAATTAAAATTACAAAATAGTTTCCATTGAAATTACATGCTTTTCCTTCAAAAACCTAAATGTAACATAATGTTTTATGCCTTAAACTTGTAAAATATGCACTTTTTAACCTAGACATTATAAAAAAACATGAAAAGAGACCTTACAAGGTCATTCATGGTGTTCTAAGACCTTATTAGACAACCAAACCAAAAGTATAGTTGAGGAACAAAGCTCAACCTTTTACAAGCCAAAAAGCACCTAGAAAATTCAAATTTGCATTTTGGTAGGAAAATAAAAATTTAAATTTCAAGGCCTATTTACACAACTTGGACTATTGAAAATGATCCTAATGGATCCAATAAGATCTAAATTAACACAAATAATAGTCCCAAAATGAAGATGAGCATAAACACATCACCAGAGTGATTCACTTGCATCAATTTCTCACCCATTTCTATCTTTTCTCTTGATTGCTACATCTTCCTCCCAACATCTCTCTCCCCATATCCAAGTCTCTCCCTCCTTGTCTCATAACCCATCTCTCTCCCCCCTCTATCTCTCACCTCTTTCTTCTCTCTTTCTCTCCCCATCTCCAAGTCTCTCCAACCTTTTTCTCATTACCCACCTCTCTCCCCCTCTATCCCTCATCTCATTCTTCTTTCACCCGTCTTCCCTCTTCCCCCCCTCTCTAGGTAATCACCTCTTTATCTCCTCCTACCCATGTCTCTCACTCCCTCCATAACTTGTTACTCATCTGATAAAACTTCCCTTTCACTCTCCCTCTCTATGTCACCTTCCATCCTTACCCCCATCTATATCCTTGCCTCCCTACCTCTCTCTTCTTCTCTCCCCCTCTATTATTGTTTCTTTCCCATCTATCTATTTTCTCTTGATCACCACCTCTTCCTCCCAACCTCTCTCTCTCTCTCTCTTCCTATATCCATGACTCTCCTTCCCTCTTTACCTTTCTACCTCTCCCTCCTTGTCTCATTACCCACCCTCTCAACCTTTCTTTCCCTCCTTAGGGTTTAAGGGTTGAGGGTTTAGCGGTTGAGAGTTTATGGATGGGTTTAAGGTATAAGGTTGAGTGATTAGGGTTGAAGGTTTAGGGGTCAATGGAATAGGGTTTAAGTGTTGTGGGTTTAGGGTTTAAGGGTTTAAGGGTTGAGGGTTGAGGGATTAGGTTTTAAGGGTTGAGAGTTGAGGGATTATGGTTTAAGTTATAGTTTTTAGGGTTTAAGGGTTGAGGGTTTAAGAGTTTATGGTTGAGAGATTAGGGTTTACGAGTTGAGGGTTTAGGGTTTAAGGGTTGAGTTTTTAAGGGTTTAAGGTTGAGGGATTAGGGTTTAAGTTATATGATTAAGGGATTAGGGTTGAGGGTTTAGGTTGAGGGTTTAAGGGTTTAGGTTTTAAGGGTTGATGCTGGAGGGATTAGGGTTTAAAGGTTGAGGCTTGAGGGTTTAAGGTATATAATTGAGGCTTGAGGGATTAGGGTTGAGGATTTAATGTATAGGGTAGAGGGTAGAGGGTTTAAGGGTTGAGGTTTGAGGGATTAGGGTTGAGCGTTGAGGGATGAGGGTTTGACGATTGAGGGTTGAGGGATTAGGGTTTAAGGGTTGAGGAATTAGGTTCTAAGGTATAGGGTTGAGGGATTAGGGTTGAGGGTTGAGGGATTAGGGTTGAGGGTTGAGGGATGAGGAATGAGGGTTGAAGGGTTAAGGGTTAAGGATTGAGGTTTTAAGGGTCGAGGGTTGAGAAATTAAGGGTATAGGGTTTAAGGGCTGAGGGTTGAGGGATAAGGGATTAAGGGTTGAGGGTTGAGGGATAAGGGTTGAGGGTTTAAGGGTTGAGGTATTTAGGTCCAAGGTATAGGGTTGAGGGTTGAAGTTTGAGGGTTGATGGTTTAAGGGTTGAGGGTTGAGGGTTGAGGGTTGAGGGATTAAGGTTTAAGGGTTGAGGGTTTAAAGGTTGAGGGTTGAGGGATTAGGGTTTAAGGGTTGAGGGTTGACGGAATAGGGTTGAGGGTTGAGGGTCAAGGTTTTAAGGGTTGAGGGTTGAGGGATAAGGGATTAAGGGTTGAGGGTTGAGGGATTAGGGTTTACGGGTTGAGGGTTTAATGGATGAGTGTTGAGGGACTAGGGTCTAAGGTATTGGGTTGAGGGATTAGGGTTTAAGGGTTGATGGTTAATGGGTTTAAGGGTTGAGGGTTTAAAGGTTTAAGGGTTGAGGATTTAAAGGTTGAGGCTTGAAGGCCAAGGCTTTAAAGGTTGAGGGTTTAAGGGTTGAGGGTTGAGGTATGAGGGTTGAGGGTATAGGGATTAAGGGTTGAGAGTTGAGGTATGAGGGTTTAAGGGTTGAGGATTGAGGGATTATGGCTTAAGGGTTGAGGGTTGAAGGATGATGGTTTAATGGTTGAGGATTGAGGGATTAGGGTTTAAGGGTTGAGGGTTGAATTTTGAGGGTTATAGGATTGTGGGATTAGGGCTTAGGGTTGAGGGTTTAAGTTTGAGGGTTATAGGATTGAGGGATTAGTGTTTAAGGGTTGATGGTTGAGGTTAAATGGTTGATGGTTCTGTTGATGGTGTTTTTTGCACCTTCTCAACACAAGCAATGCACAAGTGCACTACCTCTATTGAAGGGTATAAATCTACAAAAAAGTTTCAGATCACTACCACAAGGTCTCTTGGATGTCAGGTCATGAAAATGCTTGGAATATCTCAATTAGTTGATGTGTTTGGCTAGTAACGCAGGGTTCGCCTTTATGGTTCACAAAGCATGGGAAGTTGGATATGCAAATTTAGTTTATAAGATTTCCTATATTGTGTTATATTGCTGCAAGTTTAGGACATCAGTCTCTAACTCCACTTTGATCTTTAGATTTGGCTTTACAATGTGCAATGAACTTTACCTAAAGTTACTATTTAAAAAAAAAGGAAAAAGGGTAGGGAAAGGGATAAGTTCCTATACTTGAAGCTACTAATGAATAGTGACAATGGAGGTTGCTATAGTAGAAAAGCTTCCTAAACTGAGTTTTGGTTGGCCAAGAGGAACCTACAGTTACACAAAACCAATGCAATCTCCTAAGGTTTGTTGATTTTCAGATTGCACATGCACATCATGAACATGCAATTAAAAAAAGTTGCAGCAATTAAATAAAGAAGCACAGGCTAACTTTACATAGTAGCTTGTCATCAACAAGTATCAAAAGTATGGGCTGAAATCTCATCAAATACCATAACAACAATGTCCATCATCATATCCATTCAAGAAACTAACAACTAAACTAATAGGGAAGTAGAACCATACACACATAATGAACAAAATCAAGAGAAACACTCATAAATCATGCAATAATACTATCTATTTCTATAGAATTCTTTTACACCAGCTCTCCAACCCTTTAAAAATGAGGGGGAATCCCATATTTATAGTTTTCCAAATCCCAAATGAATGGCTAGGATTAATTCACAATGTGTGGCCAAGATTCATTATAAGTTAGGGTTTCACCTACCCCCAATATTTCTCAATTTAAAATAGGCTATTTTGTTCTCTTCTCTATTTTGTGTTAGAAACCAAGATCTGAAATGCAAACCAGAACAACCTTCCACATAAGAGAAAAATAGAAAAAGCAGAGCTATTGCAAAAAGATGTGCAACATAATATTATTCAGGAATTCTTAATTACAAGATATGATTTGCTTTATAAAAGCAAAGATGCATAACCCTAATCTTATCTTGAGCAACAAGATAGCTCAATAAGATAATGATGAGAATTAATTAACCTAGGAATTAAATATTACCTAAGTAAAGTTATGCAAGTGTAATTAAATATTAATTACACTAACACCCCCCCATAAGTGCAACTTAGGAAGACTAACAAAGCATGCACCTAAATGCTAAGATGAATGAGTCCTGATAACAAAGGCCTAATTAGGTACCCAAGTACAAATGCAATAATGAGGTAGAGAAGGAAAACCCAGTGGGACAAAACCCCCCTACAATGAGATGACTGTTGCAGAGAAGCACTGGAAGAACACTGTGGAGTAACATTGGAACCGCAATATGAAAAGTAAGGAAAGATACTTCTGTCTACAACTAAAACCAAAAATAGAATCATAATAATGTGATAGCAGACCCGATGCCATGAAACGCTAGAAAACTCACAAACTGGAACAACCCTGGAATCTATGATGCAACAATAGATGAAATGATGATAAAATCTGGAAACCATGTATCTCGATGCCGATGCCAAAATGAGACTAAAAATCTTCCATGGGAAGGAGTACCATTAATACTCTGGAACATTAACCATAAAAACATGGCCCTCAAACTAAGAAGGATTCGAACCAATGCAGATCAAGAAACATAAACTCCCAATCTAAAGTGTGAACCAATGAATCTGATATGTGTCAAGCTATAGCAAGAATGTGGCCAAAAGAAACTAAGAAACCAAATAACCCATGCAATTTTTCATCAAAACAAAATGGATATGGAGATCAAAGTGCATGCACACTCTAATTAGATTTATTATGCAAGAAACCCCCTGATGGTACTTTATCTCAGTTCATTTATTACAATAACTTGACAATTGTAAAAGGAGATAATGATAAACATGCATAAAAATAAAATAAAAATAGACCTCAGATCTATGTAGAGGCTGAAACCAGCTTTCCAACGTTGCAAGAATGGCGAAAAATGGATAAGCAAGTCAAAAGATATGTCTCCCAGAGTGAAAACAAAAACATCTAACTTCTGAGGCTGGAAAAGACATTAAAAATGAAAAAAAAACCACACCTACTCCATTGCGTAGATCTCAGAAACACCTTTCCGACGATATCTTGTTTGTAAAAAAATGACGCTGTATGTGAAAGTTATGCTTGTTTCCGTGAAACTGCTCAAAACTGCCCAATAAGGTCTCCAATAAGCTCTCGGGGGCTAAAAAGGTTCGGCCCTTGGTCGCTTGGGTGGACTAGGGGGCTAGCGGCCTGGGGGCTTCAGCATGGCCCTTGGTCACCAATGTGACAACCATAGGCACTGGAAGCATAGAAGGGGGCTGGGTGGAGCCCCTGGTCCTCCAAAGGACCAGAACACCTCCTATGGAGCCCACGGGGGCTAGGGCTTGGTGGGTGGTGCTTGGGCTGAACACACTGGTGGCAGTGGCAGGTGAGTGGAGCGGTGGTGGCCGCTTGGTGGAGTGGCGGTGGCCGGCTGATTTATACGGGCCCTGCAAAACTTTCACCAGTTTTTTTGATTTTTTAATATTTTTTAAATTTTTTTTCGAAAACGATGCCTCAAAAAATGTGCCTAGGGGCCGTACGGCCCTTGGGTAAATTTTTTTTGCCTCCCCAGTCGATTGTGTCCAAATTGGACAATTTTATATGAAAATAGGGGTTTTTGGGTGTTTCAAATCCAATGGTGAGGTCCATTTTGGCCCAAAGTGCCCAGAAAATTAGGCAACCCCCAGATCTATTAGAAAAATCATCGAGTTTAAAACCCTCGCAGATCTGGCAAATGGTGACCAAAATGAATGAAAAAAAACCATTTCTGACTTTTTCAAGCGCTCTGAATCCAATGGAAAAACCCTAATTGATCCAAGATGCTCTAGAAATATGCTCAAGGAATGAAAACCTTGAGGGACCCCAAACGAGCTTTGCAATGTATTCCTCCAAAAAAGTTGAGAAGGGGCTATAAACCTCGCTTTGATACCATGTTAGAAACCAAGATCTGAAATGCAAACTAGAAAAGCCTTCCACAGAAGAGAAAAATAGAAAAAGCAGAGATATTGCAAAAAGATGTGCAACATAATATTATTCAGGAATTCTTAATTACAAGATATGATTTGCTTTATAAAAGCAAAGATGCATAACCCTAATCTTATCTTGAGCAACAAGATAACTCAATAAGATAATGATGAGAATTAATTACCCTAGGAATTAAATATTACCTAAGTAAAGCTATGCAAGTGTAATTAAATATTAATTACACTAACATTTTGTTTTGTAGCCTATTTTGTCATCTAGTGACCTTGGCACTGTAGCAGTTTTGTCTTGTAGCTGATTGCTCTTTTGATGTAGCTGAAAATATTTAAAGACTTCCTTCTATTTGATGTATTCCCAACATTCTTTAGTGAATCAGAATATACTTGTTTATAGATTTAAGTCACTTATAGAATGGATAACCTGACCTGGATCTAATGAGACAACCCCAAATGGATTATGATCGTTTAGGGGAATGAAAAACAACTCTTTTCCATTTCTAATTCTGATAAACAGTCATTTGTGTTCTCGACATCAACTTCCTTTGGCATATTGTCGTTGGTTTGCAACTTTCTGATTTCCTTGTACTGATTCCCTTTTGACTAGGAGCCATTGGTTTATTGGTCCTCTCTTGACAAGCTATCCCTCATTTATGCAACATCGCTCTGGAAATGCTTAGCACTCAACATCTGTGAATCAAAACCTCTTCTCTGCCAGGTTCTGCAAGCATTCTTTGACTATCATCCCCCCTTTAGATCACATTTGTAGCTTCATGGACACACCCCTTTGGGTAGTGCAATGCATCAATAATCCACTTTGATG
Organism: Sequoia sempervirens; assembly: GCA_007258455.2. Taxonomy (NCBI): domain Eukaryota; kingdom Viridiplantae; phylum Streptophyta; class Pinopsida; order Cupressales; family Cupressaceae; genus Sequoia; species Sequoia sempervirens. The sequence continues at coordinate 745,544,026 of VDFB02058242.1, read as the reverse complement.
GTTTTGTTTTGTGATTGGAGCCCTGTACAAAACAATAGATTGAATTAAACCTATTCAAATAAAGACATGAGACCCCTTTTAAATATGGCCAAGTGGTGTTTGCGTAATGCCTATTTTAAATGATTACTTAATTATAGTTTAAATAGTCACATTAGCACATATACTTTAAGCAACCAAATGATAATTGATGACGGAGCTAAAGAGGGGAATTCAGATTTCATTAGAAAGACACTTCATATTTCAAGGTATGGAATATCTCCTCATCTTCCAAGCATGATATGTGTCCTAGTTTTGATTTAGAGTTTTCCCATATCCTCAAAACATTGTGGGCCCACCATGGTCATTTTCCTTTTAATCAACTTGAATCCACATCGTTGTTGTCATGATTATCAGCCATCCTATGTTGGGAGAAGATTCCCTTCATGCCCTGCTACTATAAATCATTTCAAGTGCAATGTAATCCAAGAGTCCTGCAAGGAAGAGGTAAATGCTAGCCATGATTGTCTAGGCCCGATCTGTGCATCCTCCACCCTATCATATACACATATGTCCACTATTGACATCATAGAGCATTTTGGGAAGTGCATCCTTCACCAATTATCTTTAGGCGCCATCTCATTTAATACATATATATTAAAAAGGTAATGCACTCGAGGATGTTGGTCCATTCTTGTACGCATTGACCACTTCTCTCATCCACTTCAACATTAACTTCTTTGCCTCGTTAAACATGCAACTTGAATCCCTTCAATCATGTGAATCAAATAGCCAACCAAAAGTGTTGCGGGAGCTTGGGATGGCGCAGTTGTGTGGGTGAGAGCATGCGGGTAGACGTGCTAATGAAGATGGAAAGACTTGGGCGATGTGGCATGCACATCATAATAAGCTACCTTGAAGAATACACGGCGAGAGCCACTATGGGCTCCGCATGGGGCTTGTCCATCGGGAGAGCGTGGGTGAAGATACGCGGGCAGATGTGGTGAGAAGGCCGTTCAAGAATGGCATTAAGGAACACGATGCCCACATGGGCGGGGACCACACAAGAACAAGCTGATTAATAAACTTGTATAGAGTTGGTTATCATATTAGATATTATTCCATTTCTATCATACTGTATATACATGTCAGTTGTACTTCTAGAAGAGACTATATTGTCACCCAATAGCCATATTGTCTCGACCTGAAATAAAAGGTGAACAAAGTAGCATCGAATATCATCCACTTGCATAGTTTGAAAAGGAAAATAGTGTGGGCGCAAGGAAAAATGACACAAATTACAGTCATCAGCCTTAAGATCATGCTTCTAATTATGCACACACAGGATTGCCGACTTGCAATCTCACCACCACCTTCCAAAACCAAGTACATAATAAAACTCAAAGGAGAATTGAGAAAAAATTCAATTTGACTCATTCCTACTGTCAAGGCCCTTTATGCCACTTTGTGGAACCACCTCCTGCGTTATTCCTCACAATAAACATTCAGTACGAGGAGGACCCCACCCTAACACATCATAAATTCCTAATCATTTGATATTCGATACTATCATATCAGGCATGTCCTTTATAAATAGGTCTGACTTATTCTTAGGCCAATAGATTCCCTATCAACAAAGTTGGTAAAAGAATAATCTACTATTTAATTCACGTGTGTTTTCTCTCCATCAGACCAAGCCCTTGACTTGTCACTCATCCTCATCCCATCGGGGAATAGAGTTATACTTGCAAGAATTGATCAAAGATAGGGCCCACATGCACATTCTCAGGCCTGGGGATATATCATTAATCAATGAGTGAACTTACATCCTTTACAACCCACCCTTATGCATCTTGCATTTGCATATGATCCAAAACCACAATATAAAGTGGCATTCTTTTGAATGACCTGATTCATCCTTTCAACATTCAAGGGCAGGCTTAACTTTCATGTCTTGTGTGACCAAGCGAAGTTTGGATGACGAGATGCAGGTCGATGTCATATGAAGGTCGTTGTAGCTAGGAGGAATAGACGACCTTGGACTACATAAAACCTCCATAGTTGGAGTCTGTGGGAAAGGAGGCATGGGGAGCTATTGAGTGATGGACGCCATGACAATAGTGACAAGGTTGTTAACCTCCGCTTAGGTGGAGCCAGCGCATGTGATCACCATTCGAAACTACGGTTGTAGAAGTGCGGAAGGCCGTAGTGAAGACACTTTATGGAAACAATGGGATGTGGACAACCACCCATGTGTTAAATCCTACCAAACAAACGACCTGCTACCTTTGTCAACTGAGTTAATTTCCACCATTCTCGACCTGTTTTGTTGATATTCATAATTGCCCGTGCTTATGGCATTGCTCATGATCCTTGAAAGTTGTTCCTTTACAACTATCAATCACTTCTTCGCTTCCTTTCTATGCGAGCAAGTGTAAAAAAATACTTCAAAGCCTGAGCATATAAAGGCCATGCATGAGTAATGGGAGGAGAATAGGATGAACTTTGAATGGTGCCTTCTTATCATATCCTGATTCGATCATCACCTTGCTTTGCTGACATGTGAACTAGCCATGGAAAGAGTGTGGCAGGACATCACTTACAGTTTGTCATGGTTGACAACCGAGGAAACGACGTCATGGTAAATGGTGTCATTATGATTAGTGGAACCCTCAAAGAAGTCATATGTCTAGAGATCTATGGGTGAATGGGGGAAGGATGCCAAATATCATTTTTTGCAATGACAATGCCGCTTAGAAAATGACCGAGAGAGGGAAAAATTCCATGTTTTAGGACCTGCATGTGTTATAGCCATCTGCCACCCCAGCCTTTTGCAGTTACTAGTCGCTTGTTAGAAGTTTGACCCACAAATTTAGCACAACTCTTATGTCTCTATCAGGACTTCCTTGCCTTTTTGTTTGGTGATCACATGAGATGGCCCTTAAATCAATTTTAGATCATCATGATTGATCATTGTAGAGGATAGCTTCAACTCTGCATACTTCCATGCCTCCTCCCTTCTCAGCCAACTAGTAGCTAGATCTTCTTTTCCATAATAATTTGTCCCATTATGTAGGTAGATATGTTCATCAAAATGCAAGCATCATTCTATCTTAGAATACCTGCACCTAGCCTTTACATGGTGCATTCTTATGATTTATCATATCCTTACATGCTTGCAATCTGGCTTCTCAACACCCATGTTGGGTTAACCTCCATCAGTGACTTGTGATAAATGAATTTTTCATTCTTTCATGCAATCTGTAGTTGAACATCATCTGATCTTCATCATAGGGGTCGGTTCAGTTTGGAGACTTTATCCCACCTCTTCCATCATCATGACTTAGACTAATTATTTATTGCACAACTCAATCGGTAATTAATCAAAGCTCTTGTAAATCCCATTCTCTGGTGCAATCCTCATTTATTCACCATCATCCACAATTTCATGACTATGTTGGCCCCATTGATGGTTCATGGAGACTAATGAGAACACGTTTTCTATTGGATGGCCATGAAACTTGTGGGTTCTCAAAAAGAAGAGGCTAGTGGGTGTGCGAATGTGGGTGGCGGTCGTAGCATCGCTGTGTGGAGAAGCTATATAAAATGACATTGTCGAAGTAGAAACCTGCATTAGAAGCTCCGACGGTTGGGAGGAGTATGTCACCCACAAAGGAGATCAGTTGTTTACCTTTATTTGATTGATATTTCTCTTTCAAGAGATCTATGTATTCTTTATTCCATTCTAATCCTCATTCAATCTTCTACCCATCCAGATCATGAATCACTCAAATCTTTGCAAAAATAACATGCACACATGGTAGTTAATAAACTAAGACAAGATTTGAGAGCTGACACATCTTGGTAATAAATAATCCAGAAATTTCCACCTCTCCATGAAATCATGGACTCATTATTGAGTATGTCCAATGCGAAGTTGATTGGATGTTGTTCATGCACCAATGTGTTCGACCAATGCCCATCAACCTTTGATAATCCTATGATTTATGAAGGCGAACAATGGTCCTAATCCACCATACCTCCAATAGGTCCGCCACTGTCTTATTTGATTATGCTCTACTAGGATGCTAGATGCGGACCATAAGGTGCAAGAGGCTATTTATAGACCACCATGACTAATAAATGAGGAGATAACGATGTCTTGAAAGACAGAGTCTGCATAGATGATGTCTGTGGAGGAGAAGGGTGGCTACGGGCAAACAGATGTGGGCTGATTATTCTCTTATGTTGTTTGCTAATTCACTGGCAGGCTTGTTTATGCATGCATCGCAAGGAGGAGAATGACATTAATTCCTTGCCACCCTATGGACTTACACATCTCTGCCTCATTTCTCATGCCAAGGTTGGTACGCTATAGAGCTCTCGATATAAATATGTTCATATACTCGTTGACAACCCTCATGTTGGTGAAGGTATACTATTTTCTTATTATAATCCAATTTGGTCCTAAGGAATAGGGCTTAGCATCATAGCAGGGGTGACCTGCAAGGCCGAGTTCTTCTTATTATATCATTAATGCATAGATCTTAGCTTTCCCTATCCCTATCATAAATAAAACATCATTCTATGACTCATAGCTAAATCAAAGACTTTTAATAAACATCACTTTCAAACTCACATGCTTTAACTAGGAATCATGTTGTCAGCAAACTAAGCGACAGAGGCGAAGGCGGATCACACATGCTAGATCATCGCCGAGGGACCACGGGCAAGATCGTGCAGGAGGACGTTTCGGGGAGTTGTCATGGGAATGGTAGAAGATAGGAGGAAACCGGCATGGCGGCTCCCGCATGGGAAGCGATCATTGAAACTATGTTGTCCATCAAAAGAGTGCCCCGATGAATCAGTGAATGAGAGCTTGGTGAAGGAGACCAACATGCCCATCCCCCCTAAGCATGAGTGCAAAATTGAATTGTTGTCCTTGTGTGAAATATGATTTTGTTGCATTCTCATTTTTGGGTAATACTCATGCGGGGTGCTCACGAGGCAATGACAATATGGGTGATGCCCCTTAAGGCTTGTAACGTTAATATGTAAGAACCTCTCATCATGTACTCATCAATCAATTTAGAATCTTTATTAATCATAAAGTCCCTGGAGGTATCCACATCTTAACTCCTACCGTCATTTTGGCAAGGTCACGACATGAGGTTGTAGTGACGATGGGCGAATGCAGCAAAGAGACTATTGTTCTTTACAAGTGAAAATCCCACCACGGAGGAAGTGAGACAGGGTCCGCAATAGGGAAGACGACACTAGTGGGTTGAGGGTCTACAGAGCAAGGAGGTCCTAAAGCTTTTCCATTTTGAACAATGTTGAGACAACTACCACCTGACGGTGGCAGTCTATAGTGGTGGGTCCGCTGGCGGGCTTCAACTCAGGAATCCATCACAGTTTTATGATTTCATTCCAAGGAAATGGAGCATGGAGATCCTGACTAGTGGGACAACATGAAGGCTTAGCCTTTTGGGAATGACAGTCAGGGAAGGTAAACTATTTGGTCAGTTGGCCTACAACAATGGCGATGTCGACTGCGGAACCCACCTAGTGGGAAAAAGTCAAGGGTCAGTTGCCGCTAAAGCGGCGAAATGGGAATGGAGCTTCGCATAGGGTGACCTGCAATTATGGGTCCGCCAAGGTTGATAGACGCATTGGCCACTCGGAGTTCACATTTCGGGCAACCGTAGAGGCTTGGTTGCAGCTGAATGGTAGAGTGAAATGGTGAATGATAAGAGGAAACCTAGAAACACAGGTTCACCATAGTTAATGAATGCTAGGTGGAAAGCAAATTGAAGCCCGTAGGAACTAGCTCACAAGGGAAAATGATTCAGTGAAAGTTAGCTAGGTGATTTTGGCCAATATGAAATTGATCATTTTAGGGTTCATGACCAACTTGTGCTTGGAAGTAGGGGTACACAATGCAAGATGAGAGCAAAGCAGCCCATAAGATGGGGAGCGAAACTGACCCGTCAGGAGTGAAAAGAGGGGGTCCCTGCCTTCGGCAAGGTTGTTGTGCAAAACATGCAAAACAAATGGCAACTCACTAGGGAAATGCTCTAGAGCATTTCGATGACAAACTAGAATCACGGACCCAAAATATCTGGTTCTGACCTTCACGCTAGGGAAAACAAACCAGACACTTGACCAAAGGATCAAAACCATGAGTCAACACAACCTTCAGTATGATGAAAATCCAAGTGTGTACATATGTGTTAATTCCTAATCCTTCAGTTGCTATAGGAACCCAAGCTCTGTCAAGTTAAGTTACGTAGTTCATTCTAACTCCAAAAGCATTTAGGACATTGCCTCGTTGCTAGCTAGGTATCCATAGCCCCGATGAGGTTGTTGTTGTAATTCTCCCAAACATTGCTCTACTATCGACCGTGTATCCATAGTCTCAGTAGAGTTGCTCGAATCCCCCTAAAAGTTGAATTTTCTTTCTTTTGTTTCTTTTTATTTTTCTCTTTTCATTTCTTTTCATTTCAACCCACAAGCAATGAGGCTAGCACTCAGGGTTGAGAATCACAATGGCACTGAAGTAGAATTTTATATTTTTCACTTAACTTAACCTCGCAAAAGGGACCTACAACGATTGTCAGATTCTTAAGATGTGTAAGAGATGTAAGATTTTAGAATACATCAGGAAAAGATTAAACCAACAACTTATCCCCTTTGAAGCAAACATCCAAGTCACTTGACACTAACAAAAGACCCTCACCATCTACTCTAAAAACTTGATTAAAGTTTATTGAAGAAATACATAGAACAAACCTAGGTAATAAGTATGGTTGTTGTGTACATGAATGTACCCATTTAAAAGTAGAGGAACCCAGAGCAAAGCAGCAACAAAATGGGAGCAAACGAAAAGCGAAGAAAAGAAAACGAAAGTAACACCTAAGCTAACCAAAATAGGAAAGCGAAAGCAAATGACAAGGAAACACCCTAAAGAAAGAAACCTACATCAAACCAACTAACCTAACGAAAGCAGGAAAGCAGAGCTATATACATGAACCCAAGGTATGTACACAAAACCTACACTATGCAAAACGAGCTATGTACAAAGATATTTACAAAGAACGATGTTTAGGAAAGGAAAACTGACATTCACACCCATTGGGTTTCGTAATGCATGCACAAGAAAATGAGAAGTAGTTATAGTTCTTAACCATGTAGATGAATTATTATACTTAGAAAAATGAATTTTAACATTGCAACATTAAAATTTAATCACATATTTAGGAAAAACCAACAATTGAGGTGATTCATTGAACCCATGGTTGATCCATAAGCAAGTTTTCCTCCCCTCATTCCCATAATAAAAATGATAAATCAAGCTATGAAAATTAATAGGGGAAAGGAAGGATAGAACCTGGATGTCATCACATGGAGGTGGCAGTGTCTGATAGTTGAGAGTGAGCATTGGATCATTTGATGTTGCATCGGCAGCCTCAGGTGGAGGCATTGGATTGTGCATCATTTCTGACATTGGGATGGCAAAGGTCTAGGAGAACGGGGCCAAAAACACCTCTTCCAATCTTTGTGTGGAAGTCGTAGCCTCCATTGGCTGTTCTTCAAGGAGAAATACTTCATCACGTTTGTCTTTTGTAGCCTAGACCTCAACTTGATTGCTATCTTTAGAAGGTAGTGTGTCTTCCCATCTCCTATCCCAGGTGTTGACCTTATTTTTATGATGTTCAATGTCATGGGATGATGACATGCATGAATCTGTCCTATTATAACCATCTGAATGGGAAAGAGAATCAACAATGGTCAAGGTGGTAGGACCCCTAATTGCATCCTATAATTGGCTAGGTGTGTCATACTTGTTGGCAACCATCAAAACACCCCCACCTTTGTCTTCCTCTTTATGCATTTCATGTGTCTCATCATGAGATTCAATCGTCTCCTCTTGTTCACTATCGTTGTAAATGGAGAAGGTGCTCCTCTCCCATTCTGGAGGTTCCAGTGTTTCACCATCTGGAGGTTCAAGTGGTATATCTTCATCACTACCATTTTTTAGAATGTACTCTTCTTCAGTGTTGGTATACCCTTGTGGCATGATTCCAAGTGGGAGGAAAATAGGAAGAGACATCGGTCCATCAAGGGGTTCAATGTATGACGTAGGGTTCATCTTTGAAATTACTCCATACAACCTATCATGCATTGTGTATAGATGTTCCACAAGAGGGAAGGACTCTTGATGTTTGATGGAAAACACTCCTATTTGCTCTGGTTCATCAGTTGAAGGCTCGGGCCTATGTCTTTGTTGTCTTAACACCTTCATGAGGGCTTCCTTCAACTAAGTTGTTACCTAGTTCATGTTCTTGAGCCTCTGCTTCATTCCAAACAATAACTATAGGAGGCAATGCACTTGGCTACCCACTTGTTCTTTAACTTGCTCAATGGCCTATTGGCATAACTTGTATGTGAACTCCAAATGTGGAAAATCATGGAGTCTACACCAATATGGAAACAACCACGCTTCCAATTCCACTTGACATCTCTGCTCAGACCAATCCCTTACTAGTTGTGACACTAGCTCATTATAGCTTTCTACTATTGGGTCCTCATCATCACTTGGGAAGGAAGTCAGATAGTGGGCAACCGTGGCATATGATTGTTCCCACTCCTCCGAATCTTCATTTTCGGATGCTTGGTCACTGTTGTTCATGAAGGAGAGGTCTTCTAATCTAACTTTATTTAGGCTTGCGTCATCATTTGTTGTTGCTCCAAGGTTGTCACCTTCTTCTTCCCTCTTATTTTCAACTTCCTCATTAGTTTCCCTAGCATGTTGACTATTGCAAACTTTGTTGATCCATTCCCAACTGGCTTCCCTTTTACGATGGAGGAAAGGCCTTTTGCTTCCTCCCTAGTTGAACTTTCGTCAAGTCTCCTTGCTGCCCCGAGGATATCAGTCTCCTCCTTTTGATTCTCATTCTCTATGTTTGATGCCTCAACACTTACTGTTGTGGAGCTTTTTGGTTCAACCTGCATGTGTTGTTCCCCAGATGTTGATAACTTTCCCACCTCATGGGATGAGTTTTCTTCTTTGGGAGTTGGTTGCTCCAGCTTGTTTAAATAGCCCTTGACTTGAGTGATGATGTTTTCACATGAAGAACAAGTGAATTCAGAGTGGGGTGCATTGTGAAATCTGCACCAGCTTGACATTAGTATCTCCTCCAATCTTAATCCATCCTTGTTGCTCAAGTTTTCTTGGATCTGCTCCTTGAATGCCTTTGCTGCCATGTTAGCAAGTTCCTCTTCTAGATTTGCGGGAGCCAATGGTTGATATATTTCCCAAAAGGGAATTTTTCCTTACAAGACTCTTTCAATTTTTCCCAAGAATGTTTGACATCCCAACTCGTTGTGCCTATGAGTGCAATGGATTCTACATTTGTTCACCAATGCAAATTGCTGCAATGGTCTCCTCAATCTTCTATTTAAATCTAGATGTAGTTGAGTGATGTTGATTTGCACATGCTGCTCCATTTCAACTCAGCTCTAGCTTTCCTTCAAATTTCTGATTTTAAAATTCTTGCCAATGATGAGATCTTCTCTATCTTAGATTTTAACTTGAAAGTTCTTTTCAACTTCCAATTTTTGGCTTTGTGGCCTCAAGCTCAGCCAACCCTCCTTCTAGCGCCAGTTTTGTTGATGGGTGTTTTTCGCACCTTCTCAACACAGGAAGCACACAAGTGCACTACCTCTCTTGAAAGGTAGAAATTTGCAAACAAGTTCCAGATCACTACCCCAAGGTCTCTCGGGTGTTAGGTCATGACAATGCTTGGAATATCTCAGTTGGTCTATGTGTTTTGCTAGTAACACAGGGTCGACCTTTATGGTTCACAAAGCATGGGAAGTTGGATTTGCAAATGGAGCTTATAAGATTTCCTATATTGTGTCATATTGCTGCAAGTTTAGGACAACAGTCTCTAACTCCACTTGGATCTTCAGATTTGGCTTTACAATGTGCAATGAACTTTACCTAAAGTTACTATTTAAAAAAAAGGAAAAAGGGCAGGGAAAGGGAGAAGTTCCTAGACCTAAAGCTACTAATGAATAGTGACAATGGAGGCTGCTACAGTAGACAAGCTTCCTCAATTGAGTTTTGCTTGGCCAAGAGGAACCTACAACTACACAAAACCAATGCAATCTCCTAAGGTCTACTGATTTTCAGATTGCACATGCTCATCATGAACATGCAATTGAAAAAAGTTGCAGCAATTAAATAAAGAAGCCCATGTTGAATTTGCACAATAAATTTCCATCAACAAGTACCAAAAGTATGGGTTGAAAGCTCATCAAATACCATAACAGTAATGTCCATCATCATATCCATTCAAGAAACTAACTAAACTAATAGGGAAGTAGAACCATGCACACATAATGAACAAACTCAAGAAAAACACTCATAAATCATGCAATATTACTCTCTATTACTGCAAAATTCTTTTACACCAACTCTCCAACCCTTTACAAATAAGGGGAAAGCCCCTATTTATAGTTTTCCAAAGCCCAAATGAATGGATAGGATTAATTCACAATGTGTGGCCAAGATTCATTACAAGTTAGGGTTTCACCTACCCCTAATATTTCTCAATTTAAAATAGGCTATTTTGTCCTCTTCCTATTTTGTCTTGCAGCCTATTTTGTCATCTAGTGACCCTAGCACTGTAGCAATTTTGTCCTATAGCTGATTGCTCTTTTGATGTAGCTGAAACTGTTTGAAGACTACCTTCTATTTGATGTATTCCCAACATTCTTCAGTGAATCAGATGATCCTTGTTTATAATTTAAGTTATTTATAAATTGGATAAGCTATCCTAGATCTGACGAGACAAATCCCAAATGGATCATGATCATTTAGGGGAAGGAAAAATAGCTCTTTTCCATTTCTAATTTTGGTAAACAGTCATCTGCATTCTCGACATCGACTTCCTTTGCAATGCTATCATTGGTTTGCAACTTTCTGATTTCCTTGTATTGATTTCCTTTTGAATAGGATCCATTGGTTTATTCATCCTCTCTTGACAAGTTGTCCCTCATTTATGCAACATTGCTCTAGCAATGCTTAGCACTCAACATCTATGAATCAAAACCCTCTTCTCTGCTAGGTTCTGCAAGCATTCTTTGACTAGCATCCCCCCTTTAGATCACATCTGTAGCTTCATGGGCACACCCCTTTGAGTAGTGCAATGCATTAGTAATCCACTTTGATGGTTTTGTTTTGTGATTGGAGCCCTGTACAAAACAACAGATTGAATTAAACCTATGCAAATAAGGACAGGAGAGCCCTTTTAAATATGGCCAAGTGGTGTTCGCATAATGCTTATTTTAAATGATTGTTTAATTATAGTTTAAGTAGTCACATTAGCACATATACTTTAAGCAACCAAATGATAATTGATGACAAAGCTAAAGAGAGGAATTCAGATTTCATTAGAAACACGCTTCATATTTTGAGGTATGGAATATCTCCTCATCTTCCAATCATGATATGCATCCTAGTTTTTATTTGGAGTTTTCCCATATCCTCAAAATACTGCGGGCCCGCCATGGTCATTTTCCTTTAAATCGATTTGAATCTGCATCGTTGTTGTCATGATTATCAACCATCCTATGCCAGGATAAGATGCCTTCGAGCCTTGCTACTATAAATCATTTCAAGTGCAATGTAATCTGGGAGTCCTGGAAGGAAGAGGTAAATTCTAGCCATGATTGGCTAGGCCCAATCTACACATCCTCCACCCTATCATATACACATATGTCCAATATTGACATCATAGAGCATTTTGGGAAGTGCATCCTTCACCTATTATCTTTGGGCGCCATCTCATTTAACACAGATATATTAAAAAGGTAATGCACTCGAGGATGTTCATCCATTCTCATACACATTGATCACTTCCCTCAACCACTTCAACATTAACTCGTTTGCCTCGTTAAACTTGCAACTTTAATCCCTTCAATCGTGAGAGTCATATAGCCAGCCAAAAGTGTTGCGAGAGCTTGGGATGCCATGCTTGTGTGGGTGAAAGCACATGGGTAGACATGCTAATGAAGATAGATGGACCTGGGCAATGCAACACCCACGTCATAATAAGTTGCCTTGAAGAACAAATGGCGAGAGCCATTGTGGGCTTCACATGGGGCTTATCTATTGGGAGAGCATGGGAAAAGAAGGGCGGATAGATGTAGTGAGAAGGCCATTCAAGAATGACATTGAGGAACATGATGCCTGCATGGGCAGGGTCCACATGGGGACAATTCGGCCATTAAAATTGTATAGAGTTGGTTATCATATTAGATATTATTCCATTCCTATCATACTATATACGCATGTTGGCCACACTTCTAGAAGAGACTACATTGTCACCCAGTAGCCATACTATCTTGGCCTCAAATAAAAGGTGAACCAAGTAACATTGAATATCATCCACTTGCATAGTTTGAAAAGGTAAACAGTGTGGGAGCAGGGACAAATGGCACAAATTACAGTCATCAACCTTAAGATCATGCATCTGATTATGCACACACAAGATTGCTGACTTGCAATCTCACTGCCACCTTCCAAAACTAAGTACATAATAAAACTCAAAGGAGAATCGACAAAAAATTCAATTTGACTCATTCCTACCGTCAAGGCCCTTTACACCACTTTATGGAACCACCTCCTACGTTATTCCTCACAATAAACATTCAGTACCAGGAGGACCCCACCTTGACACATCATAAACTCCTAACCATCTGATATTCAATACTATCATATCAGGCATGTCCTTTATAAATAGGTCCGACTGATTCTTAGACCAATAGATTCCCTATCAACAAAGTTGGTAAAAGACCAATCTACTATTTAATTCATGTGTGCTTTCTCTCCATCAGACCAAGCCCTTGACTTGTTGCTCACCCTCATCCCATTGGGGAGTAGAGTTATACTTAAGAGAATTGATCAAAGACATGGCCCACATGCACATCCTTAGGACTGGGGATATATCACTAATCAATGAGTGAACTTACATCCTTTACAACCCACCCTTATGCTTCTTTCATTTACATACGATCCAAAACTAGTATATGAAGTGGCATTCTTTTGAATGACCCAATTCATCCTTTCAACATTCAAGGATAGCTTAAATTTCATGTCTCATGGGACCAAGTGAAGTGTGGATGATGGGATGCGGGGCGATGTCATATGAAGGCTATTGTAGCTAGGAGGAATAGATGGCCTTGGACTATGTGGAACCTGCATAGTTATAGTCTACAGGCAAGGAGGCGTGGGGAGCTATTGAGTGATGGATGCTGTGACAACGACGATGGGGTTGTCAGCCTCCACTTAGGTGGAGCCCATGCATGCGACCACCATTGGAAACCCAAGGTGTAGAAGTACATAAAGCTATAGTGAAGACACCTTTATGGAAATGATGGGACGTGGACATCCACCTGTGTGATAAATCCTGTGAAATAAATGACCTACTACCATTGTCGACTGAGTTAATTCCCACCATTCTCGGCCTATTTTGTTGATCTTCATAATTGCCCGTGCTTATGGCATTACTGATATTCCTGAAAGTTGTTCCTTTACAACTATCGATCCCTTCTTTGCTTGCTTTCTATGTGAGAAAGTATTAAAAAATACTTCAAAGCCCGAGCATATAGAGGCCATGCATGAGTAATGGGAGGAGAATAAGACAAACTTTGAATAGTGCCTTCTTATCATATCCTAATTCAATCATCACCTTGCTTTGTTGATATGTGAACTAGCCGTGGAAAGAGTGTGGTGGGATGTTGCTTGTAGTTTTTCATGGTTGACAACTAAGGAAATGACGTCGTGGTAAATGGCATCATTGTGAATAGCAAAACCCACAAATAAGTCATCCGTCTAAAGATCCATAGGTGAACGGGGGCGGGATGCTAGATATCAATTTCCGTGATGAGGACACCACTTAGAAAATGACTGAGAGAGGGTAGAATTCCATGTTTTGGGACATGCATGTGTTATAGCCATCTCCCACCCCAACCTCTTGCAGTTACCAGATGTTTGTTAGAAGTTTGGGCCATGAATTTAGCATAGCAACTCTTATGTCCCTGTTAGCCCTTCCTTGCCTTTCTATTTGGTGATCACATGAGATGGCCCTTTAATCAATTTTAGATCACCATGATTGATGGCTGTGGAGGATAGCTTCAACTCTACATACTTCCATGCCCCCTCCCTTCTCAGCCGACCAATGGCTAGATCTTATTTTTCGTAAGAATTTTTCCATTATGCAGGTAGATATATTCATCAAAATCCAAGCATCGTTCTACCTTAGAATACCCACACCCAACCTTTACATGGTGCATTCTTATGATTTATCAAATCCTTGTGTGCTTGCAATCCCGCTTCTCAACACCCATGCTGGGTTTTCCTCCATTAGTGACTTGAGATAAATGCATTTTTCATTGTTTTGTGCAATTCGTAGTTGAACATAATCTCATCTTCATCATAGGGGTTAGTTTGGTTTGGAGACTTTATCCCACCTATTCCATCATCGCGAATGAGAATAATTATTTATTGAAAAATTGGACTTGAAATTAATTAGAGCTCTTACAAAACCCATTCTCTAGTGCAATCCCAATTGATTCACCAACGTCCATGATTTAATGACTATGTTGGCCCCATCGATGGTTCCTAGAGACTAATGAGAATGTGTTTTCTATGGGATGGAAATGAGACTTGCGGGTTCTACAGAAGAAGAGGCTAGCGGGTGTGTGAATGTGTGTGGCGGTCGTAGCATCACCATGTGGAGAAGCTACAAAAAATGACATTTTCGAAGTAGAAACTCACATCAGAAGCTCCGACGGCTGGGAGGAGTATGTCACCCGCAAAGGAGATCAGTTGTTTAGCTTCATTCGATTGATATTTCTCTTTCGAGAGATCTATGTATTCTTTATGCCATTCCAATCCTCATTCAATCTTCTTCTCGTCTAGATCATGAATCACTCAAATCTTTGCAAAAATAACATGTGCACATGGTAGTTAATAAACTAAGACAAGCTTTGAAAGCTGGCACATCTTGGTAATAAATAATCCAGACCTTTCTGCCTCTCCATGAAATCATGGACTCATTATTGAGTATGTCCAATGTGAAGTTTGTTGAATGTTGTTCATGCACCAGTGTGTCTGACCAACGCCCATCAACCTTTGATAATCCCATGATTTATGAAGGAGAACAATGGTCCTGATCCACCATACCATCAATAGGCCCACCACTGTCTTATTTGATTATGCTCTATTGGGAAGCTAGACGTAGACCATAAGGTGCAAGAGGCTATTTATAGACCACCACGACCGATAAATGAGGAGATGAAGATGTCTTGAAAGGCAGAGTCTACATAGATGACATCTGTGGAGGAGAAGGGTGGCTACGGGCAAACAAATGTGGGTCGATTATGCTCCTATGTCGGTTTCCAATTCACTGGCAGGCTTGTTTATGCATGCATTGTGGGGAGGAGAATGATATTAATGCCTCGCCACCCTATGGACTTACACACATCTACCTTATTTCACATGCCAATGTTGGTACGATACAAAGAGATCGATATAAATGCGTTCATATACTTGTTGACAACCCTCACGTTGGTGGAGGTATACTATTTTCTTATTAGAATCCAATTTGGTCCTAAGGAACAGGGCCTAGCATCATAGTAGGGGTGACCAACAAGGCCGAGTCCTTTTTATTATATCATTAATGCATAGATCTTAGCTTTCCCTATCCCTATCATAAATAAAATGTCATTGTACAGCTCATAGCTAAATCAAAGACTTTCAATAAACATCGCCTTCAAACTTGCATGCTTGAACTAGGAATCATGCTACTGGTGAACTGAGCGGCAGAGGTGAAGGCAGATACCACATGCTAGATCGTCATCGAGGGACCATGGGAAAGATTGTGCAGGAGGACGTTCTGGGGAGTTGTCATATGAATGGTGGAAGAGAGGAGGAAACCCACATGGTGGATCTTGCATGGGAAGCGGTCGTTGAAACAACATCATCCATCAAAAGTGTGCCCCTGTGAATTGATGATTGAGAGCTTGGTGAAGGAGACCAACATGCCCATCCCCCCTAAGCGCGAGTGCAAAATTGAATGGTCATTTTTGTGCGAAATATGATTTTGTTGCATTCTCATTATTGGGCAATACCCGTGCGGGGTGCTTGTGAGGCAATGACAATGTAGGTGATTCCCCTTAAGGCTTGTAACCTTAATATGTAAGAACCTCTCATCATGTAATCATTAATCAATGTAGACTCTTTATTAATCATAAACTCCCTCGAGGTGTCCACATCTAAACTCCTATCATCAATTTGGAAAGGTTGCGACATGAGGTTATTGTAGTGACAATGGGAGGATGCAACAAAGAGACTAGTATTCTTCACAAGTGAAGAGCCCACCACAGAGGAAGTGAGATGGGGTCCACAGTGGGGAAGATGGCACTGGTGGGTTGAGGGTCTGCAGAGCGGGGAGGGCCTAAATCCTTTCCATTCTTAATGACGTTGCGACAACTGCCACTTGCTGACAGAAAGCTATAGTGGTGGGTCCACTGGTGGGCTTCGACTCAGGAATCCAACGTAGTTTTATGATATCATTCCAAGGAAATGGAGCATGCAGATCCTGGCCAGTGGGACAATGTGAAGGCTTAGTTTTTTGGGGAAGGTAAACCGTTTAGAAAGACCCCCAAACAACTTAGACATAGGTAAAGTTTGAAGTGATGGGGTTGGTTAGCCTACAACAACAATGATGTCATCTGCAGAACCCGTCTAATGGGTAGAAGTCAAGGGTCGACTACCGCTAAAGTGGTGAAATGGGAACAAAGCTTCGCATAGGGTGACCCAAAATTGTGGGTCCATGAAGGTTGACAGACGTAGTGGCAAAAACAGGTGAAGGGTCTACATGTCAGGTGGATGTGTAGGCTTGATTGTAGCTGAATGGCAGAGTGAAATGGTGAACGACAAGAGGAAACTTGGAAACACGGGTCTGCCATGGTTAACGGACGCTGGGCAAAAAGCAAATGAAACCCTGCAGGAACTAGCCTACAAGGGAAAATGACTTAGTGAACCCTAGCTAGGTGATTTTGGCCAATATGAAATTGATAGTTTTAGGTCTCATGATGAACTTGGGCTTGGAAGCAGGGGTATGCAACATGAGACAAGAGCAAAGAAGCCTATAAGATCAGGAGAAAAACTAACCTGTCAAGAGAAAAAAGAGGGGGTCTTTGCCTTCGGCAAGGTAGTTGTGCAAAACATGCACAATACGTTTAAGGATTGAGGGTTGAGGGTTGAGGGTTGAGGATTGAGGGATTAGGATCTAAGGTATAGAGTTGAGGGATTAGGGTTGAGGGCTAAGGGTTTAAGGGTTTAAGTGTTTAGGGGTAGAGGGTTGAGGGTTGAGGGATTAGGGATGAGGGTATAGGTATAAGGATTAGGGTTTAAGGGTTGAGGGTTGAGGAATTAGGGGTATATGGTTTAAGGGTTGAGGGTTGATGGTTTAAGGATTGAGGGTTGAGGGATGAGGGTTATATGATTGAGGGATTAGGGTTTAAGGGTTGAGGGTTGAGGTTAAGGGGTTGAGGGTTGAGGTTAAAGGGTTGAGGGTTAAGGGGTTGAGGGTTGAAGTTTGAGAGTTGAGGGTTGAGGGTTATAGGATTGAGGGATTAGGATTTAAGGGTTTAGGGATTAAGGGTTTAAGGGTTAAGGGTTGAGGGTTGAGGGTTGAGGGATTGGGGTTTAAAGGTTGAGGGTTGAAGGATGAGGGTTTAAGGGTTGAGGACTAAGGGATTAGGGTTTAGGGTTGAGGGTTGAAGTTTGAGGGTTATAGGATTGAGGGAATAGGGTTTAAGGGTTGAGTGTTAAAGGGTTGAGGATTGAAGTTTGAGGGTTGAAAGTTGAGGGTTATAAGATTGAGGGATTAGTGTTTAAGGGTTGATGGTTGAGGGTTGGAATTTGAGGGTTATAGGATTAAGGGATT
Source organism: Sequoia sempervirens (assembly GCA_007258455.2). Classification (NCBI taxonomy): domain Eukaryota; kingdom Viridiplantae; phylum Streptophyta; class Pinopsida; order Cupressales; family Cupressaceae; genus Sequoia; species Sequoia sempervirens. The sequence continues at coordinate 745,526,024 of VDFB02058242.1, read as the reverse complement.
GTGGTTTCATGGTTGAGGGTTAAAGGGTTGACGGTTGAAGGTTGATGGTTATAGGATTGAGGGATCAGGGTTTAAGCGTCAAGGGTTGATGGATCAGGGTTTAAGGGTTGGGGGTTGAAGGATGAGGGTTTAAGGGTTGAGGATTGAGGATTAGGGTTTAGGGTTAAGTGTTGAAGTTTGTGGGTTATAGGAATGAGGGATTAGGGTTTAAGGGTTAAGGGTTGAGGGTTGATGGATTAGTTTCTAAGGTATAGGGTTTAATCATTCTCTTCCTATCCATCCCTCAACCATTTCTACATCTCTCACTTGTCTCATTACTACTCCTCTAGGTCTCTCCCACTCTTCTCCCTTATCCTTTTCATTATCAGTAATGCTCATTAAACCTCTACCTCCATCCCTTAGTACTCTACTAGGTCTCTCCCACTCTTCTCTCTCCCTTGGTAAAGCCTAAAAATATCACATTTCACGCTCAAAAAATAGGAAACCTATTATGCAACACATTTGGCAAGCACCAAATGGATTTTTCCAAAAATGGTTAAAAAAAGAGTTGACCCATGATACAGGCCCACAATTTTATTTCTCTATCTGGTTTTGTGCATTCTCTGACATGAAAATGCCTTTTTATGTACTTGACTTCTTGTGGTACCATATTATGCATGCTCCATCACCTTTTGAGCACCAATTTTCTTGTTGGACAACGTAAAAGAATATAATTTGAAGTTTCTATAGCATATTTGATTATCTCAGGTAATATATTCATTTTTGTAGAATTGAAATGCTTATATTGAGTTTTTTTTAGTTTTGATAATGTAGACCATTCCTTTCATAGTTTTATTAATCATAATAGTTTTACATAGAATTCAACATTGAATAAGATAGAAGTTGCATAAAAAGCTAAATTTTTAGGAATTTGAAGAAAAAAATGAAAAATCAAGACATAATTTAGATGAATTCATGTAAACTTATATATAGGATTTGAACTTAATAAAAAAATGTTTATGTATTCCATTTGCATTGCTTATAATGGTCCCTTTCCATCATGGTTAGTGGAATTCACTTTTTTTCACTCAATTTTTTAGCAAATGACCTAAAAATAAACAAATTGATTCACTCTATATTGGATAGAATGTAGGTGGATTTGGAAATCTCATGATGATTTTCCTTTGCTTGTCACATAGATCAATTGTTTTTCATTTTCCTTTTCTTTTAAGTTGCAATTTCCTACTACCTATATTATGTAGCAAATTATTGTTCAGATTGGAGGGAGCTGACATAGCTAGTTTTTTTGGGTTCAAGTTGACCACATAAATATATTCACCATTAGCAAACAACTAGAAAAACACATCACAAATTCATTAGTATTCGTCAATGTGAAAAAATACTAATAAAATGACTTAGAGTTTGGTTAGTACATTAATATTTAGAAAATCAACTTTAATATCTTGACCCTTATACGTTGATGTTCAAAGGTTTTTGACTAAAGGGTTTGTTGCTGAGTGTATCTAGTTTATCCATGCCGATTTTCAGAGACCCGCATGAAGATTTGATCGAGTTATGAAGATTTTCATTTAGACAATTTTTCTGTTTCTTTAGTTTGTGTTCCCAATTGAGGATGATACTATTTCAGTTAGTTCAGTTGTTTTGGATGCCTCTCCGGTGATTCATGTTTCTTGTGGATGTTTCTAGATCATGCTCTATCTTTGTTGCATGTTTGCATTGATCATTATGATCGTGGTTGGCGATTTTCTCTTGCATGTTCATGTTTTTCTTATCCTTGGTTGACATGGTGTTGAAGTGTGTTGTGGATCTTTGAGGAGTAATTAATTGAAGTTTTTTCATGTTGGAGATATTGTTTTGGGTCCTCACTAAGTTGTGGCTAACTTTGGTTGATTCACCTTGATAATCTTTAATGATTTGGGCCGACGGTTTATATTCATTTTATTATTTCTTTGTGGCCGACTTGTAGTAATAAAATTTCATGTTGCAGATATATAAGAGTGATTGTTTATTCAAATTAAAGCTTGAATGTATGCCACTAGATGTTGAGTGTGTGTGTATGTGCAAATATCATTCAAAGGCAAAGCATAGTGTGAATCTTAATTGTAAAGAAGTGTAAAGAAGAGTGAAGAAAAGTGAAGAAGTGTTCATGTGCTTAATTGGAACTATAATCAAGCATTAGCAGATGCTATTTTCTCAGTTCAAATAATGGATGGCTTTAATCCAAATCTCTTTGTAAGACAATATGTCTTCCTTTCTAATTGAGCAGTGAGCTCTAGGTAGTGTGCCTGAATGCATGTGCATTCCCCATATTTCATTTTCATTATACTTTTAATAGGTTATAATCTTGTGGGCTAACCTCCACCGTGGTTTTTCCCCTAACAGGGTTTCCATGTAAAAAATATTGGTGTTATGTGTGTTTCTGATGTGTTGTTGATTCATGCTTTCATGGTTAATTATCAGATCTAAGAATAAGATTAATAAGTTGAAGTTTTGAATTTTGGTGACAACTGATTCACCCCCCCTCTCAGTTGTGTGCCCTTGTATTTCCAACACTCATACCATTTGATAGTTTTTTTTTAAGTGACATGGTTTCCAAGTAACAACTCATCAAATATTGTTGTCTTTTTGCACTTTGGACTCTTAAGGGATATCGTTGATACAATATATCTTAGACTATTTCAGCATGTTTGGGTGTGAAACAGGACCATCCCTAACCTAAACGTACCCATTTGGACATGTTACAACTATTTATTTGGTTGCACAAGGAATAGAATGAAAGTTACACCCCTTTGAAACTTTACACTACATTCATTTAACACTTTTCCATCAACTAAAAACTTGACACAGAAAAAAAAAAAACCTCAGAGATGTCAAAAAGTTAGAGAGATTATTGTAGAGGGTCCCTACATGATCTTGTACCCTCTGATAGAATGTTTTTAAGTGACACGATTTTTGAGTAACAATTCATCAAAGATTGTTTCCTTTTTGCACTTTGGACTCTTAAGGGATATCATCAGTACAATGTAGTTCAGACTATTTTGGCATGTTTGGGTGCAAAAAATGACCATTCCTAGCCTAAATGTACCCATCTAGACATGTTGGAACTGTTTGTTTGGTCACATGAAGAGTAGAACGAAAGTTACACCCCTTTGCAACTTTACATTGAATGCATTTGACACTTTTTCCATCAATTGAAAACTCAACACCACAGGAAAACACCTTAGAGATATCAAAAAATAAGAGAGGTTATTATAGAGGGGCCCTACATGATCCTATACCCTTTGATAAAATGTTTCTAGGTGACATGGTTTTCGAGTAACTACTCATCAAAGATTGTTTCCTATTTCACTTTGGACTCTTAAAGGATATTGTTGGTACAATGTAGCTTAGGCTATTTTGGCATGTTTGGGTGTAAAATAAGACCATGCCTAGCCTAAATGTACCCATTTATATGTGTTAGAACTATCAGTTTGGTCGCATAAGGAGCATAACGAAAGTTACACCCCTTTGTAACTTTACACTACATGTATTTGACACTTTTTCCATCCACTAAAAACTCAACACCATGAGCAAACACATCAGAGATCAAAAAATAAGTTAGGTTATTGTAGAGGGGTCCTACATGATCCCATACCCTCTGATGGAATGTTTCTAAGTGAGATAGTTTTTGAGTAATAGCTCGTCAAAGATTGCTTCCTTTTTACACTTTGGACTCTTAAGGGATATCTCTAATACAATGTAGCTTATTGTTTTGGCATGAGGAGCAAAATGAAAGTTACACCCTTTGCAACTTTACACTGCATGCATTTGACACTTTTTCCATCAATTGAAAACTTGACACCAGGGGAAAACGCCTCAGAGATATCAAAAACCTAGAGAGGTTATTGTAGAGGGGCCCTACATGATCTCGTACCCTCTGAAAAAATGTTTCTAAGTAACCCATTTTTTGAGTAACATCTTGTCAAAGATTCCTGCCTTTATGCACTTTGGACTCTTAAGGGATATTCTCATTACAATGTAGCTCAAACTGTTTCGACATGTTTGGGTGAGAAAAAGGACCATTCCTAGTCTAAACGTACCCATCTAGACATGTTGGAACTGTCCGTTTGGTCACACAAGGAGTAGAACGAAAGTTACACCCCTTTGCAACTTTACACTGCATGCATTTGACACTTTTTTCATCAACTAAAAAATCAACACCACAGGAAAACGCCTTAGAGATATTAAAAACTAAGAGAGCTTATTGTAGAGGGAACCTATGTGATCTTGTATCCTCCAAAAGAATATTTCTAAGTGACATGGTTTTTGATTAACATCTCATCAAAGATTGCTACCTTTTTGCACTTTGGACTCTTTAGTGATATTGTCGGTACAATGTAGCTTGAACTGTTTCAATATGTTTGGGTTTGAAATAGGACCCTAGCCTAAACATACCCATTTAGACATGTTGGAACTTTCAGTTTGGTCACATGAGGATCAGAACGAAAGTTACACCCCTTTGCAACTTTACACTACATGCATTTGACACTTTTTCCATCAACTAAAAACTTGACACCACGGGAAAATCCCTTAGAGATACCAAAAACTGAGAGAGGTTATTGTAGAGGGGCCCTACGTGATCTCATACCCTTTGACAAAAAATTTCTAAGTGACATGGTTTCTGAGTAACAACTCATCAAAGATTGTTGTCTTTTTTCACTTTGGACTCTTAGGGGATATCATCGATACAATTTAGCTTGGACTGTTTTGACATATTTGGGTGTGAAACATGACCATCCCTAGCCTAAACGTACCCATTTGGACATGTTATAACTATTGGTTTGGTCGCACAAGGAGTAGAACAAAAGTTACACCCCTTTGCAACTTTACACTACATGCATTTGACACTTTTTTCATCAACTAAAAACTCGACACATGGAAAAACGCCTCAGAGATATCGAAAATTGAGAGAGGTTATTGTAGAGGGTCCCTACGTGATCTCATAACCTTTGATAGAATTTTTCTAAGTGACATGATTTCTGATTGATAGCTTGTCAAAGATTTCTGCCTTTTTGCACTTTGGACTCTTAAGGGATATCGTTGGTACAATGTAGCTCAGATTGTTTTGGTATGTTTGGGTGTGAAACAAGACCATGCCTAACATAAACCTAACCATCCAAACATGTTGGAACTATTGGTTTGGTCATAGGAGGATCAAAATGAAAGTTACACCCCTTCGCAAGTTTCATGATGAATCTTAGTCCACTTATGTATTAGGGTTAAATTGTGTAGATTATATTTCCATTATACATCAAAATTTTATTCCATGCCTAATGCATTTGTTTATGCATCATAATTGAATGGCATTGTCTCTTATCTTTGATTGTTCGAATGGAGTATGACATATGCATTAGGTTGAATGGCATACATGACAACGTTCTTCAAGAATAACCACGTGAAATACACGCCTACCCACAATGATGATAAATAAACATTTGTAACCCCAACATGCTTTACATTTAGTGAGAAAATGTGAACTACCAACCTATTATGTCTTGCCATGCTTTCCACTTGGCAAGCAAATGTGAACTACCAACTTATTCTTTCCCACCATAGAGTCCTCAACTACATTTTGAAACATATCACAAATCCTTAGCATTGGTAAAAGACGTTTAACAATATGATTAGTAATATCTTTGATATTGTTTCCTTTAACAACCCCACAAAAATTGAATTTTGCAAATTCTTGACAAAGTAGTTGACCATGATATCAATGCCTAAGAGTGTTCACTTACTAATAAAAGTCTTACAATATGCAAAAAGTCTCTTGTCTCTTTGTGGGAAGAAAAAATGTGTTACGTCCCTTCCTATTATGATGTGTTGCAACTTCAACATTTGTTGTTGTCTACATGGCTCACCCATTGTCATTACAAATCAATTACACTAATTTAAGCTAAACAAAATTAGACATTTGTAACCTCCACCATAAACAATCAATAAAAGAGGTGTGTGATTCCAACAATTTTTCATGTCACCTCAATTATTGAGAAATCTTATAAAAGGATTAGATGCTTTTGGCTCCTTTTGTTAGAGTGAACTCCTTTTATATAAATTGAACTAAGATGGAGTAATGGGAGAGAATAAAAAACACTTACAATCCATGCCATAAACCAAATACACTAAATGTGATCATCACTAAAGTGGCAATTCTTATCTTACCTCTACTAAAGGATTCTATTGACTTTGAAAAACTTGGCATGCTTGGAAAGCATTATTTCATGGTACCCACAATTGGAGTGATTGTACCACCACCCCCTCCTTGCAATTTTCCACAATTGGTTTGATAGACACTAGTCAATCAACCCACCAATCTACACACAAGAAGAAAAATATAATCCTTGACTTGGTCAACCTATTAAGTGACCAACACACTACATTTATATTAGTTGAGTGATCTAATAAGGGTTTCTCACGCTGAAAACTCAATACTTATTCACAAAATTTAAGGCATGCACTCTATAAATCCACTCCTCCATCCTAATAACCCCTATTGTTACTTGCTCCAATTGGTGTTAGTGGATTCAACATCAATGCATCCACAATCCATGTTGACCTTTGCATATCTTTAAAAGAGAATCCTCTTAAGGGGAAGGCATTAGCAACATAACACAAGACCATTAATTTCATTTACTACATTCTAATTGATGAAAGGGGTTTCATTGAGTGTAGGTTGTTAGCTGATATTGCTAGCTATTTGTGTGAAGCATTTCCCATCGACAATCAAATTCCTTTTAGCAATTGCTCCATTATGCTTCATATGAGACAACAATACATGGGGCATCTTTAGATTAAAAAATGAGCAGAATAAAGACTTCATATAGTGCAGCAAATCACAATAAATTAGCAGCATAATGGCTTCATATAGTGCAACAATTAATGCTAATAAGTGCAGAAAATAATGTCTATGAAGACAACAGTTAATGTCCAAATAGATGAGAAGCAATAGTGGCAGAAAAGTGCAGAAAATATAGTGTATGAGCAGCAAATAAGGGATTTCAAATAAGTAGCAAATAAGAGAGTTCAAAGTAGCAGCCACCATGAGAGTTCACTAGGATATTTAGATGATGTGTTCTCAAGATGAAAGAGCAAATAGTGAATTCTCAAAGGCTGATAAGTTATAAGATGTTGACAGTCTTCTTTCAATGGGACATAATAAATGGCTTTAAACATCTTCAAATGCAACATAAACAGTAAATCTAAATTGCATGTATCAATTATATCAAATATGATAGTTAATTCAAGATCATTTTTTTATGGATAATGTAATTTGTAAAGTATACACTTGAATACATGTAAGTCATAAGTTTCAAGTCATGAAGTATACATACGAATACATGTAAGTCACAAAGTATTCACATGTATACACATAAGTCACAAAGTATGAATACACATAAGTCACTAGTATACACATGAAATGCACACTCATATAGAAATACATTATTGGCCTACTTAAGAAGAAGGATAAATAGTTTATTAAAGAAGCTAACAAGTTTATTAGCCTTAACTGTAGGAGTGTTTAGATAATTAAATGTCTACTTAGTAACATTTATCATGAATGTTAGAAAGATATAGACACGTGTGAAAATTTGAATGTAATAAAAATCTTCAATAATTATTTAAGCATCATATGAATAATCGATGAATATTCAATAATAAAAATCAAGAACAAGATGTAAACAACACCCATGCCTACAACATTCAAGAATAAAATTTACACAATATGCATGATAACATCATTTAAGAATAGCAGTGGTAAAATAATATTCACATTAATCAAAAATATGTAAGCCTATACAATGATATATGTCGATAAAAGTATAAAATATATCCAATAAAGTCATACAGGCTTACTACAAAAAATCCATATGGACATAAAATGTCACATATATCAATAGTACAAAACATATGTTCAAAAATTCCATGTAGGCATATAATAAATGACCCTAATACATAGTCATTTCCAACTAGGGGAAGGAAAAAGATAACGTGATGCCTTCAACGATTGGTTGGATGGATTTTTTGTTGATTCTTTTGTCTTTTAAACGCGCTCACTAGTCCTCCTCTCTTCACTCATCTAGAGACGCAACTGATACAATAAGAAGTATAGATGTTTATATATAGAAATTGAATTGTGGAATGACATAACAAAATAATCATTTACCGAAAACAAATAATCATCATGCTCATCCACAACATTAGCATGCCGATGATCTAGAGTGACAAGCACCTATAGCAACCATCAATATAGCAATTAAACTACATAAAAGTATCATGAAAATTTTCAATAATAGACCATAGAAGACAAAATATAATGTCAAATTTACTAATCTGTCACATACCTCTGTCAAAGTTTCAAAACTAGCTATTGTTGCAGTAACTCCATGGTCCATTGTGTCACGAACATCACCAGAGCTATCTGATGTCAACATCTGAAAATGAAACAACAAATATGAAGTTTTTTATCACTTTCATTAGTTTCTTTGTTTAATTAAAAGCATAGAGAAGGAAGTCAACTGTTTGAAAAAATGCCTCAAAGAAATATGGTCTCATGGTGATGGTAAGAAATGACAAATTCCATGCCAAGAAAATTTCTATGGATTGTCTTGATGTCTATTTTTGGGTTGCTTATAAGCTAGTTATCAGGGTCTTTTTGAAGGTATATAACCATATATTTCCCATGGAATCCATAAAGAATGGATAACTTGTTGATATTCATTGAATGCTAAAAAAAGGCTTATTGAGAGACCTCATGATGACAAATATATTTCACCTACTGTATACAAAGTTGTAGCAGATAAGGAACTTTGGTCTCAATATGGAGAAAATGAAACATTGCAAAATATATATGTTAAGAGTTTCATAATGTAGGATGAAACACCTACAATGACAAAGAGGATGCAATCTCATGTAGAAAGGGATGGCCATAGCAAAATTTTAATGACATTCATACCAATAATGCAATGGGAAGTCACTTTTAATAATGGTGGGTTTTTGAAGAATGAAGGAAAACCTTAAACCATGTTGATGAATTAGTATAAGTCACTATACAAAAAGAATGGTGAATACCATTGTGATGAAAGGAGTGAAGGGTTATATTCTTGAGCATTCAAGAAGAAAATACATTCGTCAAGCTGACAATGGAGGATGATCTCTTCACAAAATGCACTCAAGTCTTCAATCTACAATGAACTCCTTGATAGTAATTCATAACTACATGGTGACCTTGAAGGCAGTATTGATGACTATACAATGACCCCTATGAAAGAGATAGAACATGAAGACAAGAGGGGCAGTCCAAGAAGGTAAATACAAGGACAACGAAAGTACTATGAGAAGGAAAACAAGGATAGTCATTAATGATTGTGATAAATATATAAATGACCGTGATTTAGGATTCTTAATTTGTACTTAACCTAAAATTTATGACTGTGATTTTAAATGATTGCAATAATTCTTTAAGGACATTGATCTTGTTGATAGTCCTCATGAATGTGATGAATACTTTTGTATTGTTGGTAGTCTTAATGACTGTACTATGACCTTGGATGAAGACCTTAAGATAGTGGTTAAGCAATGTGATTTATGTATTGAAAGTGTGCTAAATGAAGTCTTAATGACTATGACTATGCTTTGCAATGAAGATAAAGACTATGTGGTTTGTCCTCATTAAGTGTAATGGTTTGTCCTCAATGAATTCTTGTGACTATTCATAGTTCTCAATGAGTCTTATGAGTATGGATTGTTCATTTAAGCAAAAAAGGAAAAGTTTTAAAGAGGAAAGTATGGATAAAGGACATCATTCATACATGTAAGGACAATCATTTCATACTAATAACTATTACTATATTGTGACTTAAGGGGAGTATTTATAATTGTACTATGGATCCTTATGAAATAAATTTATTAGGAAAATTAAAATTTAAAGTCACAAATACCTTATGAGGAAAATCAACCTAAGGGTGACCTGGGATAATAAAATATCAATGATTAAGGCATGGGAGACAATCAAGAGGTAGTTTGTCAAATGTCAGTGAAATTGAGGAAAACCACTACTAATTGAGGATAGTCATATTTTCATCAATCCAATACGAAAGTCTAGTATGAGGAGTAACATTTTCATTGTATTATTACATATTCAAAGATTCAAGGGAGGATAATAACCAAAGAGGCTAGGGTTATAGTGAAAAAGGTCATATGATGATCTACAAAAAATGACAATCAAGAAAAATGATAGGGGAGTCATATGTCAAAAGTTATAAGACTTTCATAAGCATAAATAGAAAGATGCTTTGGAGGTTGTTGATAGTGTACAAGACCTCAAGAAAGCTTCAAATGGGATAGTCACTCCATTGATGATAGTGATAGGACTATCAAGGAAGAAAGAAGATTCAAAGGATAGTTTGATAGTACAGTGGTGTCTAAGGATTTAATGGTAGTCCATGGATTTCTTTTACACACTAAATGCATGCAAGTGGTTGAAGATAAAAATGCATAGAATAGTGAAATCGTGATGAGTAAGGGAAGATATGGAAGGGAGATATGAGATGAAAGGCTTCCAAGAAAGGTTATTCATGTTGAATATCTGAAATACTGAGAGGGGGGGTGAATCAGTATTTGGCTAACCAAATTAATTAGTAACCATCCAATCAACAATCCACATATAACAACTATGGTGAACTAGAACATAAAGAAAATTATAACACATAGACGCCAATATTTTTACGTGGAAAACCCAAAATGAGAAAAACCAAGGTGAGGATTAGCTCACAATATATTATAATCGGTTACAAAATATTACGAGGCTCACTGCCAGGAATCACTGTCCTTAAAAGGCTCACAACCTGAGTACAAAATATGGCTTAATAACAAAGTACAAAATATGTTGGCTCGCTACCAAAAATGAACTATAGAAGTGCACCTACATAGTGCTGAAAGCAGTTCTAGTTAAGCTCTAGATTTTTTGCTCTGGTTTCTGGTACACAAAACACTTATCTTAGCTTCACATTATAACCCTTGTCACATAGCTTTCATCTCTTTTCTCTTTTTTTCATCACTTAGGCCATCATAGATATATGTAGACATTGCTTCCAATATCAATTGGGTTGGCCTAAATAAGGGAATACTTAAAATACAAAAGATCTTGTCGGCTTAGCACATAATTTCTTTTGATATATAGAACAAAATGTGTTGTCCACAAGTTAGGTCAGCCTAGACCTAAAGAGAAACACACACACATAAGATACACCTTGTCGACCAAAAGAACACCAAAGTCTTGTCAACAGAGTAGATCAATTAGGTCACAAAAATATGTTGAACACACCTATAACTAACACCTTTGATCAACATATTGAGATTCTTCTTATTGCAAAGATTTCCAGATCAGGGTATAGATAGTTACCAACCAATGTTGGCATCAATGAAAATCAAAATAGATGGCACCTTCTTCATTCTTCCGACAATTCATTACAAAGGGCAGACTTGAAGGGTAGCAGAGCATTAAAGGAAAGAAGGTAGTCACTTCATCATAGATGACAATACAAGGTTCAATTTAAGGATAGTAAAATGATATAGGGTTGTCATTGAAGTGTCCTTAACTTCACATCAAACTCAAGACAATCATGAAAAGGGAAATTTCAGAATTTAAAATGACATTCCTTTGTGCCTTTTCATCACAAAATAACAATTTTCAATCATAAAGAAGACACTGTCATAAAAGACAAAGCTATAAGATAGAAAAATGAATATGTGAAATGGTTTGAGATTGAAAGGAAAGTAAAAATGACAAGTTCAAAGCCAAAATATATGATGCGTTGTTTACAAGACTAATGAATTCTCTAGCACCCATCACTTTAAAGAACCTGGTTATCTAAGTTCATGTACTTTCAAACATTATTTTAGATTTGTAGATGCAAAATTATCAAAACTAGCTAACATTGTTTTGCAACACCATTAATGAATAAAGGTTACCTGAGTGAAATTTTTTTGAGGATGAGAATAGCGAGGTGTTGAGGTCGAAGGTCCACCAAAAAACTGTTTGACACCCAAAGTGTGTTATGAGACAATCATTCATATAACGTTCAACTATTCACATGCAATAAATTATTTCTTCAATACTAGTTGCATACCTATGGACTCAACGTCGTAAACATATAAGGGTCTACAGGAATGGTGCACATATCATCAATACTCTGACCCTGATTTTCATAATATTCATTCTACTAATTTAGTTATTCTTACATTTCAAAATAGAATTTAATAAACAAAATTAAATGAACTTGCTTAATTTTACTTGAGTATCAATGTTGAATGTTTCATTCAACAAGGCATCTATCATAACCATCTCTCTATAGTTGGTGTATGTTATGTAGCTACATCCCAAGCACTCTTACCATCATACATGCAAACAACATCACAACTCTAGGCCTAGAAGTCTCACCCACATCAAGCTCTACTAGAGGCTTCACACACTGTATAATCCTCTAAGTAAGCGAGCTAATCAAGTCCAGTGTGTCCACCTCAATATTGTCCTTCACAATGGAAGGAACAATGATATGCTCCACCATGGGTTTGGCCAAGGGTATCAGTTGCAACTATGGATTATGTTGTGCACCCAGTATATCATGTGTGGAGCCCCCACCTCTACCTTGAAAGTCTAAAATGTCAAAATAATTTGGCACCTTATTGAGGAAAAAGTCACAATAGAGTTTCCTCAAAAAATAATGTGGTACCTCATAGTTATTGCATGGAGGTTCATCAAAAGCCATCCACCACTACTCCCAAAACTCATTTTTAATTAATTCATGGTGGCACCAATGGATGGGGAACCTCCTACATGCATGTGATAAAGGTGTGTTGGTTCTTGGGTCTGTAAAAAGGGCACACAAGTCAGCTTTGCTAATTTTTTTCTTTTTTCACTTGTGCATAGAAAAGTCCTCTTGCATAAAATCATTTTAATTCATCCCTCTTATTCAACCAAAAATTAATTTTCTCACTCATTTCTCCTACATGTGATACAATCAACTTGAGTGATTCGTTAATGCCTCTCCTATAAGGGTGGGTTGCAGAATGCTCATTTAATCTTCCAATCAATTGTTCAAGCTCTCTTTTGTTGTTTTCAATTTCATTTAAAATATTTTCTTGGGTTCCTTGTGGATGCCTAAAAACTGAGGGAGGGTTTGAAGTTCTTCTTGTTTAGGAGGGTCTTTGCGAGGGGGTGATTGTGAATTGTCAATATTTGGAGATGGAGATTGATTTCTTGGAAATTAAAACAAAGTTTATTTAAAAAAATATTTCAATGGACGTTTTATTTCAAATTCAAAACTAAAGCAATAGAAATAGATACCTATTTGATCTCTTCGATCTCTTTGACATCTTGGCGACATCCTTGTGAAGAATCACAAGCTAAGAAAGCAAAAATTGATCTCCTTTTGATGAGCGTGAGTTGTAAAGGCACCAAAATGAGAGCTCAAGTCATGGGTTTGGCAAAAAGAAGGGTTTAAACGCTTGTTTTTTTTAATGCAACTTTTCATTTGGCGAGCGCTAAATTTGGTGCTCTCCAAATTACTTAACTATTTGGCGAGCACCAAATTTGGTGCTCGAAAAATGGTTAATTCATTTGGAGAGCGCCAAATTTGGCACTCACCTATTTTTGCAGTCATGAAATTCAATATTATGTTTTTTTACCCAATGTGGCACCTTTTTGTGTCACAGATTGGTGCACACACCCTATTGTTTGAAAGATCCCCAAGAAATCTAGTTTTAGTTTGTTTAAATACAACGTATGATAACTATTCCAAGAAACCAAGGGAATTCCTCAATCGAAATTCTGCTCCAAAAGGCCTCCAAAAATGTTATTTTCTAAAACATAGAAAATACCAAAAAAATAAAAATTGATATTTTGCATGTTGGCTTTACATACACCACTCGAGTGCTCTTGGATTGATACGAGATCATCCATGGAGGTTGGAAGACAAAAAAAAGGCCTTGACCATTTTGGTAAGATCCTTGGAAGTCACAACCATTTTCTTTATCTCATAATAGGTACTAAGTGATTATGAATGCCTAAAGGTTTATGGATTTTTATCTCTCTTGTTGTTCAATCTTTTTATTTGATTTGAGTTACATCAAACTAAATTATTAATTTTTTGTGCATGTTGGTATATTTCTTGTCTAGTGTCTTTGCTATTTTCTCCTCCTAGTGAGCAAGTGTTTATAGTTCCATATAGGGTATATTATTTTTTCATCCCAAGATAATAGTGTAAAACTCAAACAGTAGTGCATATATATGACTACATTGTAGGCACTTTAGCCTCTACACCAATGATCTTATTGAGCCAATATTCATTTATATATTTGGAGTGTAATTAGATTTCTATTATTCCAATTTTCATTCCCAAACCTATATTTTGTTTCATTAAACATGGTTTAATTAGGTGAAATATTTTAGATAAGGTTAAAGTGTATTTCAAATTTATATTATAAAAATGGAAAACAAAATAAATACATTTTAGTTTATTAATCTGATCTATTGTAGTGTTAATAATTGAAAACCTTAACACACCTAGGTCTTATAAACTTTTTATCATTACATTTTGGTGAACCCAATGCATCTATTCACTTTTTTCACCTTCTACTTCTCAAACTTTCAATTTCCATGTTTTGTGTGAAAAATTGTTATTTTTTCTTTTTATGAGCTTCACCACCTAGTCTCTATTCTTCTCTCAACTAGTTCATAGAAGTATCTGAATCAACATGTCTTCAACCACTTATTCTATTGACCTTTATATCTATCTCTATGAGCATAGTCCTACAACTCTTCCTCCTCTACCTTCCTCTCAATATATTTTTTTTCACAATATGGAGGAAATATTTTACCAACTCTTATTGTGGGTGAGATTGAGATTGCTCATAGGGTGGATCATTGGATATATTTAAAGAAAATATTTGTAAGACCTAAGTCTTGATTAACTCTAGTTGCACTTCCTACACTTAGTGAACTCATTAGTTCTATTCAATTGTGAAACTTTAATGTGATATTTTAACCTTCCCATCTTTGATTTGTAATTTTTGCATTGATTTCCATGCATTATTAGATTTTAAAATGTGACTATGTAATTAGGTAAATAATTTTTAATTAGTTAATTATGAGTGATAATTTTTTTTGGATAAAGTGGTCTACCTATAATAGAAATCTTAATTTTTCTTGATATATATGCAATTATGGTTTTTTAGTTAGCTATTAAAACTACATCAATATGATTATATTCCTTGACAACAAGATTTTCCATGAATAGGATTACGACTAAATGGATCTTCATGATGACTCATTCAAATTGGTAATGGTGTAAACTTAACTAGCTCCAACAATGGTAATGATTTTTTGAGAATTCCAAGATCAATAGCATGAAACAAACTTCCACAAGTGAACAAAATATGCACAATAGTATGTCTATCAATATACAAAGAAGAGCGTGTAAATACAACGACCAATCCTTGCATAATATGCAAGGATGAGGAGGTGAGAAGGTAGGAGTGAAACTTTGGCTACCCTGCCAAAGATGAGACACTTGTGAGCTCACTTGACAAGTGTGTGAGCAAGTGTCAATTGGTGTCTCAAGTCACAAAGACACATGTATCAACCACATGAAGTGAGACAAAAGAAAAATAAACCTAAGTAAGCTTAAGCTAGGTGTGAATAGGTCAATTCTAGAAAGGTGATTAGCTAGCTAGATATGATAATGACTTTATTTAAACTAACAACCTCCCTCAAGTACAACTTAGGTAGTAATGTATGCACTAATGATGAGTCCCATCTACTAGTCGATGTTAGGTACTAATGCAGGGGCATCATTACAATTTTGGTTTTCATTTCTAGATTGGGTGGAAATCTTAGTGTTTTTGGTTTTACTCCTTTGATTTCTTGTGGTTTCCTTCCATTGTGACATGTGGCAGTGTATGTGAGGGGCAATTAATGAAAGAAAAATCTCTATCAAAAGTACTAAGAGCCATGAAACGGTTCTTGGGAAAGTAAGGATTGAACCCATTTTTAGTGTCTGTCTATGAGAGAATGGATGGAAGATAGCTTTGTGTGGAAGTTCTTGGAGCCGATGAAAATGAGAGGGTGTAATTTTTGCATTTAGATAAGTCACCATTTTAATATTGCATAATGCTCTAGTTTAGTGATAGATGCAAGCACAAGAAAAAATCATAGGGATCAAATCCATTGGATGTGTAAGGAGGTGACATGCCTATGTGAGGAGGGATGGGTTGATAAAGGAGTCGAATTGGTTTTTCCTGGAAGACACTCTGGAAAAGGGGAAGACCATCAATTCTCTTTGTGGAAACTTTGCTTGAGAAAAAAAGAGTGAGGATTGATTTAGTTGGTGAGGGGCCAATGTTAACATTGGACTCAAGAAGGAAAACCGATATGTTGATGAAAAAAAAAAAAGGGAAATTTTGAGTTGGTAGTTCTGGCAATTCAAATGTGAGACACGAATGCAAGAAAGAAGAAATAGAGTCCTCCTTATATGAGGCTGATTTGAGTTGTTGTGGCAGCTGGAGGTTTTGGTTTTTTGTTCTAAAAATGGAATTTTGAAGATCGATTCCTTCCAGATTCAAATACTTTGTTTTCATTGACTTGTTACTCCTCACTCTAAACTATGTGTTTTATGGTGCTTCCATCAAATACACCAATTGTAGCCAATGTGGAATGGTGATGAGTATGCACCAGCCTTCTTTTAGCTTTTTCCATTTCCTTACAGTGGATGGCTACAATTTTGAATGAATAAAGAAGGATACTTTTGCAATGATTCATTTTCTATTCAACAAACATGAATTTTGTGTGTATGTGATCTGCATTCATTAATAGAATACCTCTTTCCTATCTTGAATCATGTGAAGGGTTTATGAATCAAACAGTTTATTTTATAGAAAGGTGATTAGTTAGCTAGGTATGATAATGACTCTATTTACACTAACACCCTCCCTTAAGTACAGCTTAGGGAGTAATGTCTACACTAATGATGAGTCCCAACTACTAGTCCATGTTAGGTACTCATGTACAAATATCTCATAAAGTGGAGTAAAGGAGAAAAAACCAATGGGAATAAAATTCCCTCTCCAAAAGAGAAATGATACATATTCAATGAAATAAAATATACAAGTGAAGAAGATAGGACTCACGATGAACCCCCAAGGACTAATTCTAGCACAGAGTACAATGGATCTTCCCCCTATAGGAGAGAAAAGAGAGAAGGTATATGTGACCCCCCCAAAAAATGTGAATTAATGAACTCCATGTGTGAGGAAATGCTTCCTCCCAAAATTGATAGTAGAAGAGAAACCATGTAGCCTCCCCAAAATGATGTCTATAGTGTTGGTAGATGCTGAAAACTTGATGTTGAAGATGATCCACGATCATTGAACATTTATCCCCGTGGAATGAACCAACACCACAAATATGTGTAAGATTACTTCCCATTCTGAATAGGAATATTTATGAAGTAAGATGAATGTCTCTAAATGATGCACACAATCCAAATATTGAAATGATTCCAATGATGCCTTTGAATGATGCTCAAAGATCTCCAAGCCAATGCTTATGTGTGATTGATCCTGATAAGATGGACCAAGTACCATATGTGATTCAAGAACATGGAGCATGGATGTACGGTGATAACTAGACTGATGTGAATCTAATACAGCTATGGATGATGATAACTAAGTTGGATAGGCCAACTCATGAATTTATGTACAATTTGTCATTATAGGAGTTGATGTAGACGAGGCAAGAGCAATATACAAAGAAGGTAATGGTGATGCAACTTTATTGAAGCTAACATCAAATATAAGATAAATGTCATCAATGGTGTCATCCAAATCAACAAGGCAGGATTCTATAAACATATGCGTGATGTCTAGTAGATATGCATCCTAATGTGGTGGACCTAGAATGGTGATAGCAATGACCTACTGCAAAGAATCACTAGAACTTATGGATGAGTCAACATTGGATTCAAATGTAGCAATAGATGATGTGGGTGATGAGATCTCAATGCAATCCATTCGATAACATTGTTCATCCCCAAATGATGTTTTTGTCTCACAAGATGTTTGAGTGAGACTAGATGACAATTTTGCATATTTTGGAACTAGAGGATCAAGTAAGGCAATACGATGATTAAGAATAATTTGCTCCATTTCCTTAATTTTACAAAATTGACATTATTTTTTTGTATGCCTTTTCGTTCCACAATATCCACATTTTATTTTTTATTTATTAGGAGGATATGAAGAATACTCAACTGGAAGGGATTTAGTGTGAGAGGCATATGATCACATGAACAAACAATATGAAAAAAATTAACACCTAGTTCCCCCCTTGATTCAGAGAGCCCCTACAAGAATTATTAGTATTGATTGTAGCTCCCTTAGTGCAAGAAAATTTTACAAGTTGTGAAGATTGGATGCCAAATTGACCATTTATAATGCACAGTGATTTTTATAAAATGGGCTATCTAAATTTCAATTTTACATGTAAAATTGAATTCCTTGTGAAATCTTGATAAAAATTAAAAAAGTTTGTAAAATTTTGATTATTAGGATGGATTTTATGTCGTGTCAAAATTTTCTTTAAAATTTGACTTTGGAGGCCAACAATACAATTTAATAGGATCAAATCAAAAATATCTCAATGCGAAAATGTTAGAAATGAAAAAAGTTTTTTTGACTATTCACATGTCAAAAAAATACCTTCCTTTCCCTTCTCCCATCCCCATTTGTAAGGTATGAAAAAAAAAATGTTTTAGACTCTTCACAATTGGGTACCATGAAAAGTTAAAAATAAAATTTCAAGGTTACAATAATTTTTTATTGCTACCTTAAACAACTAACATAAAAACTTAATATGATACGACTTAGAAATTGCATATGAAATTTGAATGAAATTTCTAACTTGTTGTTACTATTGTTGTCAAGGAGATCACTTGTGGAGGAGTAAGGTGGTCACTTGGTGATTTGAGTTGTATGTGAAGGGAACTCAATAAAATGGAAGACCGTGTGAGAGGTCTTTGTAGGCCATCAATAGAGATGACTATTAATAGTCAATGTAAAAAATCATTAATAGATATAAATTTGAAGAGTATTTTCTACTCTTGAAACCTCCAAATCAAGCTGGATAAGCCAAAAATTTCCTGCACACAGATGATGCCACAAACTAGCAAACATGCCAAGTGGCCAAAATACATGCAACAAGCCAAATTGGCAAAGATTTCATGTAAGATTAAAACTAGACCCAAAAATGGCCAAAATCTCACAAAGATAAAATTTTCTACCCACTAGGAAGATGGGTAGAGAGTTAGATTGGCCCTTTGATAATTTTTTATTTATTTTTTACAAGTTTTAGTAAAATAGGTACAAAAGTCCAAAAAATTGTAACTACAAAAGGAAAGTTATTTTTCATTTTTCAAGTCTTTTGGATGCAATGATGGTATTTATTTGGATTTATGATTCTCCATTGATAGGGATATATGTAGGAGTCACTTTAACACATAAACAAATGTTCTCTCATGGCTTTGATACCATGTTGGAGTTCATGTCAAGATCAAAGGCATGAAACAAATTTCCACAAGTAAAAAAGAAGCACAATAGTATGTCTATCAATATATAATAAAAAAGTGTGTGAATACAATGATCAAGCCTTGCATATATAGGCAAGGATGAGGATGTGAGAAAGTAGGAGTGAAACTTTGACCACCCCTCCAAAGATGGGACACTTGTGAGCTCACTTGACAAGTGTGTGAGAAAGTGTCAATAGGTTTCTCAAATCATTAGGACACATCTCAAACTATATAAAGTGAGACAAAAGAAAAATAAACCTAAGTAAACTTAAGCTAGGTGTGAATAGGTCAATCCTAGAAAGGTTATTAGCTAACTAGGTATGATAATGACTCTATTTACACTAACAATGATAACTATAACATGGAAAGCTCCATACCCTTGCAATTTCACACTATTTTTTGTTCTCACTTTGGTGTTCGTCTCCTTAGGACTTTTTTAGGTTTATTTCAACCCTTGTCTTAACCTTTTTCCCCCAAGGATTCCAAATCCTTGCCTCACATGTTCATTTTTTGTCAAATTGATATTGTAATTATCTTAATCTTATGTTTTATTGTGTTTCATCCTTTTTAAATCTCAAACTATCTAGAAACTAGCACAATGTGTGGACATCTATATGAGGTTCTAACATCCTATGACAATTTCTTATTCAATAGTCATTTCAAAGCATGTTTCCACCTGCTACCTACCTAGGTCAATGGTAATAGCTCACAATGATTCTAAACAACTCTCTAACCCCCTTATTCCATTCTTTTTCTTGATTTTAAATTTTATCTTTCATTCATACACTCAATCTCTATCACATTGATTCAATCTTGCAATCTTTCAGACTCTTTACATCATCCTATAAGCACTTATTTTCCATTGGTTCCTCCTATGTGAGCACACAAAAACTACTACAATAATATTCTTGAATGTCTTGTGGCATTTTATTGAATCTTTGTACCCTTTAGATTCATCAAGATTCAAGAGGTGACATTGTTCTTGTTTTCTTTACTCTTACCTTCTTTGCTTTCTCATTGTTAGTGTAGCATCCATTTTTTAGTGACCTTGGCAACTATTCACATCTTTGCAACCACTCTCATTCTAGCCTACAATACTTGAATTGTCACTACCCTTTTATTTCTTGTAGCTGAAGGTATTATAGGATCATTCTACCACACATAGGTTTGTTTTTTTGGTCGGTAATAGAGTTAATTTTATTAATAAAAATAAAAGATTACAAGTCTATTCTCATTAAAAATTCAAAAAAAAAATCCTTCCAAACCCCACTAATTCCCATGTGAACACCCTTAAAACTACCCCCAATTTCTACAGTAATCGATTTCATAGATTACAAAAGAAGCTTCACTCCAATTGACACACAAGATTAAAACCCTCAACCTCCATAAAACCTATTCAACAGGTCAAATAGTTGAGGTATTATTTGATCTTCCTTTAGTCTGAGATCAGAGGACCATTGCAAAGGCTTTCTTCTTATCCTTCTTTGCTTTCTTCCCCATGACAATTTGCCACCCGTCCTCCACCCTTGCAGCCTCTTTCTGCCATTCCAAAGAAGAATCACAGGGACTCTTCCAGACTCCATTCCCACAACTAATTGTTTTCTGAACTTTGACCTTTAGCCTTCTACTTCCTAGAATTTTCTCTTGTGGCCTCACCACACCTTTCTCATGACATTCTGGAGTTGCAGCCTCATTTTTTAAGATCATCTCCTTTTCACTTCCATTCAAAATAACTTTATCACTATTTCCATCTGAGTTCCCAACACTATTCTATTGTTGATCCTCCCTTCTAACCTCATTCATCAACATCTTCCCTTCTCGATTTGGGTCCCCAAATGCTCATTCCTCCTCACTGTCTTTCCGTTGGGAACATGTTTGGTTCTCCACTTGTTTCTCCACAGTGTAGTGTTGGGGAGCCACATCTTTCCACCAAGAATCAATTTTGTGTGCTCTATGTTTGGAACATTCAGCTTCCAGGTGCCTAGTTTGATAACAGATTCTACACCTAAAGGGTACCCCTTCATAGTCCAGGGGCTGCACCCAACACCCCTTCAAATTTTTTAGTCGAATCTCCTCCAGAGGCACCATGGACACATTCATTTCTACCTAAATGTGAGCATAAGTCCAATGTAGAAGATTTGAAGATCCTTCATCCACCATTAAAAAGCTTCCTAAAGAGTTTCCTATAGTTTCCAAGCATGAATCAAACCAAAATTGTAGGGGGGGTTAGGAAGTCTCACCCAAAGAGGAGCCCTCTCAAAAACTTCAGTAGCTGGGTTAAAAGCTGGATGACATGGCTTTAACATCAATGTATATTTTTCTTCCCAATCCCAATGATAATCACATAGGATCTTTTTTGTCTTGTTCCTTTCCAAAAAAAAAAAAAGCCTTTATTCATGGGATAAATTTGAACATACCCTTCCAGAACTGGCTTCCAGTGGCTAGAGATCCACTAATGCAAATCATTCAAACTTGGCCAGAATCCCCTGAATCTCCCAATCAGGCCCATTCCAACAGATTTTTTTCATTAAATGTCACTTCTTGCTCTATCTCTCCATCTAGTTCCAACATGATTGATTTAGAAGAGGGGTGGAAAGCAGAGTCCCCTCCACCCCCACCTACGAACCTTTTGGATGGGTGCTTCTCTATCTTAGTATGCCTTGATTTTTTCCCCTCAACCTCATGCATCATTGACCCCTTGACAACTCCTCCACTTGAAGCAATGACACCCTTTTGTCCTTTTTTTTCTGAGACAAGCCACCATCCTCTGAAGCAGAGCCTACTCCGTTTTATCCTGGAAGCTTCCCTGCATTTTCAGTTTGAATTCCTCGACCATATTTGTCACTGTCATAGCCTATGTATAAGCTAAGACCACCACACTTCCCCTGAAGGGTCATTCCCAAAGGATTCATCCTAGGCCAAACCATAGTAGCGGAAACGCTCTACACAAGGTTGTTGGTGTCCATAGCTCTTTAAAAAATAAGGGGTAAAATCCTACCACACAGAGGTTTTGCAAGTGTTTCTCTATTCATAATTTATTTCCATTATTTCTTTAAATTAATGTAAGCCACATTATTTCTCTCATTTTGACATATATTTTTCACCAAGAATATTGTTAGTATGTTCCTATTTCTAGTTATGTAGACTAGTTGAGCAACTAGACTAAAATAGAATATTTTAAATAGAATTCCCTTAATGTTTTGAAATGTACAAACAAAATCACAATGCATGGATGTTTGTGCTATGTTTTTTTTATCCTAGATAGCATTCTCCATGTATTTTGGTGCTAGGTTCTTTATTTTCTACTATTTACATTTCTTAACTTAGTTTTCTAATTTTGTACTCGAGATTCCAATAAATTAGCATTTTTATTCCCATCTATTATAATTATAATATTAAAATTTAAAGTAGAATAAATTTATATTATTTTTTTATGAAACTATTAGTTCAAAACAAAAATATTTTCTTTCTCCTTTCATTTTCTTCCAAAAATAGAAAATAAAAAAATCCTAAGAGAAAGTAGAAATATAGCAACCTTCAACTATCTCCATCTATACCTTGATTAAACTTCTCCTTCCATTCCTTCACATTGAGTTCTTATCTTATTTTCTTACATAAATTTATAATTTCAATATATTTCATTCCATACATACAATGGTGACTTAGCTCTTCCTACATCACTCTATTCTTTTGATCCCTCTCTTAAAATTCCTCCCTTCTAAGGATATTTTAGTAGAAGAGAATAAAATCATTGATCACTTTCTTAACATTAATTTACCTACATATGTGGACCACTCTTTTGTTATCTGTAAAGGATATTTCCTCCATTGAATCTATGATTCCTCAGGAATCTAAGAACCATCTTAATCCTAATAAAGCATCAAATGATCTTAGTAGACATAGTGATGGCTTTGAAACGGTCGAACCAGAATAGGAGCAGGGCTCCAAATTTGAATTCACCTGGCATTGATGATGGCGAGGAATATGAGTCTAAATATGAGGACATTATGCCCTAGCTACTTAGGTTCCTTTGGCCCGAGTGTCTGGTTTTGGGCTCC
This sequence comes from Sequoia sempervirens, assembly GCA_007258455.2. Taxonomy (NCBI): domain Eukaryota; kingdom Viridiplantae; phylum Streptophyta; class Pinopsida; order Cupressales; family Cupressaceae; genus Sequoia; species Sequoia sempervirens. Next base: position 745,502,311 of record VDFB02058242.1, on the reverse strand, counting down.
TTCTGGGGCTCGTCGTTGCTCTTTCTGGAGGATTTTGTTGTTTGGGTGCATGGTGGGTTTTCCTTCGTGTGGCATGCTGCTCCCCCCCTATGGGTGTGATGTATAGTAGGGAGGCAACCTTCCAATAATCACAACTTCAACTATTTTCAACAATCTTTCAATCACCAAAACCCTAACTAGGGTGATTTCTCACACAACCACTCTATACTCCTTGTAGGTTTGCAACACTGGTTTCTTGGAAATATCTTCCAAATCCAAACTCAAACCCACTTCTCAATTAGCATTACAGATACCCATTTTCCTCAACTTCAACATATCAAATTTGGGCATACCCTTATTTTGGAACATCCACCTTTAAAAACAACTAGTACGTTGAACAGGGGCTCCAATTAGCCCTCTTTTCTAAAGCATCATCAACCCAAACTTGTTTTCAACCTTAAATCTCCATGGAAAGTCCTCAACTAGGCTACAAATACCAAAAATCCACAACTTTTATCAATGTAAATGCTCACCAAGTCACTTAATCACAAAACCCTCATTTTAAGCCATTTCCAAGGGGGTTTATTGAAAATCCACATTCCCAACTTCTTTTCACCTTATCAATGCATCAAACATGCTCCATATAGTCTGCACATGCCCCTCAAAAAAACTCCTAACCTTTACCAATCCATTTTCACCATACTTCATTTCTTAGCCATTACTTTTCAAGCAAAAACACATAAAAACATACCTAAGGTAGCATTCAAAATCACTCAAACCGCCTTCCTTTCTCAAATAAACCCCATAAAAATCTAAACCTACCTACAAGTACCTATTCCACCAAGCTACAGGAAATTATAATGGTGGAATGGGTCAATTTTGCATTTTGAAAGCTTTCAAACCCTTAAACAGGGTTGTACAGACCTGTTTCCAGAAAAAAGGTCACCAAACCCTTGAAACTTGATGGATTTCAATCACACAAAATCCAAAGCATTATTAAAACATGTATCTACTCAATAAAAAGAACCTTTGATTAAAAATATTCAGTACAGAACCGTAGAAGGGCCTACAACAGTAATTTTCCAGAAAATTGCAAGGAAAACACACTTTTTGATTGTTGTTTCAATCTTCAAAAAACAAGTCTCTAACCTCTTGCCTCGAATTGTGTGTGCCTTTTTAAACCTTTAAACATCAAAAATAAATAATCTAACTAACCTCAACTATATTTTGAACTCATTGACCGTTGGTATTCCAACTTTGAGCATTTTTTTGCACTTTTACATGATAACTTTTGACAAAATTGCAAAATATGACCATATGAACTAAAATGACTCCAATTACATTGTAAATTGTCTATTATGACCTTATTAGACTCAAATAGGACTCAACACACCAAAATTTTGAGCTAAAACCAAACTTGACCTTATTTACAAGATGAACTTGGTGCCCTTGCACCAGGGCGCTTCTCTTGTGGACGAGGTAGTGCCTTTATGTTTGTTTAGCTCTTCTCGTGTCTCCTCTGTGGATCTTTGGTCGTAGCTGGAGGATATCTTTAAAGGATCATTTTTGGGCTTTGTATTTCCCATTTGTGATGTGCATATTTGGGTACGTTCCTTGGTGGAGACTATCCTAGGTGGCCCTCATTCGGTGGGCTTCTTGTTGTTCATCTCCCTTGTTGTTGTGAGGCTAGGGGTTATCATTTACCATTTTGAGGATGTTGTGGATGACAATACTAGGCTTGAGGTGGATGGAGATGGACTCTGGGTGGTTCAGTGGCCCTCTTTTGGTTGGTGGTTGTTTTATTTTGTTGATCTTCCCTATGTCTATGTGGTGGATGCGGTGGGTGTACATTGGAGTTTGCTTTCCCCTATTCTTGATGGGTTTTCTAATGGCCTATTACTGCATATGGTGGCTCCATTTAGCTGTAAAGAGGGAGTCGTCCCTGGTTTGGGTTCTATAAACTATGAGAACTATTTGTTGGTGGTTTGATTGCTTCTTTGGCCTATGTTGTGGGTGTTGTGGCTTCATAGAAGGATGATACTACTCTTCCTGGTGGGGGCTATGGCGATGTTGGTTTGGGAGATATATTTTGTTGCTCCCCTCCTTGTGTGCCCTTTTCTTGTGTTGGGGTTGTGGTTAGTTTCCTCTCTTGGTTGGTGGGAAGTCTCTCTAGCCTACCTTAAGTGCTTTGACCCCTTTCTATTTGGGACTCTTGGTGTTGTATGTGTGGGTCATTGGTTCCTACCAGTGGTGATGCCTTTTATCTTCAAGTTTGCTTCTAGTTTTGTCATTAGGTCTAGTTGATGTTTTTTGTGGAACAACAACCTTTTGTTGGTGTTGATGCCACTGTCTTGGCCAATTTCTAGGTCTTTGCAGTGTGTGGGTCTATAGTTATCTCTGGAGGTATTCTTTGTTGTGGTGTTGGCTAAGGTTTCAAACTCTCTTTATTTGGGCATTGCTTTTGGTGTGTTGTGGTGGATAGGTAGAGCTTGCTCCTTGATTTTTTGTGGCTTCAAAGACTTTTCTATTGAAACTTGTGTGGGTCTCTACCAATTTTGGTTGTTGTGGTTCTTTGCACCTTGGTGGTCGATTGGGTTGTATTTCCTCTTGACCTAGTTGTGTATGTGGATGTTACTCCTTTTTCATTTCCTGTTGTTGGCTTTGCTAAAGGGTGATGTGTTTACTTTCTCTACAGGTGTAGTGCATTTTTCCTTGATTCTACATCTTGATCCTATCAAATTGGATTCCTCTTCTATCAAGGTAAAGATGGTTGTTGTGGTTTTTTTGGGAAGCTCCCTTTTCTAGTTTTCTCTATTGTTGTCCCTTTTGAGGTGGGATCTACTCCTATGGAGGTGGAGTATAGGGTTGTTGGAGATCTCTAGGTCTAGTGAATTTTTCTTACATGTGATCCTCTCCAATAGAGGGGAGCTCTCTCCTAATGAGGTGGAGTACAAGTTGGCTTCCTGGTTCGACTGGTGTTTGAAGAAGGGATCGAAGTTGTTGTTCCCATGCTACAAGTTTTCTACTGACCGATGGATTTGTGGTTGGTTAGGCTCATTTTGGTCTATTTTGAGTGGAAGGTTTGGTGTAGTCTAGCTGATCCAGGTGGTTTGTGGCCTGGCTATTTCAGACAGTCTCTTGGGGCCCACTGTTTGTGGGTTGTTTCTTAGCTCAAAGCCTTTAATGATTCCTTGTTTTAGGACTAGTTTTGTCCTCGTGTTTAGTACTCTTGGTGTGGTGCCAAGTTTGGGTTGTTGTCTATCTTTGACTTAGGACTGCTATTGTTCCTAAGTGTGTTGTCTCTCCTAGTTCTAGTTACCAGGTGTTGTTTGATTTTCTATTGTGCTTCTGCAGTGTATTTGTTGTGATTGTCTTTCTATTTTTGGGAAAAGTTAGTGTCTTTGTTGTTTTGACCCTGATCTTTTTGGCCCCTGTGGCTCAATGTGTAAAGGGTACAATACCCTGTAAATTTTTCTTATCTTATCAAAAAAATTCCTTTACCTATTTCCCATACCAATGATCTCCACTTTACTGAAAAAGCATTGTTGGATGAATATTCTCACTTCACATCTTCTCCTATATTGTATAATCCTCATGAAGAAAATTATTCAATTAATGTAATCATTATAAATAAAACTATCCCACCCACTAGGGCAATGTTGTATGAGTCCATTAATGTTCAAAACAATTCTTTTACTCCTAAATTTATCTTGCATGGGTTCCATGATCTACTCCCACCTTCTTTTCCTATAATCATTTTTTGGGGTATCCCTTATGGTCCCTAACCTTCTAATTATTCCACTTGTATTTCTCAATCTATAAAGTGTAATGTACCTATGGATATTGATTACCATGTGTTATCCCATACATATACTAATCAATGAAACAAATAGGTTACTCCTATCCTTTTATCGCCTTCCTTCATCAAATCTTATTCTTTAACCACCTCCTAGTCTTTCTATGGAGAACACCACTTAAGATTATGATCTTATTAAACATACCTTGGCTACACAAGCTAATATATCCCTTTGGAAATTGATACAAAATTCAACTTCTTATTGTAGACACTTAAAATTGTCTTGATCAATATGGCACATCTGAATTTGATTACTAACACCATTTCGTCCTAAATTCACCTCTTTTCAAACATTTAATTAAACAATCTTCATTATTTAACTAAATTCATCACTTTCTCCTATTAATCGAATGATCAATATTATTTAGCTAGTTCATCCCCTTTCACGCTAATTTTTATCTTATTTAATTAGGCAATGCAAATTATTTAATTAAATTGCTTATGTCTTCTCATTTAATTAAATAATCTTTACTATTTAGTTAAATGTCATTAAAACCCCTTTCATTAAATAAGTTAATTATTTAATGAAATTCCTAATTTCATCCATCTTGCACAATTAAAACATTGTTTTAATTATCTAAATAGTTAATTTCCCTCACCCCCTACTTGTAAGAGAATATTCCCTTGGAATATTCTTTCATTTGAACTCCTCCAAAATGAGAATATTCTTGTAACAAACTTCCTAACAACTTCCTAATTTTTAGGAAGTTTGCTTCTTTGAATCAATGAGAGCCATTGATTAAAATCCTTGATCCTGGTCAACTTGCATTCTCATCCATTGATGAGAATCCTTGATCCATTCCATCTCCTCTCATGGATTTTCATCAAATGATTTATCAAATCAATGTTGACCATTGATTCAACAATTTATCCTATAAATACTCCTCATTTCTATGAGAAAAGGATCCACTTTCATTTAGAGTAACTAGACTGTACTAAATTTCATACCATTCTCCATTAGTATTTTAGCATTTATCATTCAACATTTAGCTTCCATTTTAGCTTAGATTTGCATCCATTTTAACTTATATTTCATTCATTTTCATTAATCTTCATCAATGGAATCCATTTGAAAGCTTCTTTCAACTAAGGGGTTGGGAAAGGGTTGACATTCCACATCAATGTAGCACCAATCCCCCAATGGGATGAGGTTTGAGGCATTATATTAGTTTCCATTATGCATTTCTTGTTTATTTATGTTTAATGGCTTCTTCGTTTGATGTTTTCAAGAATTTCATTGGGAGCTTGACTTAACTAGTTAAATCTTTGTTTATTTCATGTAGATCTAGCAGGTTTAGCTTAGATTATGATCATGCTCACATTTTGGTGCTAGGAGGGATTTATTGACCAAATTTGATGAATTTTTCTTGATTTTCTTATGATTTGCAAGTTACAGGGCCTAGTAATGCATTTGTTCTAAAGTAGGGTGACACAATTGCAAACAGTGACACAATTTCTAGCATTAGCACACAATTTTTATTTGGCTAGAGTGACACAATTACAAATTGTGATGCAATTGAAATATGACGACACTTTTGTAGTAGTGCATTCGTTCATTGACGTAAGTGATCATTCTTTTTTTTGTGATGGCATGTGAACCAAAGTGATGCAATTGTAATAGCGACACATTTGTCCTATTCCAACACAATTGACCTCTCTGGTTTTTGATAGAGTGACACTATTGAAGTTCACTAGAGTGACACATTTGTAAATAGCGATGCAATTGTCCCAAACCAGAGCAACACAATTTTCTACATAGCGACGCAATTGTCAGGTAAAATAGAGAGTTAAATTTTTAATGCCTACTTTGAATTTTCAATTTAATGTACTCTCTGATCATGTACTGACTTCTATTTTTTTTTGTAAGGCTAAATATTTTGCAGGTTTGGAGAGGAGAAAAATCTTGAATTCAAGGAGCAAAGTATCATTTAATCTTTATTGTAAAAGTGTTTTTAAACACTCATGGGATGATATAACCCATCTTGCTACTTTATTTCATGCATTAGGATAACTAGATTTCAATTTGGGCTTTAAAACTTGCAATGCTATGAATTTTTCAAAGTTAGCTAAAATTGAACCCAAACATCCTCACATTGCAATGTTGGTCTAAAATTAAACAACACAAACTTACGCTTCATTTTGGTGCACATAAAATGAACAGAAAATCTACTTTGGTGCATTAAAAAGAATCAGTGTATTTGTGCTTGCCATGCTTGTGTAGAATTTTAGTGCGTATCCACTCCCCTTGCGCTTTGTGTGATATTGGGTGAAGAGAAAGACTCTAAGTTTACAAAATTTTTGAGTCACCCCAAGGATTTGCTACGTATCCACTCCCCTTGCGCTTCGTGCAATCTTGGGTGAAGAGATATAGCATTTTCTTGTCTTAATTAGAGAGGGCCTACCATTGAGATACATCTTGTAATGGAGAACTCATGGTGACCTTCAAGCATGTTTACTAGTGGGATATATAAAGTGTGTAAAAACCAAAGTAGCAAAAATCTGTGGATGTTATGCCTTGCAGGCCTAATCTCATGTGAACGAATGGGTCACTTAGGGGAAACTAGATTTTAGTATCTCTCGTTTGAAGTATACTTGTGGTGTTCACAATTCTCACTGAAAACCTTTGTCTAGAGGCCAACCAAGTTTTCTAAAACATCCTTTGAAGTAGTGCATTGGAATAGCACCATTATGAGAAGCTACTTATCGCGTTCGATTTATAGTTGAGGCATAAAGCTTAAGAGTTAGTTCTCTTGTGCAAAGCTACGCATATCAAGATGGTACATTTCCTTGATATGGCTTATTTGACCCCTATATGATTTTGGATTTAAAATCATTCCTTCGAGGGTGAGGTAAGCCTACTAAGAAGTGATGTACCTTTATTCTCTAGATTGTTAAGTAACTGATTTTATTGATCCAAACTAATAAGTCTTATGGAAGAAGACTTGTGAAATATATCCCATACCCATTGAATCAATCAAACACATTTCTTGGAATTCAAACAAAAACAAACATAAACTTGGTCAAAAATTTCAAACCCTTTGTTTATTTGTGAGTTCACTTCAAGGATAATATATTGTTGCATACCTCTAACTATATCTTGTTTTTTTTTCAAAACAATATATTAGTAGTTTCCCAATATGTTTGACCGTATCTCTACTCACTTATATCAAAGTTAACCTAGGGACCTATGGCTTAGCTCTTTGATTTCCACAACATTTGTCAAGCTTTTGTGGAAAATATTTTTCCTTGTAATAGACATTCTTAGTTTAAAACTTGATCAAGATATATGATGTGGTAAAAGAAATCTCATTAATCAAATATTAACTCAATTGGTCCCACAAAGAAAATACACCTTGGTTTCATTTTCAAACATCTATACTTCCAAAGAAAAAAAGAGAAAACATGGAAATGCATACCAAAACATTGTATCAAAGTTCTACCATCCAATAAAGATTGATTTCTTAGGTTTATCACTCCAAGGGTAAAGCGTGTTTTTCAATACCTTGATCTTGTCAACAAAGTACCTCTTAGGTTCAAAACATTGGGATCAATCATCCCATCCATCTCAAAACATTTGACATCTTACCTCACAAACAAATTTAAACTTTGGACACAACAACTTTCTAGACTTATGTTATCATCAACTAATCCCCTAGTTTAGCTATATGTGTTTAAATGAATCCTTTTACATACATTTGGTTAAGTTAGCCATCATCATTTTAAAAAATTCTATCCTAAAGGTTGCAAGTCTACCTTTAGGGTTTACAAGTTCATTAGCACCCTTATCCAAAATACAAACATCAAACCTCTAGTCTAGTGTTGTCCAAAGTTTAGAAGTTCATCATCCATATCACTCACCCCTTTCATCATCCATTCACATCATTGCTCCTAAACACATTAGAGGGTTACTTTTACCAAAAATTGAAACAACTAGAGAATTCCAACAATACAAATCCCAACATACGTCTCCCATAGTTGATCCAAAATTTATGGTAACAATAAGATCACAATACAAGAAAAAAATGAGGCAAAACAAAAATACATCTAACACGAGTGATCCCAACCAACAAGAATTTTATCCTAGAGGCTACTCAACCCCATCACAAAATCCAATACCAACTTCACTAACAATGGGGTATGAAGTAGAAGATGTTACTAAAAATCCACTTGAACTCACCACAGAGGAATTCCTTGAATATCAACAAGACCCCATAACACACCATATCATTAAAACTTTGATGAAGATGAACCCCACACAATACTATAAGGAAAGCTTAAGATGCAAAACAAACTCTCCTAATGTCAAAACTCAGAGGAGAATGCAAATATGTCTTTAAATTTTGCAATTATAGTTCATTAAGATGCACATGAAAGAAATAACAAAATAGAGAAGTAAACACATACACAATTTGGACACCAGATTTACGTGGGAAAACCATTACAAGAGAAAAACCCACCACACCAAAGAAAAATATCTTGTATTATAGGAATTGAATTACATGCAAGTTACAAACTCTCCTTTCAGATGATCAATCTCACAGTCTCAACAATGGCAATAGTACAATTTTTCTGATCAATCACTTTGTTATGTCTCTCTATTACAATGCATATACATCATACAAAGAAGAACACTCACTGATCATTTCGACCATTGAACAATCTAACTCATCTAACCCATAATAGTTACAGTATGTTGCATTGTATAGCAACAACCATTATTGAAACGTTCTCTGTATAATCAGTTCAATTCAACTTCCTCTATTGAGAAACTATCAAGCTTACCAGTCATCGAATGACCACCTCCAAGTTAGCAACATCTTCCATTGATCAATGTACACCTCAACAGTTAACCAAGTCCACACTCATTCACCCATGGTCCAACACCACACTACCGCTCGTTAATTTGAAGGTTCCCGCGGGGTGGTGGTATTCACTGCACCTCTCTCACAATCACCTAGCAGTATAGTGGTACAAGGATGAAAGTGAAACTTATGCCATTTTTAGCTGATATGTGATAGAACCAAGGTTATATCAGTGAGTTTTAGACACATATTCTCAACAATCTCCCACTTGATGAAGAACTCACTGAACCCTTTTCAATACATGAAGTCACTGAATATTCTGGACCCCAAGGCCCATCAAATTTACAGACCATCTGAACTTATTTGTGCTCTCTGGCTTTGAAAATGCATCAAAAAAATTCTTTAGGGTATCAACCTTTTCCAAAAAAACTTTTCCATCCTCCACCATATCACATACAAGTGGTACTGCACATCAATATGTTTCATCCTGGCATTGAAAGTTAGATTTTTTTCCAGACAAATGGCACTTTGATTGTCACAACAAATAATAATTTTCCCTGCATCAAAACTAATATCAGAACACAATATCCTAAGCCAAATGGATTCCTTATAGGCATGAGTTTCTGCCATGTACTTAGCCTCTATAGTTGATAAAACGACTATAGCCTGTTGCTTGCTCATCCAACTAATTGCACCACCATTCATCATTAAAATATATCCACTAGTGGACTTTCTACTATCAATGTCCCTTGCCCAATTAGAATCCACATATCCACAAATTATGAGAGTCCTTTGTGATTCAACCAAATTTCCATGGTAACACAAAGCAAATTTCGAAGTGCCCTTCAGATATCTAAACACTCTTTTCACAGCATCCTAGTGTGACCTTCCTTGATTTTCCATAAACTGACTAAGTACTCCCACTGCTTGGGAAATTTCTAACCTAGTACAGACCATTGCATACATTAAACTTCCAATTGCACTTGCATAAGGAACTCTGGTCATGTCCTCCATCTCAGCAGGATATTTTGGACAATCTTCAACATATAGTTTTGTTCCTTGAAAAATTGGAACTAGTTGCTTGCAGTCACTCATACCAAATCTCTCCAGAACAGTATTAATATACTTACTCTGGGTAAGCCAAAGCTTTATGCTCTTTCTAGCCCTAGTTATTTCCATTCTCAGAATATACCTTGTTGCACCAAGATATTTCATATCAAACTTTGCAAACAACTGATATTTGAGATCAAAAATCATAAACTTACTATTCTCTATGAGCAACATATCATCAACGTAAATGTTGACAAAACAAGGACGGACAACTGCAAGGGGGGGTGAATTAGTTTTCACAGAAACTTAAACTTTTCTCACTTAACTTAATCTTAAATCTGATAAGCAATTAACCACAAGCAATTAAAACATCATAGAGACAAAAAACACCAAATTTTTTACGTGGAAACCCTTTTAGGGAAAAAACCACGGTGGATGTTAGTCCACAAGATTATACCCTATTAAAAGTATAATGAGAACTAAAAAGGGGAATGCACATGCATTTAGGAACACTACCTAGAGCTCACTGCTCAAATACAAAAGGGGCTCACTACCCAACAACACATAATAGGATTAAAATCCGAAGGGTATGAACTGAGAAAATAGCTTATGCTCAAGCCTGATTACAGTTCCAATTAAGCTTAGAAAACCTTCACACTTCACTCAATCTTCTTCACACTCTACTCTACAATCAAATGATATTCACACATACACACATAGGATCACACAAGCACACTGAGCATAGAAAGTATAATTTGCGTTGATGAAACAATTGCTCTTATATATCAGCCACATGAGATTTCATCAATAACTTAGTCGGCCAAGAAAATAAAACATATTTTCAATGTCGGCCCAAATTTACAAATAAATTTGCAATACAAATCCACCAAGGTCGGCCAAAACATAGTGGAGACCCAAATTAACATCTCCAACACAAAAAGACTTCAATTAATTTCACCTCGAAGATCCACAACAAGCTACCACCAACATGTCAGCCAAGAACATGAAAAAACTGAACATGCGCAAGAAAAGATCTTCAACCACGATTTCGCTGATTAATTTGGGCATACCAAAAAGATAGAGAATGATCTAGAGACATCTAATAACACCAAGAAACAACAGAGAAACATCCACAACAACTGAGATTATCATAATCACACAATCTTCATTTAGGAACACTGACAGAGACCATAGAAACACTGTCAGCCACAACACAATAAAAAATTCACGCAGGCCTTTGAAACTTCCGATAGATGATATAGAAACACTCAACAATAAACCCTTTAATCCACACTAGCTAGTCTTCAACTTATAGAATAACATGCCTTCATGACTTGCACAGTTCCACTGGGAACCAGGAATACTTTCTTTTACAATTTTCTCAATATCCTCGACATATACAGTCTCTGATACACCAAATGCTAATAGTGTTGACATCAATGACAACCACATATCAACAGCACATCCACAACATCCAATAGTAAAGAGCAATAATAAGAACACAATCATTTTTAGTCTTGAAGTACACACAATGATCTAATTTCGATCTTACAAAACCTAGTGACAAAACAAATGTGTCAAATTTCTAGGACCACATTCTAGGCGACTATTTGAAACCATATAGAGATTTCTTTAACTTGCAAACCATATTTTCCTTACCTTTTTCCACAAAGTGCTTAGGTTGGGACATATAAATTTCTTCTTCAAGATCACCATGAAGAAATGTTGTCTTGACATCCATCTACTCAATCTCCAAGTCATATGCTGCTGCAAGCGACAAAATAAATCTGATAGATGTCAGCTTTGCTAGCAGAGAAAAGATTTCCCCATAATCAATTCCCTCTACCTAGGAATATTCCTTCGCAACTAACCTCACTTTTTACTTTTCAACACTACCATCCAGACCAATTTTCTTTTTAAATACCCATTTGCATCCCATAGGCTTTCTACCTTCAAGAAATGGAACCTGATCCCAAGTATCATTTTTATTTAATGATGCCATTTCTTCATTCATGGCTTCCAACCAAGAATCTGAATCAGACATTTCATTTGCCTCTTTTATAGTCCTAGGCTCATCAATATTAGTAATCAAAGAATAGGCATAACTAGAATCCAACATAAAGAATCAATACCTATCCGGTTGTCGCCTTTCATGTGTAGACCTCCTCACAGGTTGAGGTTGAGGTTGTGGTTCTTCTTCAGAACTCTCAAAGCTGCTCAAACTCTCCTCAACTTTAGGTACACTATCAATGTGTTGTTCCTCTTTTTCAGGAGTTAGAGGTATTTCAACAACATCATTTTCCTCTTTATTTTCTTTCATCCCTGACTACAATTCCACTGAAGAAGGTTCCAGCTCCCAAAAGATAACACTTCTTCTCTATATAACCTTTTCAGTCACAAGATTCCAAAGCCTATATCCTTTCATGCCAATGCCATAGCCAATGAAGATAAATTTAACAACTTTGTTCTCCAATTTAGATCTCTTCTCATCTAGCACATAAACATATGATTTGTAGCCAAAGACTCAAATATGTCTCAAAGAGGGCTTCTTACCAGACCAAGCTTCCATAGGTGTCTTTTCAACAAGTGCTAATGAAGGAGACTAATTCAACAAGAAAGATGTTGTAGCTACAACCTTAGCCAAAAACTTCTTCACTAAACCAGCATTGGTCAACATACTTCTTGCCTTCTCCATTAGTGTCCTGCTTAACCTTTCAGCAACTCCATTTTGTTGCGGAGTGTAAGGTGTTGTTTTATGCCTTTTAATTCCATGGTCTTTGCAACACCTTTCAAAATCTCCAAAACATAATTCACCACCATTATTAGTCCTTAAGCATTTAATTTTTCTTCCATTCTGATTTTCTACCAAGTTATTAAACTCTTTAAACCAACTAAACACTTCTAATTTAGTTTTCAAAAAATATACAAATGCCCTACTCGAATAATCATCAATAAAAGATACATAATATTTTGAATTCGACAACGAAGAAACATTTACTAAACCAAAAACATTAGACTAAATATAATCCAGAATACCAGAAGATTTGTGAGGACTAGAGTAAAAAGAAACATGATGATGCTTACCATATATACAATGTTCACAGAATTCAAATTCCATATTACAATCATCAAGCCCCTCAACCAGGTTTTTATTCTTCAAGGATTTTAAACCTTTTTCACCAATGTGACCAAGCCTTTGATGCCAGAGCATAGTATTCTCTACTAGAAGTTTAACTTCCAAAGAATTTTACCCTATAGGGACTTCAATCTCCTTCTCTACATGAACAACCTTCTGTGACTTTGCAGAGGCATTGTTACATTGAAAAACAAGTGCGTCCAGCTTATACAGAGTACCTATTTGGGCCTATCCATCACCATCAATCCTCTAGTAATTTTACAACCATTTCTTGAGAACGAGACTTGCAATCCAACATCATTTAGCTTACTTACAGAAAGCAAATTATGAGCCAAACCTAGTATATGCATTACGCCATCAATTCCCTTATTTCTTCCATCGGGAAACTAAATTCTAACTCTTCCACGACCAACAATTTCCAAAGATGAATCGCTTGCTAAATACACCTTTCCACCATTGTATTTTTCATACTTTGTGAACTAGTCTCTATGAGATGTCATGTGGAAAGATGCTCTAGAATCAATCAACCATACATCAGCAGATGCCTAAGTTGCCAAGGCTACAATAAAGGCATCGACTTCTCTTTGAGAAGAATCATTATCGGAGGAGTTTTTCTTCTTCTTTTTCTTCTCTTTGCAATCCTTTTGGACATGACTACACTACCCATAATTCTAGCACTTCACCTTGGAATTTTTTCTAGGAGACTTTGATCTCCCTTCTGATTTTGATTTGGAATTTTTATCCTTCTTCTTTCCTTTTTCTTTCAATCTACCATAGACAGTAAGAGCCTCCTTTTCCATCTCAAAAGATTTCCTTCTCATTTCTTCTGACAACAAAGAAGCAACCACATCTTCCATCTTGAAAGTGGTTGTCATGCTCCCTATCGACATCACTAAATGATCCCAAGAATCAGGAAAAGAACACAACAAAAGTATAGAATGATCTTCATCAAAAAAATTCACACTCACAGATGTTAACTGAGCAATCAATTTGTTAAACATATTCAGATGATTAGCTATAGACGCCACTTCCTCCATCTTTAAAGAGTACAAATTCTTCCTTAAGAGAAACTTAGTCACCAAGGACTTGCCCTGATAAATGTCTCCAAGCTTCTTCCACAAATAAGATGCAGATTTCTCTTCGTGAACGTTCAGGAGAACAGAGTCTTATCTACCCTTTTGCTTTTATGTTTGTGAGGTCCCAATCTTCTTACTTCATGCTAGAAGGTTTCATTCCAAACACAACAAGCCAAAGATCATGATCCACCAATAGGTCTTCCATTTTGAGTTTCCACAACTGAAAATTACTACCATTGAATTTCTCAATTTCAATCTTTCTTGATGTTCTTGCCATCTAAATTTGTAATCGAGAATACCAGACTTCTACAAAAAACTCCCATTGAATAGGATTGACACAAAAAACCCAACCTACCCACAAGGATAACACAACTTGCTAGGATTTGATACCTCTTGTAAGGAAAGCTTAAGGTGCGGAACAAACTATCCTAATGTCAAAATGGTGAGGAGAATGCAGATATGTCCTTAAATTTTTCAATTATAGTTCATTAAGATGCACATGAAATAAATAACAGAATAGATAAATAAACACATACACAATTTGGACCCCAGATTTACTTGGGAAAACCCTTATGGGAGAAAAACTCACCACACCAAAGAAAAATCTCTTGTATTACAGTAATTGAATTACATACAAGTTACAGACTCTCCTTTTAGATAATCAATCTCACAGTCTCAACAATGGCAGTAGTACATTTTTTTGATCAATCACTTTGTTTTGTCTCTCTATTGCAATACATATACAACATACAAAGAAGAAAACTCACCGATCATTTGACCATCAAACCATCTAACACATCTAAACCATAATAGTTATAGTACGTTGCAATGTATAGCAACAACCATTATTGGAACATTCTTTGTACAATCAGTTCAGTTCAACTTCCTCTGTTGAGAAATTGTCAAACTTACCATTCATCAAACAACCACCTCCAAGTTAGCAACGTCTTCCACTAATCAACGTACACCTCAGTAGTCAACCAAGTTTGTGCTCATTCACCCATAGTTCGAAACTATGCTACCACTCATCAATTTGAAGGCTCCCGTGGGGTGGCAGTATACACCACACCTCTCTCACAATCACCTAGCAGTGTAGCGATACAAGCATGAAAGTGACACTTATGCCATTCTAAGTTGATATGTGACATAACCAAGGTTATATCAGTGAGTTTGAGACACATATTCTCAACAAATATAGGCTATCTTTAGAAAAGGAAGGAGAAAAACTCCCTTCAACATTCGATTTAGAAACAATTAGGGAATAACCTTTGGGAAATGTGGCTTATATTCCTCAAGCTTCCATCACACAACTCTTGGTACAAGGTGTAACCCAATCTATCACTCAACCATCTTTATCTCATGTACCAAGTCAACCATTAACTTCTAGTCTTGAAACTTAACTAGGAGCCAACCTTGGTCTCACTGTCAATCTAGGAAGCAACACAACCTTTGGAACACAAGACACAACTATCCCCAAAAACAAAAATTTGACATCAACATTTTATGCCCAACCATATGCTTCCACTATGACAAGTTCCCAAGGTATCCATATTGTCCAAAAGAGTCAAGTGATTCCAACACCCCAAGTGGATCAACAAGGACAAGTAAACACCATAATGCAAGGTCAATCCTCCACTCAACAAGGTCCATCTTCATCAACCCATTCCATTGACACATCAAATCAAATGGTTCCACTAGTCCCTCAAATCAACCAAGGAAACCCACTGGTCACAAATTCCATCAATCAAGGAAACTCATTAGTCCCAAATCAAATACAAGGAAATGCATCCAATCCATTGGTTGCTCAACATTAAAACAATCAAGGGAACCCTTCCAATCAATTGATCCAAAGCCAAAGCATGCCACTAATATTGCAACACCAAGTGGCACCATCTCAACCTTTGGTCCCTCAAGTAATGAAAAATTAAATGGGACCCCAAGCCTACATTCCTACACCCCAATCTCAAATTTTACAAGGAATGCTAGCACAAAATCAAGGACAAAATGTACTAAATCCAAATCTAATGTCCAACCCTCAAAATCTCATCACACATCAACCACCCCACAATCAACTCAACCCACAAATCACTCACAACATGGTCCCTCAAAATCCACCACACATTACACAAAATCAAAATATCGCAAGCTAATACATGCAAACAAGTCAATATTTTTTTAAACCAAAACATTATTTCACAATCCCAATGACAAAATACATTTTCTTATCAACAACCTAATGTGAATCAACAATAACACCAAGCTCAGTTATTTATGCAACAACAACAAGCTCAGTTGCTAGCACAACAACAACAAGCACAATTATTAGCACAACAACATGCTTAACTATAATCCCAACAGCAAGAACAATTGCAACCTCAACTACAAGCGCAACAACAAGATCAATTCTAAGCACAACAAGCTCAGCTACAAGCACAAAAACGAGCATAATTACAATCCCAACAATTGCAAGCACAATAATATGCTCAACACCAACAAGTTCTTGCACAACAACAATGCTTGTACTATAACCCACAAAAATCATATGCAAGCATGAAACAAAACATCTTGAACCCAACCTTGTAAGGAGGATACACCACTATCACCATCACATACCCAATATCAAATTCCACCATACATCCCATGTAACACACCCCCATATCAAAATCTCGCATTTAACTCATCTACCATTCCACAATATACCAAATATGCTCCCCCACTAAACCCCAAAGGCAATTTGTCCTCATAAATTAGGGTGCTCACACAAAAAATCAAAGACATCCAAATGGGGAAGACAAAGAAGTTGCATGCACAATGGGACATGTATCCATACCCCTTTGGTAGAGGCATTACAATGATAACTTTCTCGCCCAAATTTGAAGTCCCAAAATTTGACAAATATAGAGGGCGCAGAAATCCTGTGGATCATATCAAGGAGTTTTGCATAGGATGCATGGAAGTAGCTTACAACAACTCCTATCTAATGTATCTTTTCCCATAGTTTGGGACGCCCCACAATAGAATGGTTCTCACATTAACTACGATAATTCAAACCTTCGAAGACATAATTGATCAGTTTTTGGATCACTTTCCCTACAACCTAGAAATGGATGCAAGCTTGGAAGAATTGTATACCCTAAAAGAAAACAAGGGTGAATCCTTCACGAATTTCTTACAAAAATGGAGGTAGAGAGCAAGCAAAAGAAAATTGCCTATTCTAGAAGAGCAACAAATAGGGATCATCATTTCCAATGTGGACATAGATATATCCTTTCAACTAAAAATGTAATGTGTCACATCATACAAAGAGCTTACCTCTAGGGCCTTTAACATCAAAAGAGCCCTGATCGTACAAGGAAACATACAAGCATACAAGGACAACCACCCATGTACTAGTTCCAATGACAAGCCCCACATATGGGCCAAGAAAAAGAACATAATTGATGATGGTTTTGTTGATGCAAAAGTGGTCCTAAGTGCTCCTAGACAAACACACAATCAACCAAGGAACATGCAACAAAACATACAACAAACAAATACGTAGGCACAGAACAACCAAGTCAACAATGCCAACACACAAAGAGGGCCACCCCCAAGAAACAACTACCCACAACAATGTAGATACACATCTTTGGGGGATCATATTGAAGCAGTCATGCAAAATTTGGTGCAATCAAATCTCATCATGTTCCCCAACTATCAAAATTACTAAGAACCTCAAGTTAAACTGCCATGGTATAACAAGAAGGATTTTTGTGATTTACATAAGATCAAGGGACACAAGACAACGAGTTGCATGAAACTGAAAAACATCATCCAAGATCTTATAGATAATGGAGACATGACCGTAGACCAACAAATCAGCAACCAAGACCTCAAAATATATAAAAACCCATGCAAGATCATAACAAGGGAAATGGAAAAGGAAAAGGGAAGGATTACACCAATGTAGGTCATGTGTACAACAATTTCATCGCATCTTGTGATTATTTCATATCAGTCATCACTATTAGAGGACCTAGTGTGGAGTGTGCAGTCACCACATGTCAAGGGAAGGTCACAATCTAAGGTGCACCATCATAGCTTAGGGCATCACCCACACTTTCAAATTCGAACCCTAGTGATTATAGTCTCCTAGATCAATTGAAGAAGACTCCTGCCTAGATCTCCATCTTGGACTTATGGAAACTATCCCTCGTGCATAGGGATATCTTAGAAAAGGATTTGTCTACTTCCATACCCAAGAATCTTGATACTCAGAAATTCCAAGCTATGATAGGACACATCACCACTCATCTTCTTACCTTATATGAGAAAGATCTCCCAAGGAAGAAATCACACAACCACGCATTACACCTTGGGATCATCATTCACAAAAATAAAATCAAAAGAGTCTTGGTGGATGGAGGTCTTCGTCTAAATATTTGTACCATTCAACTAATCAATAACTTGGGTTACTCTAAATATTCCATTGAAAAGACAAAAGGTGTTACTATAAGGGCATATGATGATCAAGAACGGGTTTCTCAAGGCACAATCAAGATCCCCATAAGAGTAGGACCCACCACTGCTAAAACCACTTGCCAAGTACTTGATCTTGATCTACCATACAACATTCTTCTAGGTCATCCATGGATCCATTCCATGTAAGCTACAACTTCCACATACCATCAATGCATCAAATTTCCTTATGAAGATAAGGAAGTCACCATCCATGGCGATCCCAAACCATTATTTTACTGCAAGAACCTTGAAGAAAAATACTACAAGATCCCACAAGTGCCTAAAAGTGATGAAGGACCAAAATCCTCCTTATTCGTTGACCCATCTTCCCTAGCTTCTACCTTTGAGTCAAAAACTCCCATCATGCAAAACATACCAGACATCAAGGTAGTGATCAAAGATAATAGGTGTGGGGACTATAACTTGAAGAAGGATTATTTTGTTCTTGGATAGTTGCCTCTTTCTCCTAAATCTCATGAGAAGCATCAACCTATCAACAAGGTATTTGAGACAATGAATGTAGCATCTACCACTTTCACCAAGTGGGGAGATTCAAACAAATAATTCATCAATGAGGAAAGCATATCCAGGTTGTTATACCAGGATAATAGACCCATGCTCGTTCTTCCAATGAAATATGATAACAAAGGATTGTAGCTAATTATGGGGTGGGGATATAACAAGAATGAGAAGCTAAGGAAGAATGCCAATGGTTTCCTAGAACCCCTTGCTCCTGAGAAATGACCCAAGAATCTTGGTCTTGGATGTACCACAAGCAATGTGACCATTCTTGGAAAGGGTGATTCTAATAAATGAGTTGAGCATTCCTCTTGGTTACCTACATCATGTGATCATACCCTTGATGACTTTCCCCTCGATGTCACAAATTTATTTGAGGATACCTCCATATTCATTTTAACTACCACATCCTTTGCTCCAAATAGCCAAATCATTGAACTAAAGCTAGTCTACCCTCAACTCATTAATTAAGACCAATGAGGACCGCCTATTTTGGATTCATTCAAAAATGATGAAGCAATCTTCGAGTTTATGGGACTTCATGACAATTTTCCATATGGGGATCAAAAAGTAGGGTTTGATATAGAACTGGATACATAGGATTACTATGGGGAAATGATTGAACCCCTCAGTTGCAAAATAAACAATATGAGAATCACATGTCGATCTTTAAGTGAAAACCACACCATGGAACTTTCTAATCATTAAATAGTAAAAGCAAAGGATGCATATGACAGTGAAAACCTATTTGAGGCACTGAAGGATGAGGGATTCAATCTTCCCCTTAGTATAATGCATCCAAAAAAGTCAGCAATACTTGTAGAAAAAGCCAATCCAATAAATGTGGGGATGAAGGAAGTACCTCAGATCACCTTCTATGCAAAATTACTATTGGATGAAGAGCATATTGTAGACGCATAAAATGTACTAATTGACATTGGACATCTGATCTTGATCACTAACACCATTTCATCCTAAATCATCCCTCAGTCTAACCGTTTAATCGAATATCTTTATTTGATTAAATTCATTAATTTTCCTCTCTTAATTAAATAAATCATGTATTTAATTAAGTCTCTCTCTTTTGTCAATTAAATCAATCAATTTGATCTAATTATCCCTATTTAATTAAATAATTAATTTTATTTAATTAAATCTCTAAAGTCTATCTATGAAATTGAGTAAATTAAAATCTTATTTAATTTAATCTACCGTAATCCCCTTAGTTAATTAAATGAAAACCCTTTTTTAATTAAATCTTTAAATCATATTCTTCTCATATTTGATTTAAATCAATCCATAAATTTAAGTCAAATAGGTCACATCATTTAATCCTTCATTAAATTAATTAACCTTCATTAATTTAATCTCTTCTCATGTCCCATCCTTCATATTTTGCCACTTGCACATGAAAATAGAGTTATTTGATTTATTAAATCTCTATTTATCTTCAACATGGCATAAAGTAGGAATATTCTTCAAGTTTGAAATTCAAATCTAAGTGGGCTTTGTCCTTCCAACAAGGCACTCAATCCCTCTTACAAGTCCTTTTGCATTGAGCCAAGTGGCCATTACTCCATTTGACTCTCCCTCCACCTTGTCATTAATACAATTTAAAAATTCAAATATTGGCATTTATTGGCACATTCATCAAAACTTTCACATCCTTGGCCCATTCACATTTGGACAAGTGACACCTTGCCATTGAATGAAATATAGTCCCACATTGCTCTATTTTGGGCATTCTTTCAACTTGACATTCTATAAATAAGAGGCTTCATTCCTCATTTGATCATCCACAACTTGAGTAAACTTACTATACTCAAATCTTTAGCAATCTTCATCCATACTTTTGAGTTTGTAGCTAGGTTATGTAGGTTTTTATCTTGGAGCATTCATCACTCTTCATCAAAGTGGATCAATTTTCATCACCAAATAACCATTGCATCATTAGAGTTGGGAAAGGGCCAATTTTCACATCAAATTGGCACCAATTCCCTCAAGAGATTAAGAGTTTTCTTTGCTTTAGAATAGAATTTGATATGTTTTAAGTTTTGTTGTGTTCTTCATTTCATTTCCTCTTTCTTTTGCAATTTAAATGAACTTCTTGAGGAATCATGTTACTAACCTTGCATTTGATTTAATACATTGATTGTTTCTTGTGTTTGTGTAGGTTTGGAATCATGGTTCACACATACTAACTTTGTAGCCTTCCTAAAAGAGCGAAAAGAAAACTTTGCATGGTCCTATACAGATATGCCTACCCTAGATCCTAAAGTGGTTTTGTAGTAACCCATCCTAAATTATTACTTAATTAATATTATTGTAAATGACACATGAATATATTCCAAATTAAAAAGACATAACTAGTGGCTAAATTCAATCATAACTATACATGTCCATTTAAAATGAGTCAATGATTCATATATTCAATTCAAAACTCAAATTACAATATCAAGTTTAACATGGATCCTAAGGCCACAAAGTCATTCCATTTTACACTTCACATCAAATACATGAATGCATTAAATCAAGTTACATCTTAGACTAAAATAGTCTTGTGAACAATTAAGGTTCTTCTTTGACGCTTGCCTCCACTAGTGGACAAGAACATGGCTGAAGCACTTTACCACCCAACCACGAAGCTTAAGCTTCCCAAAAATTCTTCCAACTTGAAGAATTCCTAACCCTACATAGAAAGCTTAGAAAGAGAACAATCTGCAAGGTGGAATCTGGTGTGTGCCCATACATCAACATGCAATTTATGTCTACAAGTTAGAAAATAAAATGCAAGATATATGCTAGGAATGGTAGAGAGTGATATCACAGAGTTCATACATACAAAATGAACTTTATTGCTTGGCCAAGAATATTAAATGTGTTATGACAACAACAAACAATAGGTTCTGGTAAAGCAAACTTATACTCTCTGAACTCCATTTCGACACCTATCCCAGAAGGAAACTTTCTACAATACAACATCTCATAACAACTATCTACCCTATAGCAACAACTAACCTGAGGTGCTCTAGTCTACTTAGGTATCACTATTCTATTCAAGTATTAGAATATTCTTCTAACATACGTTTACGAAAAGAAGAATCAGATTACTAAT
Source organism: Sequoia sempervirens (assembly GCA_007258455.2). Taxonomy (NCBI): domain Eukaryota; kingdom Viridiplantae; phylum Streptophyta; class Pinopsida; order Cupressales; family Cupressaceae; genus Sequoia; species Sequoia sempervirens. Next base: position 745,480,278 of record VDFB02058242.1, on the reverse strand, counting down.
TTTACTCTTTAGACATAAATCAAATATATGATTCAAATAGAGTGAATTCAACAATCAGTCATGTCATTCTCATGACTCATCTTTACTTTTCAACATAAGAATTATCCATTTTAAAATGAATTAAAAACAAAAGAAGGTATGTCACAAGTATGAGTATATACATAGACAAAGTCTATGTGCATTAACATATATGTTCCTCCTTAAGTTTTGATTTGTGAATACATTCTGAAATAGATCATTAAATCAGATTGCAATTATTAAATAATATTTCATTTGACATTTCTTTTGTCAAAATAAAGAATCCAAAACAAGTTTACATTAACAGTTTCACACATACTGATGTTTCTTTTGCATTCTCACAAAACTATGATACTCTAATATTGTTGTTTACATATGAACATTCATTGTTTTTAACAGAACCAGTATTGTTTCCTACTAAACAATTATAAGACACTTTGTTTCATATAGAACATTCACAGTTTACATCTATTTAATGTTTTTCTAGCTAAATAGTTTAATGAACAAGATTGTTTCCAGCTACAAAGATAACTTTACAACAAATCAATATCATTTGCAATAGAATATTCACTATTTACATCAATATAATGTTGTTTAAGAATAAACAGTTACATTTTATGACAAGCAATGTCATTTCCTATAGAACATTCTATGTTTACAATTACTCATTTTTTTTTCAAGCTATTTAGATGCTAAACGATAACATTGCAACTTAATGTTCACTGTTTTTAAATGAACAAGGTTATCTTATTAAATAGATAATTGTATAATGTTGTTTTGCTAGTAACAAATATTGTCCACAACTAACTCATCTGTCATTATCAAGCAAAGCCATTAAAATTTTACTAACAAATTAGGCTTACAGAATGTCCATTATTCATCATTTCAAAAACATAACAATACCAAAAATTCGTTGGCAACTAAATAAGAAATGAAAGAAACTAGACCGACATGATCGTCACATGTGAAATATGAGCAATCATTTGGTTATGACACAAAACTTAGACAACTTCAGGGTTCTTGGCATAACTCTTGCTTCCATGGTTATAAGCAAAATGTTCTCTGGTCACTCTAGGAGCGACTACTCCTTATATGTCTGATACATTCCTTCCTTATCTAATCAAGGATTATATCCGAAAACTCCCATATGGGCTTGTTGGTTTTACACCATACATATAGATATATTTAACATGCAAAATTATGTCTATAATATATATTCAAGAACTAGCCCACTGATCATTTAGATCGACCCAAACAAGGGCTTGGTTGATCTCAAACTTAAAATTATTCCATCATTCCTATCAAACAAGGCCGTCTTCATAAAAATAATAGTATACATACATATGTCATGTTCTTATAGCATCTATTTAAGCCCTTTATCATTATCGACCCATCTGATAATGAGTATCAATATTTATAAAATGAAGTATTGGGTATCATGTCCCTCCCATAGGATCGCTAGTTGATCCTCTCCAAGGTTAATCTATTCTAAATAACACAGTCATTCGGAATGAAATTCTGATAGCCATTATATGGCTAGCACCATCATGCAAGATCAAATGATAGAAGAGCTATTTAAGGCTCTAAGCCTCGGCCTAGCTCTGTAGTTAGCCAATAAGGATCTAAAACTTAATAGTATTCATACAAGACAGGTCATTTTCCATACGACCCCCACAAGGTGGTCAACAATATTCATACATTCGTCTCAAGGCGGATTCAAACACAAACATAAAATTCACATTTTACTATGTTATTAAAACATCCAAAAAAATGAAGGAATACTTCTAGCATGTTTCAGGAATGACAATAAAACCAAATCTATTGCTAAAAGAGATTGATTTACCTCCAAATTCAAGATTTTGTGAAGTTTTCATCATATTTTTCCCCTTTCTTGAGTTCTTTCTCTTCTTTTTTCCTTTGATCTAATTGAATCCCCTTCGCTATGCTTTTCCCTCCAATTAACAATTCAAAAATGGAAACACATTATTCTTTTTTTGCATTTTACTAGGTGTTGCCATTATGGCATTATTGCCTTGTTGCTAGCCACTATCCTTTTTTGAATATTTCCATTAAGCTTTGTGGCAGACCACATCCTTCATGGGATTCCTTCATGATCTTTATTTAATTTCAAACAGTCTGATTTGGCATATCATCGGTTATCGAATTCAATTTTCAATAAGAATATAAATATGTATACATATATATGTATATGCATATATATAATATACATAATAGATATATGTATTTATGACTTCATTCATATTTACTATGTTCGTTCTTCATTATATATATATGTATGTACTCACATTTATTTACATACATGTATATATATAAATTCATGTGTAGATTGTTTGTTTGGAGGAACTTAAAAGTTCCATATGCTATCATTTAATTAAATAAGGAAATTAATTTCATCTCGATCATCCATATATATGTGAACTAAAAGGGATTTCTTTCTACTTAATTTCACATAATGAAACTCTTATCCTTTTAATCATTCTGTAAAATATGTACTTTCATTTTCTTCCAAACAGAGTTTAGGCAGACAATTTAATCTACAAGTCATTCATTTTCAATCTCTGAAACAATTCAAATCATGAAATTATGTTGTTCTATATATACAAAAATAGTTCAAATGCAAGTCATCATGCCATTTGTGGTGTGTGCACCCAGATTCCAATTGGCTTACCATTCGATCTGGCTAAACAATCCTACTTCAATTGTGCTCTCATCCTTCAACCTCTCACCCTGCAATTGCACACACTTGAACTTGCAAAATTTATTTGTAACATTCCATTCTTTATAACATATAAGATAATTTCAAAAGTTCGCATAGTCAACATCAGTTAGCTTTTTTTAATCTATTTTTGAAAATTCCAAAATTTCCATTTTATATATATTGAATTTCTTCAATAATTCAATTTACCATATTATAATAAATATGCAATAAAATTGGGTTATGAAATCCTTCCCCTCTTGAAAGGGACATTGTCGCGATGTCTAGTAAATTGAAAAAAACATCATGTCAAATTTGGGCATACATGTCTATTTCAACATCATGAAAATTTATGTATGTATATTTCAACATCACATCAAATTATATATGTCTATTTCAACATCAAATCAAATTATATATGTCTATTTCAAAATCAAAATTAAATCATAGAAGATCATAGTATCTCAATCCAAAAGTTTTCAAGCAAAATTGTTGAGGTCTCTTTCTCAAGAAAGCAAATGTGGAAAGGAGCTCTATTTCTTTTGCATCCTCCCAAGTAGCACTTTCTTCTGAGTATTTGTCTCATTGGACCTTAAACTAAGCAATATCTCTACTCCACAACTTAACATTGCGTCTATCTAGGATTCTAATGGGCTCCACTAGCACCACTCCTGGGTCATTTACCTGCAAGGATTGCCAGTCAAGCACATGAGTCACATTAAGATGATATGGATTAAGCAAGGAAAAATGAAACACATTATGAAGTCAAGCCAGAGTAGGTGGTAGAGCTACTCTATAAGCAACTAGGTTAACCACTTCAAGGACTTCAAACAGTCCCACATATCTTGGGGCCAACTTGGAATACTTTCCAAAAGAAATAGAACTTTTATAAGGTTTAACTCTAAAGAAAACCTTGTCCCCAATTGCGAACTATCTAAGATTTCAATTATTTTCGGCATAACTCTTATGTTGGTCTACAGCCTCCTTCAATCTACTCTTAATGACCCTCATTTGTTATTACATTTCCTTAAGCATTTCAGGTCCTACTATGATCCTGTCCTCCAATTTATCCCAACTAATGAGGGTGTGATACTTCCACCCATACAGAGCTTCAAACAATGTCATGCCTAAGGATGTTTGATAAGAGTTGTTGTAAGAAAACTCTACCAAAGGAAAATATTCTTCCCACCTATACTGTTGGTCCATACAATACATTTGGAGGAGGTCTTCAACTACCTAGTTCACCCTCTCTATCTACCCGTCAATTTGAGGATGATAAGCTGAGCTGAAATTTAGCTTGGTCCCCAATGTAGCATTCAGGGTCATCCAAAACCTTGAGGTCATCCATGTGTCCCTATTAGAAATGATAGTCTCTGACACTCAATGTAAGTGGAAGATCTCTTGGAAAAATTTATTAGCTAGGGTCAATGATCCATCCTTAAGGTTTCATGGAATGAAGTGTGCAACCTTAGTCAACTTATCAATCACAACCAAGATAAAATCATGCTTGTCCTTGCTCAACGACAACCCCTGTACAAAATCCATATTGATCACATGCCATTTATACTTAGGTATGTCATGAGGATACAATAACGCAGCTGGATGTGCATGCTTAGCCTTGACTCACTGACACTCTAAGCACCTGGCTACATACTCCACTACATTCTTCTTGAGTTTAGGCCAAAAATATAGAACCTTCAACTCTGTGATCATCTTAGATGTGTGAGCTGTCCTGAATAAGGTGCATTGTGAACTTCTAAAACCAACTTTCTTAGCTCTCTAGATTTAGGAATATACATTCTTCTCTGATATCTCAAAAAACCATCCAGCTCAATCTCATACCCATCGAACTGATGATTTGAAAGATTTATTGCTAGGGTTCTGTTCACTCTCTCATAGTGCTCATCCCCTGGTAGATACTGAATCACTTATTGTCTCAAGTTAGACCTTGTTGAGATAATGGCTTCCAGATGTCTTTGTCTACTAAGAGCATCAACCACTTTGTTCTCTTTCCCATTTATATACTCAATTCCAAAGTCATACTCGCTAAGGAATTCCAACAAACTTCTTTGCCACACATTAAGGTTTGGTTGGGTAAATATGTATCTCAATCCTAAGTGGCATGTCTTGAGTTCAAATAAATTTCCCAACAGGTAATGCCTCCACATTTGTAAGGCATCAACTATTGCAGCCAATTCTAAATCATGAGGCACGTAGTTCACTTCGTGCTACTTGAGCTTCCTTGATTTATATGCTACCACTTGTTCGTCTTGCATTAATACCGCTCCCAATCCCTCTCTTGATGCATCTGTGATTACTATGAATCTCCCATTAAGATCAAGGATGGTCAACACTGGTGCTATCGTGAGCCTCTCATTCAGGAGTTGGAATGCATGCTCAAATTTCTTGGTCCATTCAAACCACGTTCCCTTCCTTTGGAGTGATGTAATAGGAGATGCAATTTGGGAGAACCCTTACACGAACTTCTTATATTATCATGTGAGACCCATGAAGCTACGAACTTCCAACACATTCTAAGGCACTAGGAATTCCATGATTTCCTTGATCTTCTCAAGGTCTATGGAGACTCCTTTAGCTGAAATGATACGGCCTAGATAGTGCACCCTGTCTTCATAGAATGAACACATGGACAACTTCCCAAAGAGTTTACTTTCTCTCAATCACTAAAAAACTATCCTCAGATTTCTATTATGCTCTTTGATAGTCTTTGAGTAGACTAGAATGTCATAAATGAAGATCAAAATAGTCATCTAAGTATTATCTGAATACACTATTCATGAGGTTCATAAAGGTTGTTGGTGCATTAGTCAAACCAAAAGATACCATAGTGAACTCGTAAAGTCCATATCGAGTTCTAAATGCAATCTTTGGAATATCTTCTTCCTTAATTCTCAATTGATGGTACCCTGACTTGAGATCAATTTTGGAGAAGACCATTGCTCCTTTCATTCAGTCAAATAACTCATCAATCCTCGAGAGTGGATATCGGTTCTTGATGGTCACCTTGTTCAACATCCGATAATCTATACATAGATGCAAAGTTCCATCCTTCTTTTTCACAAAGATAACCAGTGCTGCCCAAGGAGACACACTGGGTCTTATAAGCCCTTTTTCCAAAAATTCCATTAACTAGGCCTTGAACTAATAGAGTTATATGGTGGTCATTCGATAGGGTGCCTTGGATTGAGGCTCAACTCTTGGAACAAGGTCGATAGAAAATTAAAATTCTTGTTTTGGAGGAAACTCTATAAGTTCATCAATGAATACATCTTGGAACTCCTTAAGAATAGGATAGTTATCTAAATACGGTTCCTTGTTGTCAAGATTATTGACATGCATTGCATAAATTGCACATTCCTTTCAATGAGCCTTCTTGAGCTGCATCGTAGAAATCTGTCTAAGCTCTAAGGGTCTCTACATTCCACAAAACTCAAGTGGGTTTCAAAAATCATCTAGACAATTGACCAACTTATCCTTATAGTTCACTATAGCCTTATTCTCGGTTAAACAATTTATTCCCAAAATTACATCATATGAGCCTAAAGGTGCCACATACAAGTTGACCTAAGTTTGAAAGTTTGGAATCTCTAACTCACTACAAAAGAGATAGGTATCTACCCTCTACTCTGCTCGATTACCATACTGGAATGTCCATGAATTTTCCATGTATCCTGTAGACACATAAAATTGTCCTGGGTTTGCAACTCTTGATTATTCAACATTGCCCCTTTCATTCTTAATAATTAAATAATTTTTAATTATTTAATTATTTTCTAAAGTCATAATTCTTCTATTAATTAAATAATTTTAATTATTTAATTAATTCATTTTTATCTTTATTCTCTCCTTGATTAATTAAATAAATTTTATTTATTTAATTACGCCACTAATTAGGTCCCCTTCTTTCTAAAATTAAATAAATTCTTATTTATTTAATTTTTGTCCACTATCCACTATAATTAAATATTTATTTTAATTATTTAATTATTCATTAGCCTCTTCTCTCATAAATTAAATAAATTTTATTTATTTAATTTGGTCCACTCTCTTGAATTTTGAATTAAATCATCATTTAATTCAAAATAATTCTTTTTGTCACATTCCTCCATAATTAAATAATATCTTTATTATTTAATTATTTATTGGTCACCTAGAGTAAATAAATTTTATTATTTAATTTCTCCAGCAACCTCTTTGTCCGTGCCAGTCTTATCTTCTAAATTAATTCTTATCTTTTGACATCTCATTTAATTTCGACCCTTGATTGAATTATCTTATAATTCAATCTTGGCCCTTCATCCTTATCATTTGCCCTAATCTTGACCTAACCCTAATTCTTATTGCAACATTCAATCTTGATCATTGATTCTAGGGTTTTTTGTCATCTTCTCATCCTGGCCACACATTCAAAATTGCAGTTTTTATAAAATGGCAATTTTGTTCTCATTTTGTCTCTCTCTGGCTCTTTCTTTCTCTCCAGCCTGTCAATTGTCTCTCTCTGGTTCATGTCATTTGCTGTCAACTTAGGGTTATAGTCACTTATAGTCATAGGCATTTTAGTCCATTGTAGGGTTATTTTTATTTTCTGCAAATCCTTCAACACTTGCATAGGGCTTAGTCTTTAGTCATAGCTGCTCACATAAATCTGAGGGCATTGTTATTTATCTGCAAGCTAGGAGGTGTAACAAAGGTTAATCATGGAAGGTGGAGACTTAGGGTAACTTCATCCCTTTTGTCTTCACTTCACTTCCTTTGTACTTTGTTATTTTCATAGGAATTTTGATGTTATTGTGCTAACCCCCTCTAACATAATTTAGATTTTCCCTTGATCACATTGGTGAACCCGACTCTCTGTTTTCTGTCATTTTTTCGTACGGTTGCATGTATTTTTTGTCAATTTTGCAGGAACAGGTACAGAACACCGCAATCGTAGGCTCAAGTGCTGCAATCGCTAAATCGAGCCGCAACTGCCAAATCGAGCCGCAACTGCCAAATCGAGCTGCAACTGCCAAATCGAGCCGCAACTGCCAAATCGAGCCGCAACTGACAAATCGAGCTGCAACTGCAAAATCGAACCGCAACTGACAAATCGAGCCGCAACTGACAAATCGAGCCGCAACTGTCTGGTAAAATTTTTCTTTCAGTTTTGAGGTTCTGATTTTTGGATTTTCAGGTTTTTCTATTTACTGGTTTTCTGGTTTTCTATTTCTTTTCTGTGTCTTTATTCCTACAAGTTAACTGGATTAGATTTTTCTTGTATTACTAATCTTTTCTTGTAGCGTGTGGCAATCCTCATTCGTGTGTCCAAGACCATTGCATATGAGACTACTAATATTCATTGTTTGCAGATTCGCATGTCAAAGAAGGAATAACAAAACTTTGTGCTTGTTTTTCATAGATTAGCAAACATTTGATTTCGGTGCATATAAAAAGAACACATGTCTTCTTTGGTTGATTGTGCTTGCAAGATGGTAGGTGAGTATGCTCTCACTTGGTGAAAACCTTGTGATCAGAAAACCAGACCCATCTTTATTTGTTAATTACCCTTCACGATTCGGTATATCGGAGTATCCTCTCCCCTTGCGCATTCGTGCGATCCTGGGTGTAAGAGAAACGGTTACTGACTCTAGAACTTGGGCCTGTTCTGGTGGGAAAAGTATACTCACATACGAGGGACTTCATAAAAATACACATGAGATGGATCCAAAGGGGACTCTTGGATCACGCCCTAACGGAATGCCCAACTAAAAACTCTTGTGTAGTAAGCCCAAAATCCTTCTATTTGCTAGCGCAGCACCGGTCGGTGTGAAGGCATCCACACTTTCGTAGTTTGTAGTAGATGTGATCAGCTCGCCATGGGAGTTTCATGGGGGTTGGAAGCTTGGTTGGCCTGAGAAGAGAGTGCACTGTAAGGGGGAGCCCGTGCAGCCAAGCTTCTGAATTCACATGCTACAAATATGCGGTTGGGGAAACCCACGTGGAATCTAGTGAATATTGTCATGGCCTAACCTAGGATTGTACTTATTTGATGTGTGATTGGTTACATTCAAAACATTATGCTTGTCAAAGTGCTTGTTGGATTTTTTCAAAACATTATACACAACATTCACAAATCTGGACACAAACAATCGACCTTGGACAACTCAGACTTTTCAACAAAACATCAGAAAACAATTTTAGTCCTCATTTTGAACTTAGACTCGGCATTGTCCATCATAGTCCTCATTTGGCATCTAGCTTGGCATTGGTCATTTTCCTTAGTCAACATCTTCATTGTCACCTTGACATTTGACATTTCATCACCTTGCATTGGTCATTTTCCTTAGGCAAATGTCATTATCACCTTGCATTGAAATACTCCAAAAATTAGTGTCATAACTTGTCATCTTAGTCTTCATTGTCATGTGGCATTAGTCATTTTCTTTAGACAACATTGTCATATTGCATCCCTTATTATCCAAAAAATCCAAAAATATAGTCTTGCATTGTCATCCTTTATCAAAAAAATACAAAAACATAGGCTAGTGTCATCCTTGCATTTACTTATCATTCTCATCATCCTCATTTGAGCAAATCCCTTTTACAGTTGAGACTAGGCTTCAAAGACAACAACGACAAATGGAAAAATTTAGACAAGATTTCAATCCCAACATCAATAATCACACTTATGACACAAACCAACATTGGACCTTTTCCGATCCATTTCACAACATGAACATGCAACCTCCCATGAACACGCCATCTTCATCAAAAATTTTTTTTGAACCATTCATACAAAGAGACCAAAATGAACGAGTATATTTCAAAGACATAGAAGCTGCCAAGCAAAATCCTGATATAATCTCTTTTGTAAAAAAATATCTCTTATGTGACCCTCAAAGGTATCTAGCCATGCTTTTGGACAAAGGGGCTAAGTTACCACAAGGCTTTGACATAAAGACTTTGCCACCATCCGTCTACCCTCACCATCAACAGTCACTTGACATGAATCCTACCAATAATTCACAACAAATGTCCACTTATCACCCTTATCCTAACCTTGACAAGGGAAGTCAATTGTCCACTAGTCCATTCCATGTCTCCATATCATATGCTATTCCTTCACCTATTAATCCCGTCCAAGTCTGCATCCCTTATCAACCATCTACCAACACATGTCACGTCCCCACATCATACCATATCAATTCGGCCCAAGTCTCCACGTCCCATTTTAGTCAACCTTACTCCAATCCAGTCCAAGTCCCTATATCATTACCAACTAATATAGTTGAAGTCCCCATGTCACATCATATGCCATCACATCCTACTCCAGTCCAAGACTCCATGTCATATCCGGTCCAAGTCTCCACGTCATACCCTAGTCCTTCACATACTAGTCCAATGCAAGTACCCATGTCATATCCTAGTCCTTCATATACTAGTCCAGTCCAAGTTCCCACATCCTATTCTAGTCCTTTGGTCATTAATCCTTTTCAAGTCACCCCCTCACAAGCCACATCTAGTCATGAAAATTCTATCATAGTCCAAAGTCAAATCCCATTTAATAAACTTGAGGATACATGTCAAAATGAAAGCCCAAAGCATGACCTTATAATATCACCCTCATGTCAAGAACAAGGTAGTTCATCCAATGGCCCTATCTTTCAGTCCATCCACGAAGTCCTTCAAGACAATCATGACATCCAAAACACACCTCTCCTTGACAACGGCTCTATTTCTGACTATATAATCCATGACAACCCCATCTTCGAGCAAGACCCTACCATTGACCAAGAAGTCCAAAATGATCCACTCATTGACCTTTATGCAATTCATGATCAAACACTTGCCGACCCTATACAAGCCTCGACTATTGACACTTCCTATGATGAGACACTTGCCTTCATGGGACACATAGATGATATTCCTCCAGAACAAGAATCTTCCACTAAGGACATGCTTGCATATGATCAAGTTATAGCTAAAATCATTGGACTCTATGACACTAAAAATAATGATGGCTTTGACATTGTGTTGAAAGCACCAACAAAGTCATTTGAACTTGACATGTCGCATGATCAGACGAAAGATATCAGTCAAGAATATGGCCAACAAGACAATGAAGCTAAGACACTTTATCAATTAGGGGCATCTATCTTTGTTAGAGTAGGATTTCTTGCAAATGAAAATATTACAAGTGACAGTGTCCATAGACATCATGATGGGTTAGCATCTTGCTTTCAAAACAATAAATACCCCATTGCAAATAGAATCTGTCAAAGCATGCAATATCAAGGCAAAGGACTAGGCATACACGAGCAAGGCATTCTTGAACCAATACAGCTTCAGGGAAATTATAGACATCAAGGTCTTGGTTATTCCTCAGACAACAAATCAAACGATGTCAGTGGTACCTCCTCGATATTAGGGGCAACTTTGTCAGAAACAAATGTCAAAATGGAGTCCATAAATCCTTGTCATAAGATTGCTGCCAACACTCCCTCCACCCACACCATGAACCATCATTCTATCATGAATCAACCTCCCCTTTGGGACCAACAAAAACAAAAGTCTTACAAATCAGAAGATCAAAATCAAATGTCAAAGGCCATTGAATCAAACAAAAGGACAAGTGGACAAATGAAATTAAAATGGATCCCAAAGAAAGACGGATCAAACAAAGACACCCAGTCAAATGCAAAAGTCAATCACAATGTGGAGCGACAAGGCAAGAGGACTCCCACATATAACACATGTCCACCTCCTTCAAAATGGTCATCAAGCAAGGCATCTAAAAGTGTTGGTTCCAAACACCATCCCTCCAAAATCCGTCATCCAACATCCCAAGTTTGGAAAATAAAAAGTCATTCATCTAAATGTCCAAACAACCTTTCCATGTCTACCATCATTCGTCATAATCCTACATGTCGCCTAAAGTCCAAAAATCTTACGTCACAAATCGTCATGTCATGGCAGCAACTCTTTACCACAAGGACTCTCATGGCACTCTATTGCGATGTGCGTATTTTGATAAGGCCAACTCTAGTATCAGAAAGGATCACAATGACATCAATCAATTGTATACAAGTGCTACGATCCTGACAAGACAACTCCTTCAGCAAGGTCATTATTGGCATATCATGGCACCAGTCTCTACATCGGCACCGTCAGTGGATTCAGAACAGTTAGTGGTTATCTAAAGCATCCAGGCTATCCACAAAATCAGAAATACAAAAAAAAATTAAAAAATTAAAAAATCGTCACCCTGATGAAAACTTGGCAAATAGGCATCTTGGTGACACCAAAAATAAAAAATCAAAAAGTCAAAAAAAATAGTAAAGAGAAAAATTTCATCCAACGGTGAAAACTTGGCAAACAGGCACCTTGGATAAGTACCATGATGAAAACCTGGCAAACAGGCGTCATGTGTAAAATAAATCGTCTATGTGGACTCTTACACTTGGGGGCAAGTCGTCTCATTTCCCATGCCTTCCTCATGACATTGACATCCATCTAAGCCCTATCATTTCCGTCCATTTTCCCACCTACCTTGGTCTTGACATAAAAATAGCACACATAAATCACGCTTTGGGGAAAACTCTTGACATGTCTATCCTTAAGTCATACATGATTCATAAAACATCATGTCATTGACCGTCATAGTCTTATTGTCATTATACGACATAGTCCTTAAAAATCATATGACAATTCCATTAATCTCATGTCTCCTATCTTTTACCAAGGCCACCCCCTATACTTTCATGTCTATCACCTATCTTGGCTTTCCCTTGTCAAACGGTCTAAGGATAATCATCATCCCATCTAGTCCTAACCAAGTCATTCCAAATGCAATGAGTCCAATTCATACAAGCGCATTATCCAAAACATTACTTGACTGCATTCCTAGCTCGGCTGTAGACCTCCATACTTTCATCACTTTATTGTCATCGTCCTCACGTTGTTTTGGGATGCGTCCTTCCCATGTCAAACAATGTTGTCATCACTTGTCAATTGGTATTCAGCTTGACTAGGGGCACAATCATGTTTGTCCTTGGATTCTCATATGTAGGCATCAGTCATATGCATTTTTCACTATCCTCTTAAATGTCAAAATCCAAATAAATCATAAAACAACAAAAAGACAAAAACATGGCAAAAAGTCCTGAAAAAAGACAAAAACATGGCAAAAAGTCCTGAAAAAAGACAAAAACATCATAAAATGTCCTAAAAAAAGACAAAAAACATCATAAAATGTCCTAAAAAAAGACCAAAAAAATCTTAAAATGTCCTGAAAAAAGACCTAAAAATCATAAAATGTTCAGAGAAAAACACAAAAAAATCCAAATCAATGTTAAAATCCTAAAAATGGAGTCAATGTACGTCATGTCAGTTAGTCCATGTCATTGTCGAACTACGTTGTCTCTGCGCATTTGCTACGTAGGCAAGGCCATCAGTCGATGAGTCCCCGAGACATTAGGTCAGTCCTTTTAGGATGGTCAAAATAAAATCATGGCATTTGTCACAATTGTCACATCAGTCAAATAAGTCAGACAGTCAAAATCAAACACAAGACAGTCATTTGAAACGTCAATGTCAAAATTGGTCAAAATTAGACAACACAGTCCAATCAATCATACAATCAACATCAGTCAACTTGCCAAAACACATTAGTCAAAACAATGTCAATCTCATCACTCTTTGGTCCTCTTCAAGATGTGTCCTTCTTGGAGTTAGACCTCGTCAAAATGTCCTTTGCCTTTTCAGGATGTGTCCTTCCTAACAATAGGCCCCGTCAAACCGGCAACACCGTCAAATTGGAAAAACTCTTAAACTGTAAAAACTGTCAAATCAAACAAGAATTCAATCTTTGGCAAACAAAATAAAATGGCTGTTAATTTTTCTGGTCTTTCTTGTCTTATCTTTTGGCTATCTTGGCTATTTTGTCTTATATTTTTTTTATTGTCTTGTCTTTTGGTCATGTCACTAGCTACCTCAAGGATGTCCCATGAAGGATTTAGAGGTGCGATGACGTCTCCTAGCCTATTTTATTTTCTTTGACTGCTGTTTGTGGATTGTCTTGACAAAAATACTGGGGCAACATGACCCTTAGTATGAGTTAGGACATTCATTTTCTGTGATTGTCTATTTTTCAAGTGGATGACCTTGCACACCTTGGTCTACGTCATATCATAGTGTTTGTTGTCCATTTGTGTCATTTTTACCGCCCAATGATGATTAAGAGCAATAAATATTAAAAGTCCTATGGTAATGTTTTGAAGGATTTGGTCTAGGAACTAACATGCATCTCCTTTAGTCATGTCATCTTCTCTCGCCCATCTTATATAGGTATTGCATCCATATCATAATCCATATCATTTTCATTAACATTTCTTTGTCTCTTCATATTCTAGTCTTCTCATCCATTTCGAGAGCACACCCATGTTCTTGGAACCTGTCTGTCCTCTCGAGGGGGCATACCATAACCCTCCTCGTCATTCTTCCTCATCTTATTTTGCACTGGGGCATTTTTACTTATTTTCTTTGTCACAATCGACATGCTACATTATGACAAAGAGGGGCAAAATGTAGACACATAAAATTGTCCTGGGTTTGCAACTCTTGATTATTCAACATTGCCCCTTTCATTCTTAATAATTAAATAATTTTTAATTATTTAATTATTTTCTAAAGTCATAATTCTTCTATTAATTAAATAATTTTAATTATTTAATTAATTCATTTTATCTTTATTTCTCCTTGATTAATTAATTAAATTTTATTTATTTAATTACGTCACTAATTAAGTCCCCTTCTTTCTAAAATTAAATAAATTCTTATTTATTTAATTTTTTCCACTATCCACTATAATTAAATATTTATTTTTAATTATTTAATTATTCATTAGCCTCTTCTCTCATAAATTAAATAAATTTTATTTATTTAATTTGGTCCACTCTCTTGAATTTTGAATTAAATCATCATTTAATTCAAAATAATTCTTTTGTCACATTCCTCCATAATTAAATAATATCTTTATTATTTAATTATTTACTGGTCACCTGGAGTAAATAAATTTTATTATTTAATTTCTCTAGCAACCTCTTTGTCCGTGCCAGTCTTATCTTCTAAATTAATTCTTATCTTTTGACATCTCATTTAATTTCGACCCTTGATTGAATTATCTTATAATTCAATCTTGGCCCTTCATCCTTATCATTTGCCCTAATCTTGACCTAACCCTAATTCTTATTGCAACATTCAATCTTGATCATTGATTCTAGGGTTTTTTGTCATCTTCTCATCTTGGCCACACATTCAAAATTGCAGTTTTTATAAAATGGCAATTTTGTTCTCATTTTGTCTCTCTCTGGCTCTTTCTTTCTCTCTAGTTCCTGTCAATTGTCTCTCTCTGGTTCATGTCATTTGCTGTCAACTTAGGGTTATAGTCACTTACAGTCATAGGCATTTTAGTCCATTGTAGGGTTATTTTTATTTTCTGCAAATCCTTCAACACTTGCATAGGGCTTAGTCTTTAGTCATAGCTGCTCACATAAATCTGAGGGCATTGTTATTTATCTGCAAGCTAGGAGGTGTAACAAAGGTTAATCATGGAAGGTGGAGACTTAGGGTAACTTCATCCCTTTTGTCTTCACTTCACTTTGTACTTTGTTATTTTCATAGGAATTTTGATGTTATTGTGCTAACCCCCTCTAACATAATTTAGGATTTTCCCTTGATCACATATCCAAGTCTAATGGGTATCTTGGAAATTATTCTAGGATCTATAAAACATTCAGTAGCCCTAGTATCAATTAAGATAGAGATAGATTGGCCATAGAGCTTACCCATTAGCTAAATTGGTGAAGTCTAATACTCTGCCTATCTATTATCTACTACAACGTGGATCTGGTGATGCTAAATCTACTCGTAGCTTCCTTCCTTCTATGAATTTGACCACTGAGGAAAATTTGAGGCGTAATGATCACCTCCATGAGTATAACATCCATCATGAGGTCCTTTGTGACCTCCTGGCTTGTCCTCTCTAAAGCCCTTTTGCTTATGATCATCTTTACCCTTGCCTTTATTTTCCTTCTTGTTCTTTCCACCATTACCATCTTCACCCTTCTCCTACAACTCACTTCCCCTGTTGAGATTACAGATCTAATAGCTCTTGTCTCCTTTATGATTTTTTTTTTCCCATACTACGACTTAGAATTTGAGTCATTGCAAAGATTGGATGAATGTTGCAGTTTATGTTCCTATTTGGTGGATTTTAGGAAGACTTCATTCATGGTTTGAGGTTCATTCATATCCACTTAAGCTCTTATGTGCGTTCTAAGTCCCATTATAAATTTCTAGATACAAAACCATTCATCTCCCTGATACTGAGGAACATACTTCAATAGGTTGGTGAACTTTTCCAAATACTGAATCATAGTCATATTTCCCTAGGTTAAGTTCTAAAATTTTGTCACTTTCTTGTCAAAGAAAATTTGTGGTAACCATCTCTTCCTGAAGGCTTGGAGGAATATTTCCCAAGTTATCTCAGTAATTTCCCAAGTGATCTCAGTAGGCTAAAGATTCTATTCTAACTTCTCATTATCCCACTAATTCATTGCTTCACCTGAGAGTTAATACATAGCCCATGTCGCCTTAGTCTGTTTAGAAAGGTTACAGAGCCCAAAGTATTTTTCCATCTCTATAATCCAAGCCTCAACTCCTACTCTGATAGCCTTACCATTTAACTTGGGTGGTACTACTCTCTTTCCCAAGCTCTTCCTCAATTTTTCCTCATGGACCTACACCTAGACCACCATCTCCTTGATTTCCTTCTGCATTCCTATGGTCCCAATCCTCGAATTCCACTCAAAAATCTTGCTCAATGTGATCCATGTGAGACTCTTTCTAGTTCAAAATCTCTACAATCTACTTCGGCCTCTTGTTAGGTCAATGATCAGAACCATTACCACCCATCTCTTGCTTGGTGGTCACCATGTTGTCCCACACTTAACCTGCAACACATTCATGTTTATCACATCTCAACACAGGGTTCTACAAATAAATGTTCTTATTCTACATCGCATAATTTCTCATATGCATATATATCTCATTCTTAGAAGACATACACATTCATGCATAATACACACATTTTGGAGTCCATTTGAACACACCAAAAAATATTATCTAATTTTATTTATATTACAAGTGAGTCAATAGACCCTTATTTACAATAGGCTTCTTGTTACATCATTCTAATTTCTATTCATCAGAAAGAGGACATTCCTTTGGGTCCTCATTTGAATTTACATCAAACTTTACAGAAGAGGATGGTTGAGCACGCAAAATCTCCTTTTCCTCTTTAGTCAACAAGGGTGCATTGGGTCCACACCCTAGAGGCCAGTCCCAGATTGTGGAAATTTTTTTAATCTTAGGTGTTTGCTTCTCCTCAATCTTCAATCCTCTCTCTAGCTTGAGTTGTGTAAGAACCTGAGCTAGAGTTTTGTCATCGAGAATTTTTGATTGAACCTCTATCTTTGCATTTTCATCCCTTACGTCATTATTTTGTGAGGTTCCATTCATCCTACCTTTGACCTTCCCATTCCTGCATTCAATCCAAGTTCAGTCAATTCTCAAGAAAACTAAATTTTGGGAAAGGGTAAACTATCCCTAGTCAAACTATGGTAGTCTCGAAAGGCCTAGAGTTGAACCCTAAGCTCTAATACCAAATGTAATAAACCATCCTAAATGATTACTTAATTAACATTATTGTAAATGACACATGAATATATTCCAAATTAAAAAGACACAACTAGTGGCTAAAGTCAATCATAGCTACACATGTCCATTTAAAATGAGTCGATGACTCATATATTCACATCAAAAGTCAAATTACAATATCATGTTTGACTTGGCTCCTAAGGCCAAAAAGTCATTACATTGTACACTTCACATCAAATACATGAATGTATTACATCAAGTTACATCTTAGACTAAAATAGTCTTATGAAGAACTAAGGTTCTTTGATGCTTGCCTCCATTGGTGGATGAGAACATGGTTGAAGCACTTTACCACCCAACCAAAAAGCTTATGCTTCCCTAGAATTCTTCCAAATTGAATAATTCCTAACCCTACATGGAAAGTTTAGCAAGAGAACAATCTGCAAGGTGGAATCTGGTGTGGGCCCATAGATCAACATGAAATTTCTATCTACAAGTTGGAAAAGAAAATGTAATATCTATGCTAAGGATAATAGATAATGATATCATAGAGTTCATACATACAAAATGAACTTTATTTCTTAGAAAAGCATATTAAATGTGTTGCAACAACAAAAAACAATAGGTTCTGGTAAAGCAAACCTATACTCTCTGAACTCTATTTCGGAACCCATCCCAGAAGGAAAATTTCTACAATAAAACATGTCATTATAACTATCTACCCTCTAATAGCATATACCCTAAGGTGCTCTAGTCTACTTAGGTATCACTATTATGTTCAAGTATTAGAATATTCTTCTCACATACGTTTACGAAAAAGAAGAATCAGATTACTAATTTTACTCTTTAGACAGAAATCAAATACATGATTCAAATAGAGTGAATTCAACAATCAGTCATATCATTCTCATGACTCATCTTTTCTTTTCAACATATGCATTATCCATTTTCAAATGAATTAAAAAAAAAAGAAGATATGTGAAAAGTATGTGTATGTACATAGACGAAGTCTATGTGCATTCACATATATTTTCCTACTTAAGTTTTGATTTGTGCATACATTCTAAAATAGATCATTAAATCATATTGCAATCATTAAATATTCCATTTGACATTTCTTTTTGTCAAAATAAAGAATCCATAACAAGTTTATATTAAAATTTTCACACTATTAGTTTTTAGATCAGAAATGCAAATAAGCAAAAAATACAACACAGAGAACAATGAGCACAGTATTTTACCCTAGGAAAACCCTCTTACTCGAGGGAGAAAAACCCAAAAAAATATTCTCTTATAAATCAGAAGAATAAGTGTAGAAATTGCACACAAAATCAGGCCCTAGAAAAGGCCAAGTCTAATACAATGAATGACACTTCTCCTTGAAGTAAATCTTGAAGATACAAATAATGCCACTTCTCCTTGAAGTGAATATGTTGCTTAGAAGGTGAACCTATTGAAGAATTTGAATTGGAATGGAATTAATGACGATCAAATGAGGAGACACCTTCTCCTTTATATACCAAACAAGGTGCTCTCCTCTAGAGCCGACCTTTAGTTGAATATAATATTTTAACAAAAGGAAAGGGTCGACCTGCCTTTGTTTAATTTTATTTGAGAGAAAATATCTTTTGAAGCTATAAAACACTAATGTTCCCTCTTAGCTAGGGAGGTATTTTCAAATATCCTCATCATGGAGTCTCTCAACATGACACCCACAATGGGTACACACATTTGTGGAAAAAATTATTCTCAGTCTTAGATATGTAAAAAAATTATCCTTGTCATGGAGTCTCTCAAGATGACGTCTCATCTCAGTGTCAAAGATGTAGAAAATAACCTCATCATGGAGTCTCTCAACATGAAATGTCATCTTAGTCTCAGAGATGTACAAAATATCCTCGTCGTGGAGTGTCTCAACATGATGTCTCATCTCAGCCTTAGAGATGTACAAAATATCCTTGTCATGGAGTCTCTCAACATGACATCATCTCAGTATCAAAGATGTACAAGTGCTTACACCTCATATTTCTCTGTCTCAAAGAAATATACACTACAAGGGCTTTCACATTTCTCTATCTTAGAGAAATATACACTAAAAGGGCTTTCACCTCATATTTCTTCATCTTAGAGAACTATACACTACAAGGGCTTTCACCTCATATTTCTTCATCTCAGAGGCCTAATAGAAAGCACAAAAGAGAGATAGAATATGACAAGAATAAACTGTATTCAATGTCAATAATATGAGATGATAGAATGGTACAAATCAATGTACATAGGAGACCCCTTGGTTATATAGCCAAGGTGAGAACATAGGAGGGCATAAGATTATGGCAAGTGTCGTAATCTTATGACATGTGACAATTAGGAAAAGTTATCACTCCACCTAAAGTGGAAAAGAGAATGTGATAATCACCACAAAAGGTGGGTCACCCACAAAAGGTGGGTCACCCACAAAAGGTGGGTCACCCACAAAAGGTGGAGAGATATCACATGATGTGTCCACAAAAGGTGGAAGTGATGAGGTAATGACATGTCAAGTCCACCAAAAGTGGAAAATCTCCAACAACCTCCTATGTGGTTCCTAAGTAAACTTAACTAAGGTGTAATCAAGACCTAGGACAAGGTACAAGACATTTAATTACGCCAACACCCCCCCTTAATTACAACTTAGGGAGAATGTACACAAATGAAAACAATGCAAGATGGGTCCCGGCTACTAGGCCTTTTTAGGTACCCATGTACAAATGTAATGCAATCTCTCACAAGTGGAGTAAAGATAGAAAAACCCAGTGGAAAAAATCTACCCCCCAAAAGAGAGATGAAATACAAAACCCTATGAACATGGCATGAGAAGGATAAAACCCCATGTGAGGAAAAAGTCCCCCCCATACAAGAGAAGAAGAGAGACAAGGTATCCCCCCTTCAATGTACAATGATCACCCATGGAAGATGCTCGAGAAGGAATGAAGAAGCTGCTCCAAAACTATCGAACAACGTTCCTCCCCTTAGGAAGAAATAATACCAAAGGTGTATGAATGAAGTCTCCCCAATCCACAAGTGAAGAAGGAAGAACCCTCAAAATGTAAGAAGTCTCTGAAATCTGCTCAAAGTTCCCTGTGTTGATGCTGAAAGATGCCTGTCCCAAACTATGTGAAGTTGCAATGTAGTTACTTCCTCGAACTTGTGAGAAACCCTTTGCAATAACACTCTCATCTGCTGAAAAAGACAACTCAAGATCTAGCAAGGATGTAGGTAGAACATACTCCAAAGATGATGTCTCCTCAAGAGAGAAAGTGGCCTCCTCCAACTATTGTACATAGGCATCCACAATCACATCAACCTCGAAAGATTGATCATGTAGAGGAGGGTCAGAGTGTTCCCTCGCAACAACTGAAGAAGAATCACCTTCATCAAAGAGAAGATGTAAGTAATCAAGTGTGTCTCCCAAATATGTAATGTAGGATTCCATAAACAAACCACCAATGTTTGTCAAGTAGTCATCCCATGAAGCTGATGTTGGAAGACAAGGTATGCACTGTTGCACTGAATCACAAGGCACTGAAACTGTCGGAACACAAGTATCATTAGGTACATCAATCAATGTAGGAGATGGAGTATCAACAATAGGTTCAAGAACCTCAGGAGTAGAGAGCACTCCAAGATTCAAGTAACCATACTCGATCTCTTCAAGTTTGTCCACACTAGGGTGAACTGAATCATCAATAGGAGCAAAATATGAGAAGGTATAGAACCGTGAACGATGATCAACCTCCCCAACTGCAACAAGAGCCCTGCTATGCAAATCCCGAACAATGACAAAATCTGGTGTGAACTCTACACTCTTTCCTGAACCACTATGTGTAATCTGATAGATGGAAAGGATGTTCCTTGACAAAGTAGGCACACATAGAACATCATTAAATGCTCCACCTTCAACGTCAATAGAACCCTTCCCACAAACTGCCAAAGAAGTGTTGTTGGCCATCAAAATGGGTGGTGATGAACAAGAATCAAATGAAGAGTACATATCCTTGCATGAAGTCATATGATGTGAAGCTCCTGAATCAAGGATCCACCTATCTAAATTGGAATCTTTAAAAGCAAGAAATGCTTGCCCCTTATGTTTCTCATGTTGAGATGAAGAAGAAGGAGATGAGCTTGATGTTGTTTCCATGAGAGTTGTTCCTTTTCCCTTAGAAGAAGAGGAAGGAGATGAGTCCTCCTCCTGATATGCAGCTGGCAAGTTGATGTTGTTCTTCTTAAGGATATGTTTCAACTCATCAATTTGCTTAACATGACAACGATGCTCCTCATGACCAAATTTTTTGCAATATGCACATGTTGGTTGCTCCCTCTTGCTTGAATTATTGTACTTCTTTGAAGAAGATGAAGTTGAGCTTTGTTGTAGAGGAGTAGATTGTTGGTTCTCTCCTTGTGGATTTGGTGAAGATTGCTTCTGCTTCTTATTGGAACCCTTTCCTTGAGTCCCTTGATTCCCTTGATTAGCCACCAAAGCTTTGGACTTTGAAGACTCAAGAATCCCCATACTTACCAACTTTGCTTGCTCTAACATCAACATTTCTGTAAAAGCATCAAATGATGGCATAGTGAAAGAACTACCAACTGTCAAGCGATGGGTTTGGAAGCTAGAAACAAATGTTGCATATTCTGATGGAAGCTTTCCCAACAAATTGTAGATCAACTGTGCATCTTTTTTATCAATGCCACAATCCTTAAGCTGTGCTCTTAGCTCATTTGCCTTAGTGACATAATCTTGGATTGTATCAAAATCCTTGGGATCAAGGCTTAAGAGATCATGTTCAAGTTTATATCCCTTAACCTTATCAACCTTACCATACAAAGCAACAAGTTTATCCCAAGCTTCCTTAGCTGTAGTACATTTATCAACATGGAAAATGAGATCATTTGAATTGAACTTTCTTAGTTTACCCAATGCCATAGAAGTTTTAGTGAGCCAATCCATATATGCAATTGGATCTGCCTTAGGATATGAAGGTGCAGTTATGGCTCCATCAATGTAGTAAATTAAACCTTTTTCCATTAGTTTACTCCATGCACGTACTTTCCATGTAGCATAATTATGTGCAGTTAAGAGTGGAACTTTAGATGAACCCATGATGGAATGCAAGAGCACAAGAGACAAAATAGGAACAATCACACAAGAGACACCCCCCCAAATTCACTCAATCAAAGTACCGCCCCACAAATAGATGATTTTGGCACTTTATAATGTAGTGCGTGTACAATAGGCCACTTGCAACTTGGCAAAGTGGGCTTATGATTTATGATTTACAGCTTTCCAATAAATAGGCTGAGAATAGACTAGACCAATGAAGCAAAGACCTACATTTAGATCTATGCAATACAAGTGCCAAAGAGGCCAAAAAAGATCATATGCTGAAAGTACAAAATCCACTCAAGATCACTTCAAAATGATTGTAGATTAAAGAAGTAGACGAAAAATCATGCACTTTCAAAAAAAATGGCACTTGAAAAGGAGTTCGTATGAGCTTGAATGAAGCCTCTGAAGTTGTAGAAATGGTGACAAGACAGGTACAGTGATAAGAAACTTAAAATTCTGGAAAATCTATTAACCAAAATCAGAAACTGAGTACACCACTATGAAATACATGAAATATTAGCCCAAATAAAAAAAAATTGCTCAAAAAAAGGAGCAAAAATGAGCAAGATATGGCCTTCCAAAGTCGAACTGCAAAATTGAAAAGCTCATTGGTGAGGGGGGCAAATTTTTTTAACCAGTGTTGACATCATCGATGACACTTGCTAACGTCATCAAACTGTGATGCTAAATTTGACGGGTAATTGGTCATTATGCATGTGATTAAATTTGGCGCCTGTCTAGATAGTGCCGGAGCTGTCGTGATTGTCAGAATATATCCCGATATATGCTTTTGACTACCTGGAAGTGTGAGAATATTTCGTGGCCGATTGGGAGAATATTCGTAAAATTTTTGAACTTGATGCCGGAGATTCTATTGACCGTCGGACTTGCCTGCCGCCGGGTATTTTGAAGCCTTCGTCGCTAATGATTTCACCGGCCGCTTTCCTGCGCCACGCGGCAGGGCGTGTACAAGGTACCTGCGCAGGAAGGTACTGTCTGTGGTACCCTGCTTGTGCAGGGTACTTACAAAAAAAAAAAATTGATTTTGATTTATAAAAAAATTGATTTTGATTTATAAAAAAACAAAAGAAATTTGCAGATAATATCAAAATAAACCCGAATACAATTTTTAAATGGGGATTTGAATTTTTCTAAAAATTTCAATTTTTTTTATGAATTATTATTTTTTTTTTTTAGAAATATTGAAATTGGAAAATTTTCTCAGGAAATATTTTTCCAAAACTATAGAAAAATTCAGAAAATTGGCTAAATTTTCAAATCTAGAGCTCCCGGTATCCGATTTGGACGAAACAAAAGGCAATCTTGACTGAAAATAGCCTCCCGAACGCAATGGTGGGCTCATATTTGGTGTAGGATGCTCCAAAATGCTGCTGTAACATAGATCTAAAAATACACCACTCTTCAAATGACTAACCAAAGGCACTCCAACAGCTCTAATGCCATGTAAGAATTGGCTATGAAGGTAGCCACCCATGATCTAGAGGCCTAATAGAAAGCAAAAAAGAGAGATAGAATATGACAAGAATAAACTGTATTCAATGTCAATAATATGAGATGATAGAATGGTACAAATCAATGTACATAGGAGACCCCTTGGTTATATAGCCAAGGTGAGAACATAGGAGAGCATAAGAGCATAAGAGCTATTTCAAGTTGTTCAGATGCTAAATGATAACATTACAACTTAATGTTCAGTGTTTTTAATAAAATAAGGTTATCTTACAATGAATAGATAATTATACAATGTTGTTTAGCTAGTAAAAAATATTGTCTACAACTAATTCATATGTCATTATCAAGCAAAACCATTAAAATTTTAATAACAAATTAGGCTAACAAAATTTCTATTATTCATCATTTCAAAAACATAATAATACTGAAAATTCATTGGAAACTAAATAAGAAATGAAAGAAACTACATGCTCATCACATGTGAAATCTGAGCAATCATATGGTTATGAAACAAAAATCAGGTGACTTTAGGGTTCTTGACAAAAATCATGCTTCCATGGTTATAAGAAAAATGTTCTTTGGTCACTCTAGGAGTGGCTACTCCTTATATGTCCGATGCATTTCTTCCTTATCTAATCAAGGATTATATTCAAAAATTCCCATGTGGGCTTGCTTTTTTTACACCATACATATAGATATATTTGACATGTAGACTTATGTCTATAATATATATTCAAGAACCATCCCGTCGATCATTTAGATCAACCCAAACAAGGGCTTGGTGAATCTCAAACTTAAAATTATAAAATCATTCCTATCTAACAAGGTCAAATTTATAAAAATAACAATATACATACATATGTCATGTTCTTATAGCATTTGTTTAAGCCCTTTACCATTATCAACCAATCTGATAATAAGTATCAATATTTATAAAATGAAGTATTGGGTATCATGTTGTTCCCATAGGATCGTTAGTTGATCCTCTTCAAGGTTAATCAATGCTAAATAACATAGTCATCCGGAATGAAATTTTGATAGCCATTATATGGCTAGCACCATCGTGCAAGATCAAATGATAGCCGATCTAATTAAGGCTCTAAGCCTCTGCCTAGCTCTGCAGTTAGCTGATAAGGCTTTAAAATTTAACAGTATTCATACAAGGCAGGTCGTTGGCCATGCGACCTCCACAAGGTGGCTGAAAATACTCACACATTTGGCTCAAGGCCAATTCAAACATAGACAAAAAAATTCACATTTTACTGTGCTATTAAAATATTTGAAAAAATGAAGGAATACTTCTAGCATGCTTCGAGAATGATAATAAAACCAAATCTATTGCTAAAAGAGATTGATTTACCTCCAAATTTGAGCTTTTGTGATGTTTCCCTTAGATTTTTCCCCTTTCTTGAGTTCTTTCTCTTCTTTTTTCCTTCAAGCCAGTCGAATCCCCTTTGTTGTGCTTTTTCCTTGGTTAACAATTCAAAAATGGAAACACATTATTCTTTTTTTGCATGTTATTGGGCATTTCCATTATGGAATTATTACCTTGCCATCGGCCACTATCTTGTTTTGAATATTTCCATAAGCTTTGTGGTAGACCATGTTGTTCGTGGGATGCCTTCATGATCTTTATTTGATTTCAAACAGTCTAATTTGAGATATTATTAGTTATTGAATTCAATTTTCAATAAGAATATAAATATGTATATGTATATATAATATATATATATGTATTTATATGACTTCATTCATATTTACTATGTTTGTTCTTCATTTTGTATATATATATATATACTCACACTTATTTAAATACATGTATATATATATATATATTCAAGTGTAGATTGTTTGTTTGGAGGAGCATAAAATTTCCATAAATATGTGAACTAAAAGGGATTTCTTTCTACCTAATTTCACATAATGAAACTCTTATCCTTTTAATCATTTTGTAAAATATGTGCTTTCATTTTTTTCAAAACACAGATTTTAGGTAGAGAATTTAATCTACAAGCCATTCATTTTGAATCACTGAAACAATTCAAGTCATGAAAATATGGTCTATATATACAAAAATAGTTCAAATGCAAGTCATCATGCCATTTGTGGTGTGTGCACCTAGATTCCAACTGGCTTACCATTCGATCTAGCTAAACAATCCTACTTCAATCATGCTTTCGTCCTTCAACCTCTCACCCTGCAATTTCACACACTTGAACTTGCAAAATTTATTAGTAATGTTCCATTCTTGATAACATATAAGATAATTTCAAAAGTTCGCATAGTCAACATCAGTCAACTTTCAATCTATTTTCAAAAATTCCAAAATTTCCATTTAATATATATTGAATTTCTTCTATAATTCAATTTACCATATTATAATAAATATGCAATAAAATTTGGTTATGATAGGTTTTCCATCATCTTGTAATTTATCTTGAAGCTAAACCAGTAAAGTAGAAGCTAAGAAAGATGCACCCGTAGATAGAACTATTAGTTAAACTGGAATTGCATAAACTTCTTGACATAGGATTTATTTGATCAATAGACTATCTTGAGTGGGTTTCAAACCTGGTGTCAATCTCAAAACCCACTAGGGGCATCAAAATATGTACTAACTTTAGAGATTGAAACAAAGCATGCTCAAAAGATGACTTTCCTCATCCAAATATTGACATTATTGTAGATTTAATTGCCAAACATGAGATGCTATCACTTATGGAAAAAAATTTAGGTTACAAGTAGATCATGATTTCCAAGGAAGACCAACATAAAACCATGTTCACATGTTCGTGGGGAACCTATTGTTGGAATATAATGTCATTTGGGTTAAAGAATGTTGGAGCTACTTATCACAGAGAAATGACACTGATCTTTCATGACATGGTCCACAAAATTGTTGAAGACTTTGTGGATGAAATCATAGCCAAATCAAAGACAAGGAAGGAGCATATAAAAGTAATAGGATCAATCTTTGACATACTCGAGGAGTACAAGGTGTGGTTAAATCCAAAAAAGTGATTCTTTGGTTTCACATAAGGAAAACTCCTAGGGTACATAGTGTCACAAAGAGGAATTGAGATAGATCCAACCAAGGTCAAAGCAATTTTGGATATGGAGCCACCACAAACACTAAAGCAAATGTGAGGTCTACAAGGTAGATTACAGTCTATTAGGATTTTTATAGCATGACTAGCAAATAAGATCCACCCCTTTTCCCAACTCTTCGATAAGGGGATAACATAGAAATGTGATGAGAAATGTGACAAATCATTCCAAAAAATCAAGGATTATCTATCGACACCTCTTGTTCTTATGCCACCAATACTGAACAAACCTTTGATCCTATATATCTTGGCTAGATTAGCGGCTTTGGGTGTTCTTCTTTCTCAACATGATGAATCAGGGAAGGAAAGAGTCATTTACTATATTATTAGGACTTTGGTGGGATACGAGATGAATTATTCACCCATTGAAAAGGCTTTCCTAGTAGTAGAATTCACTTCATAAAAATTTAGACGTTGCATGCTTTCACATCAAATAAAGATCATTGCTAAGATTGATCCATTGAAATATTTGTTATCCAAGACAACTCTCACTGGACGAATGGCTAAATGGGTGATGATCCTAATAGAGTTTGAGATAGAGTATGTAGAGTGAAAGGCTATCAAGGGGCAGGTCATCATAGATCAACTGGTAAAGGAACCTATCTATACAAAGAATCCATTGGTGTCTAAATTTCCTGATGAGTCAATATTTTTCCTTGATGTGGTGGATTAGTGGAAGATGTATTTTGATGGATCACATACACAACACAGATCTGGAGCAAACATTGTCTTCATCACCCCACAAGGTGATTTTATTCCTAAATCATATCGGCTATCTTTTCCATGCACCAACAACATTGTCGAGTATGAAGCCCTTATAACAGGATTGAGAGTTGAGGTATAATGGAAAATCCAAGAATTAAGGGTCTATGGAGATTCATAGTTGATTGTTAATCAGGTCAATGAAAATAATTAGACTAAGGATGACAAGCTCACACCTTACATAAAGATGGTGGAGAGTCTTAAAGATTTCTTCATCAACATAACATTTGAACAAATACCACGTATTAATAATCAAGCAACCAAGCTATGGAAACCATTGGGTCCTTGTTAGACATGCCACATAACATTCTTCAATGCAAATTCCTTATTGAGCAACTTCTTGTATCGACATTCAAGGTACCTGAATCTGAATTTGTATGTGAAATCATTTGGTCTCGGTTCCCCATGGTATCATGACATCTTTACCTACCTAAACAGAGGTATCCTTCCAACTGACATTACTCCAAATCTTAAGAAAACCTTTGTCAATAAATCATCTTGATTTGTTATCTTAGGTGATAACCTTTACCGTCAAAGTATTGAAGGGACATTATTATGATGTCTTAACCAAGGCTTTGATTGCGTTGAAAGAAGTGCACAAAGGAATTTGTGGATCACATTCAAGTGGTATGACCTTACCTAATAAATTGTTGAAGACAAGGTACTACTGGCCTACCATGGAATGGGAAGCTCATCAATATTTGAAGAAGTGTTTATAGTGTCAATTTCATGGGAACCTCATCCATGCTCCAACTCAATAACTCCAACTGATTGTTACACCTTGGCCTTTCTCACATTGGGGACTCGAGCTCATAGGAAAGATCACCCCTACCTCATCTAACAGTCACAATTTTATCATTACAACCACTGAGTACTTCACGAAGTGGGTTTTTAGAAATCCCTATGACCTACAGCACGGGAAAAAATCTCCAAATTCATCTTGAACTACCTTATTTGTCCCTATGGTGTTCCAAAAGCCCTTATCTTAGACAATGGAACACCTTTCAAAAATCAGTATGTACATGAGTTACACCAAAGATTCAATATCCAACACCAATTATCTACCCCTTATTATCCCCCAGGGCAATGACCAAGCTAAGGCTTTGAACAAAACCATCCTCACGATACTGAATAAGATAGTCAATGAAGTTGGTTGTGACTAGCATTTTCAATTAAACCCCACCTTATGGGCCTATAGAACTAATATTTGCATGCCCACAGGTGCCACACCCTTTTCCCTAGTGTATGGAACTGAAGCTATCCTACCCATCGAGGTTGAGCTCCCATTGCTGAGAATATCATTGAGAAATCTTATTAATAATGAAGAATACAAGGTGTCTCAGTTGAATGATCTCGAGTTGCTGGATGAGTGTGGTCTCGATGCTCTGAATCACTTACAGGTGTATCAAAACTAACTCAAGATGAGCTATAACAATAAAATCAAAATTCAATCCTTCTAGGTGGGAGATCTTGTACTGAAGGAGAAGCAAAAGAACATGCCTGATCAGGATATCAAAGGAAATTTTAAGCCAAATTGGTTAGGACCATTTGTTGTCACAACTAGTTATAATTCAGGAGCATATCAATTATCAACACCTAAAGGAGAACCCTTGTAGGAACCTATCAACAACTTGCATCTCAAAAAAAAATATGTCTAGGCTTGAAGGGTATAAATCCAAAAAATCCAAAAAAAATAATAATAATAAGAAAAAGGATTGAAAAACAATAAAGAAAAAAATCGTCCTCTAAGTGAAAACCACTTTGATGGCACTTTGGGCAAGTACCTTGGTGAAAACCTCACAAACAAGCACCTTGCATAAATAAGCACTATCCATCCATCATTGGCTCTTCAACTTATCATGCTATGGCAACCATTGGGTCCTTGTTAGACATGCCACATAACATTGTTCAATGTGAATTCCTTGTTGAGCAGTTTCTCATACTGACATTCGAGGTACCTAAATCTAAATTCATATGCGAAGTCATTGGTTCCGATTCTCCATGGTACCAGGACATCTTTACCTACCTAAACAAAGGTATCCATCCAACTGGCATTACTCCAAATATTAAGAAAACCTTTGTCAAGAAAGAATCTTGATTTGTTATCCTAGGTGATACCCTTTATCATCAAAGTATTGAACGGACATTATTATAATGTCTTAACTAAGAGGAAGGTTTGACTACATTGAAAGAAGTGCATGAATGCATTTGTGGATCACATTCGAGTGGTATGACCTTAGGTAAGAAACTGTTGAGGACAGGGTACTATTGGCCTACCATGGAACGTGAAGCTCATCAATATGTGAAGAAGTACATGTAGCGTGAATAGCATGGGAACCTCATCCATGCTCCAACTCAAGAACTACAACCAATTGTTACACCTTGGCCTTACTCATAGTGGGGAATCGACCTCGTAGGAAAGATCACCCCTACCTCATATAATGGTCATAATTTTATCATTACAACCACTGAGTACTTTTCAAAGTGGGTTTATAACAATCCCTATGACCGACATCATAGGAAAAAAAATCTCCAAATTTATCGTAAAACACGTCAAAATCCCTAAATAGGTCCAAAGGTAAAAAATTTAAAAACATGGTTATCAAACTACATTGTCTCTAAGCTTGAACATATGCAAATTCATCACTAATGATCCCCCAAGATTCATTAGGTCAGTCCTTAGGAGTTTGTCACAATAAACTAGCAATCCATCAATGTTCATATGTTCATCAATAAACGGTTACTAGTTAGAGTCATTCGACTACATTGTCTTTGTGTGTATAATGTAGGCAAGGCCATCACTGATGAGCCTCTAAGGTGTTAGATCAGTTTCCACTTAGGTCTTGGTCTTGGTCTAAAACTTAGAAAACACAAAGACACTTGGAAAACTTGAAAACCCAAAATATTGGAAAATGTTCAAAAATATCTGAAACAACCTCAAATAACCTAAAAAACCTAAACATTAACATATACCCAAAAAGATCAAAAACAACCTCAAAACATTGAAAACATCAAAAACATTGAAATATTATGATAAATTCCAAAACCACCCATCCCATCTTGCTTTCACCTGCAATAAACTTCCATCCATAATAAACTGATCATCACTTTTAATCTTTGGTAAAACAAGTGGAAACAAGTGTGGAAAAATCGTGAAGTGTAGATCTAAATGTGAAAATATAAAGTCTAGATTATGAGTAAACAAGTTGGTAACATTTGTATCTATATCCTATCAAATAATTAATTGTAGTCAAAACATATGATAATCATGTCCTAGGATGCATCCTTCCTACAATGGACATCATCATCAAAAATCACCCTAACTATGTTACTTTGGAAAAAGATATAAATAACATTGATTGTTTATTCATTTTGATCTATTCTTGTGATTTATCTTATCGACCCATTCTAAGGACCTCTTGATGATGTCTATCAAAATGATTTAGAGAGAAAGGAATGGGGCATTGATCATTATCTTTTTTTTTTGGTGCTTGTGGGATGTTCTTGTACAAAAAACTTGGCGAGTACTTGCTTTGTTGTGTGTAGGTAGGTCTTTTTGAATAAATTGTTGACTATTGTGTATGCTTTGGTCCAAAATTTTCTAAACTTCTAAAGTAAATTCCAATGAGGTTTCCATATGTCAAAGTGTAAGCAATGGTACTCCTATCTTTTTGCAGAGTCAAATTTCATCACATTAGATATAACACCATCCTAGTTATCGATACCTTGATGCATCGTGTCTATGTGTTATATCAAAAATAAGGAATGAAATGATGAATTATCCCAATCCTTGAAATAATAAAATCATCACTCTCAACACCATATCTAATAAAGTCTTGAAGAATCATAGACTTGTTGGACTTCTGAATCAATCTCCAAATCAATGGTTAATTCATTAATCCTATTCTTCTATCTTCTCTCCACGCTAACATGGTATCATGATAGTCAACAAAAATAATAATACATCCACAAATCATTAGCACATTTACATCATATCATAGCCATAAAATCATTGCATAGAAAATACTCAAAAACAAATGCATCCATGCCATAGCATGTCACATAGAAAAGATATTGAAAAAAAAGTAAATCATCCATCACATTGCATTCATAACATAAATCATACATTACATATCATATGTCATCACATCATAAATCATATATAACATCACATCATATGCATAAAAATTTGCATCGATAACATAGCATGTGCATCCATACATGATCATAAAGCATCACATAAAATAAGACACCATATTATAATTGCATTGAACCATATCATATATATATCATCAAAATGTGACTTTCATGGTACAAAAATCTGAATCAGTGTGTAAAAGAAAACAAAATTGGATATACAAGAGGCTATCAAAATCGGCCGATGAATGTATATACATAACAATATTAGGACTACAGTTAAAAAATGTGTCTACACATGTGAGGCTAGCCTTGGCTTTGCTTGTCGTCATGTCGAGACTAATCCTGATGTCCCATTGAAGGCTAATGATGCCCGCTATCTACTATCACAAACCTGTCTCCTAGGCCAATTGGATGGTGAGCTACTAGATTTGTTGTCGATCTTGGTCTTACTCCCCTATTACCTAAACTACCTATTGGCGGGTTGCATCCCACTCGTTTGTCAATTGTTGAACTTGTTGGAGTAGTTGGTGCCTCTGTGCCATTAGAGCTAAGATCTAGTTGTCTTGTGGGTCGGGACCCTATGGTTGTTGATGTTGTTCCTGATCCCATGGTGGTGGTGATGCCTATCTCAATGGATGTATCAAATTCATGTGTCCAAGCACCTACCTCACACCCTAATCTCGCTACTGCTGGTTCCCATCACCAAGAACCTATCTGTTATGGCCATCCTGTGGAGGCTATTTTTGTCCTCTACCCTATCCTCAACCTTGTCCTATGATATGTATGACACGTCTCCTCCTCTTGGGAATCTATCCTCCAGTGAGATCTGTGAGACGCATTGGGGAAAACTAGAGAAACCAAGCATCATATGCAAGAGTGGTCCCTACATCATAGGGACCACCTACATATACTCGCGGCTATGGGACCAGTGCTCAAAAGTCATCAATAGCCACTTGTGGTGGGACTTGTTGTCCACACACTGTCTCTTGAATAGTTTGTGCAAAAACAGCTATGTATGTCAGCTATATCACATTTTGTGTCTCACCAAACTAACGAGCCACTCGATCCAGTAGATACCTCTCCACAATAGTATGCTCTCGACCCAAAATATACCTGGTCTAATACACATAAATAACTATTCTTGGTCATCATACTAGGGATGGGCTTGTATCCATGACCTCAACCTAAAAATTTTCATGTGGTTGATAACTCGCTACCAATAGGGGATGTGTGTGGTACTTGTGTGCTCTAATGTGGTCATGGCCCCATGTTTATATATTGCAGGATGATCTAGATTAGTTTCAACAAGTGTGATGATAGGACGAAGCACAATAATATGCTCCCATGCCCAAATATGCATTAGTGTAACTCTGACTCCTATGGTTTTCCCCCTCAAGTACATGACCTGATGCATTTCATGGTATAATGATGCAAGTATAACCAGATCCCAAGTGTAGATTGTCATCCAGTACACCATACCCACCTAGGAAGTCCCCAACCAAATCTAAATCCCCTACCTCATCGATCAGGAACTAGTACTCCCCAAATTGATGCTCCAATGACTAAGGTAAAATATGGAACCTACCCTCTATAATCTCACAGGTCTATCTGATGGTTGTCCACCCAAATAGTATCCAGCCCGAGCACATCGAAGATCACATCAACCCCAGAGTTAGAATCTTAGATAACTCTCTCCCCATGGATGGAGATTCATAGAATGCAACAAACATCCTCCAAGGTAACCATTGCCTCTCTAGTAGGTAGATGAAATGATGAAGTCTTGTTGTACCAGTATTTGATCAGTGTGGTCATTATCACTAAGTGTGTCTAGATCTCTCACATGCATGCTACGAACCCCAACCCAATCACTCGAAGAAAGAAGTCCTTGTCATCCCCAAAATGGTGAATGTGAGACAAAATGTTGGGCCAAAACTCCTAGGACATGATCGGTCTAATGTTCTCCTGCACACGAAGTGAACAACATCAAATTTGCTAAAAAATGATAAAATTTAGACTCCAAAACCCTTAATTTGTAATTACACATCAATTTTTCAATTGCGCCACTTTGGTGAAAAAGAAATTGCATCGCAATATTTCAATTATGTTGCTATATGCAATTGTGCATCAACATTTTTGTGTGATGTTGAACCACAATTTCCTAGTGCGACACTATATTGCAAATGTGTGTCAAAATTTCAATAGTGATGTTGGACCAAAATTATGCATCGTGTCACTATTTGACAATAGCAATGTTATCGAGCAATAGCGCCCCTAAACCTAAATCGAGCATTGTGACACTTCATGACAAAAGTGTCACTATAGCGCAATTGTGCCATCGACTGTGACAAAGGCGTCGCAATAAAGTGACAATTTTTCTTCTAACTTAGACCCCTAATAAATACACAAAAAAAGTGAAAAACAGGAAATTTTTTGGAATGCATACTGGGGGTCTTGCATTGATTGACCACTGGTACTTTTGTACCTTCTCTAGGAGGTGCTTGGGAAGTGATGGATCACCCATTTCATTAGCATATCCAAGAAAAAATCAATAGAATCTCTCTAAAGCAAGAGTACAAATGAAGTGAAAATGACCCTTCAACTCATATTTATGCCTATAAGATTTGGCTATGGAGATAGCCACCCAAGATCTAAAGGCCTATGGATAGCACAAAATACTCAAAAGATGAATATGACAAGAATAAACTATATTCCTATCAATGAATGCAAAAATAATTGATGTACAATGTGAGAGAGACCCTTGGCTATATAGCCAAGGTGAGGGAGAAGATGTCATAAGATTATGACAAGTCTCTTAATCTTATGATATAAGAAAACTTAAATCATAACTACCTAGGAAATGATAAAGTTTAGACATGACAACTAAGTCTTCTAGAAAGAATCTTACGACCTAAGTAAACTTAACATGTGAATATGTCCCCTAAGTCCCTAGTAAATGAATTAACTAGGTAACAAGACATTTATTCACACCAACACCCACCCTTAAGTGCAACTTAGGGAGAAGATTATTATGAAAATGACACCAAGATGCAAAGATGGGTCCTGGCTACTAGGCCATGTTAGTGTATAGGAGTGAATTTGCACCCCTTACGCAAATTCCCCTTTTTCCTTTCTCCACTTTAAAAAACCAAGTTCAAAGGCTTAATTACACATAAGCCTGCTACCTTTGTTCCACTTGGAGCCTATTTTGAGTGTCGACAGAGGAATTTTTGTTGAGGACGTCCACACAGTGCACAGACATCTGCGCGACGTGCTTACGTCCCTGGCAGATTCTTGTGGCTGGAGTCTGCAGAGGTGTTACACTTCTCATTGGAAGTCAACTTGTAACGCCCTCTTTGGCCGACTGACCCAAATATGGCCATTTTCTTCATCTCTCCTTCAAATTCCCTCCTACATGCTTTCCAACTTCTATAGAACTTCTTCATAGCTTCTTTTGCATCCTCTAAGCTTTCAATCCATCACTCTCCAAGCATTCCAACATTCTAAGTAGCACTTTTGCAGTCCATAGCAGCAATAACTTCACTCCATCACTTCAGTAGAGAGAGTGTGGGACAACACCATCGCAACAGAGGCTCGAGTACTCTCATTTTCTCCTCCACTAGCCTTGAGTGCTCTTGGTGGAGGTGGTAAGCTTCCCACTCCTCTCCTCTATTACTTGGTTGAGTAAGCACATTTACTGTTTTGTAGTGTTTTAGGGGCCTGCCTCAATCAAACCATGCAACCCCCCTCAATGGTGAGTCCTTGTTCAAATGTCACAATGTGAGGAGTCCCAATCTTAACTGAAGAAGGAGACAACAAAGAACAATGTGAAGCTTGATGTAGAGCATGGACCAAGTATGATGATGATTCCTCCAAATTTTGCTCCAAAAGAATTCCAAACTATGACAAACACTAATAGAAAGAATCAGGTACCACTGTAGAAGATGTCAACATAACTGGTGACTGAGCTGAAACAATCAACTCATCAATAATTGTAGAATCTATCAATGAAGAATTGTAGATGAATCTACACTACAACAGGAATAAGTTCAACATCAGGAGACAATTGCACGAGTATCAACTGGACACTCTCTTGATAGATTGGTATATCCCTATCACAACTTGGAGATAAGTACCAAGTCTCTAGTTGTAGAGCCTAACTTCTTAATAGAGGTAGATTGCTTCCATAATAGGAGTGTCTATATGGTATCTAGTCCATCACACTGAAATGCGTGGGTAACCAGCTGCTGCATTTACCATGTATATAGGAACTAACATTGGATACATAGATCAATCCAAAAGAAGCATGAATTCTTACATAGTACACTAAAATAGCAAGATTGTGGTACTTTATTTTAGTGCATTTACAACATTACATAGAGGAGAACTACAACAACCATGATGTGAACCTAGAAATGCTAATGAAGAAGCCAACCAAAAAATGTGCCCCAAAGTAGATGACCGTGAAAAATCCCTCTAGTTGGATGTCGATAGGAGCAATTGGCCCCTATTGGCTACCGGTTGGAGGAGTGGATGATGCACGACAAGGCTCAATCGGTAGGCAAATAAATAATTTTCCAAGTTTGCTTATTGAATTGCAATTTGTTTTTAAAAAACTTCATCTAAAAGTTTAATCTAGAAAATTTATTATCAAAATAATAAAGATTTTTTTTGAAAAAACTTTATTAAAAAATTAAAAAACATTTTTTATTTTTGAAAAAACTTTATTAAAAATTTAATAAAAGAATTTTATTTTTTAGTTAAAAACTTTATTAAAATAATAAAGAAAAATAATTATTATTTGTAATTATTAAAAACTTTAATAATAAATTATTAAAGAAAACAATAAATTTTTATTAAAAACCTTTAATAAAAAGATATTAAAATGTTTTTTTTAATTTTAAAAACTTTAAAAAACACATTATTAAAAGTTTTTAATTAAAAAAACTTAAAAAACATAATTAAAAGTTTTATTAAAAAAAACTTAAAAAATAAAAATAAAATGGCCATGGGCCAACAGGGGCCCCGCTGCCTATCATGACCAAGGCCGTGGTAGGTGGTGGTACACCCCTACCACTCCTGGCAGGTCTGTGGACCTTGTAGGGCCCAATAGGGTCAAGTGCCCTACAGGGTACCGTAAAAATTAAGTTTTTTATAAAAAAAAACTTTATAATAAAAAAACACGAGCTATATAATCTTTTTTTTTATTTTTTATTTTTTCACAGAAATTTAAAAAAAAACACAGATAATTTTTATTTATTTTTTTATTTTTTTTTAAATTTAAAAATTGTACCTGTGCAAGTAAGGCCATATGACCCGCCTGTTAGTTTTTTTTTTGCCTTTGACAACAACTTGTCCAAAATTGATGATTTGACAATCGATCTTAGGGTTCTTGGGCCTTTTGAGCACAATGGTAGGGTCAGTTTTGATCCAAAATGCTCTAAAAATATGGCTACCCTCTGGATCTAGCAACCAACACCCAACTTCAAACCCTTGCATATTTGGCCTCCAATGTCCAACTGGGACGAAACAAAGGGAAAATCTAACTTTCTGGGATGAACTAGATGCAATGGTAAACTCAGATTTGATGCAACAAATTTCTAAAATGCACCTACAATACAAAGAAAAAGAGGAACCCCCTCAGAATCTGGTATTTCTACCACACCTTTTTTATTCTCCCGATCATCTAAGGATGCAAGAGAAGATCATACTCAATGTTTCAAGAAAATACAAGATTTACACTCAAGATCTCCTAAAAGACTAACCAAAGACACTCAACTTGCTTTGATACCATGCTAGATTTGGCTATGGAGATAGCCACCCAAAATCTAAAGGCCTATGGAAAGCACAAAAAACTCAGAGGATCAATATGACAAGAATAAATTGTATTCCTATCAATGAATGCAAAAATAATTGATGTACAATGTGAGAGAGACCCTTGGTTATATATCCAAGGTGAGGTATAAGATGTCATAACATTATGATAAATGTCTTAATCTTATGATATAAGATAGCATATCATAACTACCTAGGAAATGATAAAGTCTAGACATGACAACTAAGTCTTCTAGAAAGAATCTTAGGACCTAAGTAAACTTAACATGTGAGTATGTCCCCTAAGTCCCTAGTAAATGAATTAACTAGGTACAAGACATTTATTCACACCAACAATGCCTAAAAATTAATGTTTTTTTTACCTAATTAGGGTGGGAAATGGGATTTGAATCCTTTCTAATCAATTTTTGAGCTATGGGGCCTATTTTGAGGCATTTTTTACATTTTTGAGCTTTTTTTCGCGTCTCAGAGCTTATTTTCAGCACCTAAACCTATGTTGAACCTTTGTTGTGATCTCGACCTAAAAATTAAAATTTTCGCTCGATCTCTTGAGGGGGCAAGGTACCAGAAAAATTCCTTCTACTGAGGAAACAGTGGGGCATCTCAAAAATCAAGAAATTATAAATTTTTCATTTAAACAGTAGTGTAAATCCAAAAAGTGTCAATGTTTGAACCAATGTAACAGGTACCTCGTTTCAAAGAGGGGAAAAATGTAGACACTTAAAATTGTCTTGATCGATATTGCACATCCAAATTTGATTACTAACACCATTTCATCCTAGATTCACCTCAAATCAATATTCATCACTTTCTCCTATTAATCAAATCAATATTATTTGCCTAATTCATCCCCTTTCACGCTAATTTTCATCTTATTTAATTAGGTAATGAAAATTATTTAATTAAATTTCTTATGTCTTCTCATTTAATTAAATAATCTTTTATTTAGTTAAATGTCATTAAACCTCCTTTCATTAAATAAGTTAATTATTTAATTAAATTCCTAATTTTATCCATCTTGCACAATTAAAACACTATTTTAATTATCTAATGATGTAATTCTAGAGGAAGAAAATCACTTTCTCAATCGCATTTACCAAAACTCAACCAATTCTTTCATGTCCCAATCAGGACTCTTTTCCCTTCACAAACCCATGATTTCAAGACACCAAATTGAGTTACCAAGCACAAAACCACTTGTGGATTCCTTAAACACCTTAAGCAACATTAAAATGACCAACTTAATCTCTATCACCAACATAAATAACTCAAACATATGAACTTTCATAATAGATGGTTCCACATCAACAAATAGGCCCCTTGAGGCCACATACACAAACCAATACTAATATTTAGGCCCATTATCTTTTTTAGATGCTTCTAACCTGTTCCAATACATCTGCACACACCAAATAAGCCTTCTCACACACTTTCAAGACCTTTTAATATCAACTGATGGCTTATTTTCACAAGTCTGCCCTTAATGCTAGTAGACCACCACCTTAGAACTGTCAAACACAACTTTGAATGTAGAACCCTTCTTAAAATTGTAACAAGATTTTTAAGTACCTTTTTTAGGGCTTTAAAACATAACACAAAACCATTATAAGTTTCTTTGGTAAAATAGATTCAATACAAGACTGTCCACACCCTATTTAGGCCTAATTAGGCTTTGATTAATCAAGGGCTTATTGGATTCATTAACTCCTAACACAAATTTACTAAAACAATGCTTCAAACACTTGCTAACTAACTTTTACTAGCTTATTAATCCATCAAAAGTCCACTTCAAAAGTTATTTTTATAAACCTTGGACTCTAACCTCCATCTTTCACTCACAATGTGTTGTATTAACAGGACAGTCAATAAAACAAATCCCAAAAAAATTAAATTCACCAATCCCTATCTGAAATGGGATCAAAATACACCCAAGCACCCTTTTAAAAAGAATTTATACAAATAGGATTCATATTCCACTATCAAACTTTTGAAAAACATCCTTGTGCATTGTTTTACCAGATTTTTACACATTTACTAGTCCATGGGCATCAAAGAATCCACCTCAAACCTCATCCTAACACTCTACAACCTAGAGATATTTTAAAATGCACATCCAACTTTCATACCACCAAGAATTAGAAAATTCTACTGGTTAAAAAGGGAGTAACACAATTTGTAATCTCACTGTTTACCCTAATAGAGGGTTTTGACAGTTTATTGAAAAATTGCAATAACTTATTCAATTCTACACCAATCTGCATGAAACAAAGTTAGGATGTAAGGTGATTGAAATATCTGAAACTTACCACCAATTAGAAACCATTTATTTCCTATACAGGGCTGTACAAGATCAAAAAACAATGAAATTATGAAGAAAATGTATAAAAATAGAGTTATTCAATGATCTAATTCATTTATTCAATCACTCATGAGTTACAAAAGTGTCTACAAGGACTTTTTAAAGGAATTACATCATGAATCTTTAGATCCTAACTACTTTCCAATGAAGAAAACTAACTTTTTCTTTCACCTTCCAAGGTTGCATCTTTTGCAAATAATGACAACTTTTCAAAAATGAACATGGTACTTAAACCTTAAACCTCCTAATGACTCTAACACATGGAAAATGACTTGAATGACCCTAGTGCAATGTGGAACACCAAAAATTAATCAACCTTCAAGATTTTCTCCATGGAATCCTAACACTGTCAAGATGCTCATTCATCATCTAAATAGCTCATTTCCCTCACCCTCCCACTTGCAAGTGAATATTCCCCTATAATATTCCTCTATTTGAACTCCTCCAAAATGGGAATATTCTTGTAACAAACTCCTAACAACTTCCTAATTATTAGGAAGTGTGTTTCTTTGAATTAATGAGAGCCATTGATTAAAATCCTTGATCCTTGTTAACTTGTATTCTCATCCATTGATGAGAATCCTTGATCCATGCCATCTCCTCTCATGGATTTTCATCCATTAATTGATCAAATCAATCTTGACCATTGATTCAACAATTTATCCTATAAATAATCCTCATTTCTATGAGAAAAGGATCCACTTTCATTTAGAGTAACTAGACTATACTGAATTTCACAGCATTCTCCATAAGCATTTTAGCATTTATTCTTTAAGTATTTAGCTTACATTATAGCTTAGCTTTGCATCCATTTTAGCTTATTTTTCATCCATTTTCATCAATCTTCATCAATAGAATCTATTTGAAAGCTTGTTTCAACTAAGGGGTTGGGAAAGGGTTGACATTCCACATCAATACAACACCGATCCCCCAATGGGATGAGGTTTTATGCATTAGATTAATTTCCATTATGCATTTCTTGTTTTTTTAATGTTTAATGGCTTCTTCGTTTGATGTTTTCAAGAATTTCATTGGGATCTTGACTTAACTAGTTAAATCTTTGTTTTTTCATGTGGATCTAGTATGTTTAGCTTAGGTTATGATCATGCTCACATTTATCATAGTTTCCTTTAGGAGGCATTACAAAATACATCCATTCCATCTTCCATGAGGCCCACTAACATGCCCACTATTCTTGAGTGCATTCATTCAACTATTATTGATATCACTTTTCATCAATCTAAATTCCCTTGAATTTTTGAAGCAACATGACCCTCTTATGATTATTTTTGGTATAAAATCAACTAGGATTAAATTAAACCTTGTTGATAATGGTTTTAGTCTTAACAATTGCAATTTATACCCCATTCATCATATCAATATTAATGTTTCTTTTAGTTATCCATCAAAATTTAATGAGAGGTTTTGATAATGTGAGTTTCCCTACTCTAAGAGCTATCACATTACCTATTACAATAGGCCTCATTACATTACCTATTATGGTTCATGTCATGCCACAAATTCTTTCTTACAACCTCCTTCTAGGTAGACCACAGATTCATGTCATTTGTGCAATTTATCTACCTTACATTAGTTTATTAAATTAATGATAATGATAAAAGATACATAATAGAGGCTTATCTTGACCCCTTCCAATACAGTTGATAGGCTATATTGGGTTATGCAAATATTTATTATTATTTTTCTAATTTCATACCTTCTTCTAGACAAATTTACAAATGCCATTGTTTCCCTCTATTGATGATGATATGACTTATACTTATAATGTGTGTCTTGGAGATAATTGTGGCTACTTATAATTCATCTCTTTTTACCATAATGAATATAAAATTGACCTTTCTAACTTCAAAATTCATATATTCAACAAGGATCAACATTCTTATATTAGAACCAATCCTTACGTTATAAATTATACTACTCCTCCAACATGTGGATATACATCTTATATCGACAAGTATAGTTATATGGATCTCTTCCTCTTTCTAACTTGGAGATGCATTACGAGATTGGATTCAAGAGTATTTTTAAACATAGATACAATGGAAATGGACTTGGGCACATAGAAAAAGGATTTAAGTTCCTTATGGAACTAATACCACACTTTTCTATAGTAGGTTTAGGTTACTAGCCTTCTCCTTCATCTACATCCCCTCATCCATTGGATAATGTCTCTATGATTTCTTCTTCTTTTTTAAATTAGTCCTTTCTCTTCACCAAAAATGGTTACTTCCTACCCCATCCACTTCTTCTAGACCCAATACAAAAATTGAATCTTCTTATTTTCTGCCT
Organism: Sequoia sempervirens; assembly: GCA_007258455.2. Classification (NCBI taxonomy): domain Eukaryota; kingdom Viridiplantae; phylum Streptophyta; class Pinopsida; order Cupressales; family Cupressaceae; genus Sequoia; species Sequoia sempervirens. The sequence continues at coordinate 745,437,697 of VDFB02058242.1, read as the reverse complement.
AAACAAGAACATGTTGTGACTATACTTCTAAAAATATCACATCATCATTCTTTCTCCTCCCGCATGCAATAAATTTCCTAAATACATCCAACCAACACTTTCCTCATGTGCTTATCATCAAGTGTCACCAATCAATATCAAGTCTTGCAAGCTAAATTCCAACACCTTATTGACATAAGTAGCATCACTCTTCCTCTTGTTAATGCACCTATCTCTTATTTACATGATACATGAAATTGAGGTTAACGTCTTTTTAGTTTATTCTACATTGTAAATATGATTCTTCTTTTATTATCATATTGAGATCACCTCTATCATTGTTATTGCTATTTCATAAAATAGAGTTTACTTCTATCTTTCTCTCTTTTATTTTCTCATGAGGTTCTTATACCTCTCTTCATCTATTGTTTTGTTCCTTGTTATGTGGTACAAAAATATTTGTTTCTTCACTTGTTTCAATTCATGGTGGCACAATCTCGCATGCAACCATATTATCTTCTAGTAACAACATAACATTCTTCATCATTGTTGTCCTCATGTATGTTTTGTAGGTTATGGAAAACTAATTCTAGGGACATGCATCATTCCTAAGGATCCCCCCTCTTTGTTCATCCCCTTTACATTACCTTAAAATATTATCATACTATACATGCCAATATTCTAAGGGAAGGCACACGTTATTAATCATATGTGAATCCATATTATTCACATACTCTGTAAAAAATTTGTAGCTTATGAGACACTTAGCAATGGAATTTTCTAGTCAATGTGTTTCATATCACCTACATTAGTAAGCTATGAGTCACCTAGCAACACATCTTTCTATCCCATGTGCTTCACATGGTCTATTTGAGTAGCATATGAGTCACCTAGCAATGAACATTGCTATTATGTGCACTTCATATGGCCTACCTTCTTACACCTCTCATGGTCACCCTCCAACCTAATTTTTTAGAGTCTATGATCCACGATGATGTGTGATTTTCTTGATCACTAGCAATAGAGAAAGCTATGGCTTGAGTCATGTACTATCTTCCATATTGATGACTTCCCTATCTCCATGTATATATTCTCTCCTTGAAGTAATTGATAAAATCATTACATTCTTCTCACCATGTAAGATTCCACTATTTATTGTTTATTTGGTTTTCATTACATTTTGGGGATGATTCAAAGTATTGAGACAAACTTCTATAGCAAGGTCTCTTTCATTTTAATGACCCAATTTTTTTTGTTTGCTATGTGTTGTTTATATTTCCATATATATAAGTATGTGATGTTTTGAAATAGTGGTCTTATAGGTTTGTATTTTCTAACAATGCTTGTGTAGGTTTTTTCTTTCTAATTCATTTATTTTATAGATTCTCAACCTAGGAGCATCGTCACCCTACTAAAAAAACTCTTTTCTTCCTCTATAGTACCCATTTTTTGTTTCATGATGTTATTTCCTTTTAGTATTTTACTTTATGTATTTTAGCATTCATGTTCATGTAGTTTCATAAGCCCACAAAAGTGGAGGAAAAATGTAACATAGAAATTTTCATACCCTTAAAATTTCACACTATGTTTTGTGCTCACCTTGGTGTCCATCCCCTTAACATTTTTCAATTTTTTTTCAACCCTTTTCTTAGCCTTTTCCCCCATGGTGTCAAAACCTAGCCTCCCATGGTATTTTTTGGTCAAGGTGATATTGCAATTATCTTAATATTTTATTTTTATTGTGTTTCATCCCTTCTAGAGCTCATACTTTTTGAACACTAATGCAACATGCAAATGTCCACACAATGCACTAACATATCTCATGACAGTTTCTTAGTTGGTAGTCATTTTCTTACCTGTTGATACCTACCCAAGTAGGTGGTAACCACTTAGGATGAATTTGAATAGCTCTTCAACATCCTTATCACCTTCCTATTAATTATTTTTGAATCTAATCTTTCCTTCATAGAATCAATGTCTCTAACTTTCTTTCAATCTTATAATATCTTTAATACTCTCTAAAACTTCCTGCAAGAACTTGTTTGGAATTGGTTCCTCCCATGTGAGCATACCAACACTACTATAACAATCTTCTTAAAGGGTTTGTGATATTCAATAAAATATTTTTCCCCTTTGGCTTCATGAAGCTTCAAGAAGTGATATTATTTTTGGTGTTTTTTTGTTACTTTCATTACTTACACATTGTTATTGTAGCATCCTTTTTAGTGCCCTTGGAACTTGGGATATTCACATCCTTGCAATCACTCTCATTCTAGTTTACATTATTTGCATTTTCCTCACTCTTTGAATTCCTAAACACACTTAGGATATGATCACACACTCTATTTTATATTTATTTGAATTTTGATCGTTGTAGAGATTGAAAGACCAAAACAATGGTTTGATCATTCTTTCCAAACTTGTATACGACCCCAATCATTTTTTTTTTGTTATAGTTGCAAGTATTCTAGAAGAATTCAAGCAAATATTTTTGTAAGTATTTCCTTATCTTCTATTATTTATTTAAAGCAATGTAAATCCAATTATTTATCTTGTTTCTTCATTTTTTTGTCACTTGGAATGGTTTTGGTATGTTCCTATTCTTGGTTGTGTAAACTAAGTAATCAAGTAATCAATTGGATTGAATTTTTTTTTTTTTGAAAAATTCTTAATATTTTCGGCTTTACAAATAGAAACCTGAAGCAAAGATGTCCACACTACATGTTGTTGTCTTAAATAGTATTCTCCATCCTCTAGAGTAAGGTTCTTTATTTTCTAATATTTATATTTCGAAGCTCAATTTATTAATTTTGTACTCCATATTCTAATAGGTTAGTATTCTTTATTCCTAGCTCATATTAATGTAATACTGAAATTTAAAGTAGCATAAGTTTTATAATGCAATAACCTCATTGAAGGTAAGATTATTGGTAAGTAAATTTGGTAGATTGTTAATGTAAAATATTTTGCTAGTGATAACTGTTACCTGTTTTTCTCCTATGGCCTCAATCAGGCAGGGCAATCTATGTTTCAGGTGTTCATGAAGGCCAAATGGAGACATTTGCATCAAGGGTTAGATCATACATCTGATGCTATCTTATAGGGAAGTCTATTGGAAAACCTCGCCTTAGTCAGATTTGGCATAAAACTCATCAGAGAAGAAAGTCGGCAAGACTCTCTTGTTGTCTTTCTGACTACCAAAGCGTTCTATTTGTTTGAATACACTGGTTGCTAGGAATTTTGGGTCGCCATAAGTCTTTATGTATCTCTCCACTTGGGATGTCTCGCTGACAGTAGCTCACAAGGTTGGCACTGGGGGGGATGGTTTGCCTTCGACAAGAGGTCTCGGTGACCATGAAGTGTCTCGCCAAAAGAGATTGCCTTCAACATAGGGTCTTACTGAAAGACGAAGGTCTCGGTGAAAAGAAATGTCATCGTGAAGAAAGGTGGGCCTCGCTGTAACGTCTCGGTGACCCAAGGAAGTCTCGCTGAAGGGGATTTCCTTCGGCATAATGTCTAGCCGACCTAGGGAGGTCTTGCTGACATGGAGTGGTGGTCCCAGTGGGAGGTCTTGGTGAAAGGTTTGAGTTTGTCGTAATGTCTTGGTGAACAGGCTGGCTCTCATCGAAAGATTTAGGTTCGGCGAGAGGTCTCAGTGATAGGGGCTAGCAAAGGGGTAAAGTATCACTGATAGGGTGGACTCTTGCCGAAGTGAAGTAGCATTGGTGAAATGTTTTGAGCTCGACACAAGGTCTTGCCAACTGTGATGGGTCTCATCGAAACGAAGGGGATTCCCTTCAGGGAGATGTCTTGCCGACCGAGTGATGTCTCCCCGACAAGAAAGTAAGCTCTCGCCAAAACAAGGTAGCTTCGGCATGATGTCTTGTCGACCTGATGGGGGTCTGGTTGAATGAAGTGAGCTCGGGGAGAGAAAGGGAGTTCGCTATGATGTCTCCCCGACCGAGGGATGTCTCCTCGACAAGAAAGGAAGTGGTGAGCTTGACGAAGGATTTGAGTTCACCGTGAGGTCTCACCGACCAAGCAATGTCTCCCTGAAATGAAGTGACTTTTTCCAAAACAAAAGGACCCCCAGTGTAATCTCTTGCTGACTAGTGAGCTCTTTCCAATAATGGTTCACAAGTTTGAGATCGGGGAGACTCCGAGTGGAAGTTTTGCACTCAGTGGGATGTCCTGCCAATGAGTGATCGTCTTGCCGATGGTTTTAGGGATGTCAATATGACTTTTGCAACTCGCTATGAGCTCTTTTCGACTGTCGTGTATCATGCCGAAAGATGCTATGAGGTGTACTCGCATCAGGGAGGCATGATTAGTGTCTCACCGACATGTGATTCTGATGAAGCAACCTTTGATCATCTGGGAATCTACATGGCATGAGTTCAACCAATCTGAAGGAAGTAAAGGTGAACCATCAACTATTTGACTATTTTTGACTCCCCCTGTGAACGAGACCAATAGAGCATGAATGAAACGGGCTTTTCTTGAGACCAAAGGCGATGGAGTAGCTCAGAGATCAATGGTGCCGAGATCTAAATGAAAAAATTTGAAGCTGTTTGTAGGGGAAGTCAACCTACAGAAAGGTCTTGAGCAGGAAGAAGGCCGAAAGAAAGAGAATCCATCAGTCTCAGGGACAGTTGTGAGGTTTGCTGGCAAGAGGCAAATCGATATTAATGGTAACATTGAAGGGGCATTCAAGGCAGCTCTTCAAGGAAGTTTGAAAGTGGACACGGAGGCCAGAGGTCGGCACATTAAATGTGTTGCAAAAGATCTCCAGAGGCCATTCCTGGAGCGGCTCTTCACTGACATGAACAATGGGACGCAACATTAACTTCATTTTAGAAAAGGATCTAGGGGCAGATCTTTTCAAAAGGCTGATATTTTGTAAACCCTAAAAATAAAGGGGGCGATACTTTTAGTTCTAGTATATATCGCATTTTTTTGCCTTTTTTGTAGTTAGTTCTTACCTGGTGCTTTTTTTTCCTTTTGTAACTTGCGGAGTTCTTAGCAGAAGAGAGGCTATGTTTTGTAACTCATGACAAGCATGTATATCAGTGTTCACCATTGAAATCAATGAGTATAAGTGATTTACCTTTTCAATCTCTCTATTAAATTGTGTGCATTTGTATAATTGATGAAGTTGCTTGTGAAACTGTGTGATTCCTTGTGGTTATGTCTTATTTCAGCACCTTTTCGTAGAGCAATATGTATTTTTGCAGGTTGTGAGATGTGTTCAAAATGCAGTACTCTCTATGTTGTGAAGTTATTTCTTCCTTCTAGGAGTGTAGCCATATGAACCTTCTCATGAAATGTTTATGCAGAAAGCGTATGTGGTTGAGTTGTGTATGACTAAGATTTTGTCATTAACTAAAATTGTGTGTGTAAATTGTGTTATATGTCCTCTCAGTAAGTTCTGGTGCATCACCATAGAGATAGTGTTTTCATTAGTTTTAATATATTCTCCCTTTTCTTTACAAAATTAGTAGTTATGTGACACCATAGGAAGTCGGCCTTCTCCGGAGGTTGACCTCTATTTACAAGAAACCCACATCTTTAGAGGTCTTCCCATGTTACACTGAGGTGTTGAACATCAGGTTCAACAGGGTGCAATTTCAGGTGATAATAGTTTTTGGCATGCCCGGTGGGACCAAGTCAGAAGTAAAATTATTAAGTCTTGTTGTTTTGATGTGCTAACAGTGAGCTAATAGCCTTTTAGAGGTTGTTTTTAAGCATATCTGGAGACTTTGTGTGGAGGAAAGGATCAATGTATTTCTTTATATGAGAAAAATAGAAACCAGAAGTTCAAAAGTTGTAGAATTTTTGCATTTATCTCCTCCAAGAAGAAAAGGGAGAACTCTCAGAAGGACTGTTTCTTCTCCTAGATTTAAGGTGACACCACCTGGTGTTAGTAACAAGGCACTATTTTCATACGAAAGGAGAAGAAGAAGGGACCTTCTAGCTATGCGTTCAACATCTCCTACTCTTAGAACAAAACTTTCTACCTCCTCATTAAGGGTTTTCAATTGTTCAACAAACAATATTTCTGCTATGGAAAATACTTCTCAACCAAGTTCAAGTTATGCTTCAGCAAGCATACCTACACATTCTAGCTCAATGGCAGTGCTAAGAGCCTTTACTTTCATACCATTCAACTAGGGTAGTCGCCTTAATCTGGTGCAACATGATGACATTTCGTTGGCAGTGTTAAAAAGGTTACCAGAGTTTACTGGAGAAGGACAAGTAACGCCTTTTGAGCATATCAAAGATGTGGCAACATTGTACAATGTGCATCATGTGACACAAGAAAATGTAGCTATGAGATTGTTGGTTGCATCTTTCAAGAAGGCATTAGAGTGGTTTAGAAGCTTGTCGGTGTGTTCTATAAGAACATGGGATGAGCTTGGTGACGAATTTACTAGATTTTTTGACAAAAAATCTGATCACCTATCTTTGGTAGAGCAGTTAACAACCATCAAAAGATCCCCACAAGAAAAAATGGTGGACTTCAATATCCGATTTCAAAAGACTTGGAACAGAATACCTACTACGGTAAGGCCTTCTGCTGATTATACATTTTTATACTATTTGAAAAGTTTAAATAGTGATATCTCAGTCATGATACAATCTATGGGGGGTATTTCTTTACCTCAGGCCTATAGTATAGCTATTAAGGTAAAAAATAACCTCATTCAAGCTGGCAAGTTAGCGCCTAGGCCACCTATGCCCTACTTTCCAGAAATTCAATCAAATATGCCATTGCAGATGCCATCTTTAGCCCCCCTACCTGTTGTTCTAGCATTACCCATTACTGTGAGTCAGGGAGTGTCAGCTGCAGGATCATCAAGTGAATTGCAAGAGATTAAGTCTAGTCAGCAAAAGATAGAAAGTATTTTACAGACTATGGGAAATGAGTTGATCAGCATGAAGAAATAGTATCAAGGGGAAAGGCCGAATTTCCAACAGCAGAACTAACAGCAAGGTCAAAATGCAAATCAATCTTATCAAAATCAGGGATATCAGTATCAGCAAAATAGGCGACCCTATCAAGGTGGTTATTAGAGGCAAAATTTTAATTAGAGACCATTTCAATCTTATAATCTAGCTCCTCTTAATGTTGTAAATCCAGTTAAGGATATGGTTCCAACCCAGAATAACTTTGTGATAGAAAATGAATGGTGTTATGCATGTAACCAAGCACATAACCCAGCCTTATGCTCAAATGGGGTAGTTAATCAGGCATTTATGGTCCAAAATGTTGTCAGTCCACAGCTAGATGCACCTACTAATATACCTGAACAACAACCGGATATGCATTCTAATGAGACTGCATTTTTAAATTGGCAAAGGGAAGAGTTCTATGGTGTGAATGTTCATTCTGCAATTGCAGCCAATACATGAGCTAAAAAAATAGCTCTGGAGATGGAGCAATCAACTGATAAGAACAAGGGGCCTACAATTGTGGAAGCACCATCCACACCTATTCTAAACGTACCAAAAAAAACTACTATCTTACCAATCAATGAGCAGCCTCACAAGAATAAGGAACCGACTACTGCTAAAGTACATTAGAAGGTACCTTCAACTGTACCTTATAGTATTGCGGATAGTAAGAAAATGAATGTGAATATGACCATGTGGGATTCCTTAAGCATTCCTAGACAGGCTGATTTACTTAAAAAGGAATTATTTGAAGGTATAAATTCTGAACAAGTTGATGTTGATTCCCAAAAGGTCATAATGGCTAATGATGATCAAGGGAAAGTTGTTGACCCTAGTAGCCAAGGGGAATCTACGATTCAAGGTAAGATTGTGAGACCTCCTCCGTTCTATGTTTCATTGATTATTGGAAAAAATTTGGTGCACAATTGTATGGTAGATAGTGGTGCTACTTGTTCTGTGATGCCCAAGCAAGTAGCTGATTAGTTAGGTTTAAAGTATGAACCTTTAGAGAAAGGAGTAGTCTAGTTGGATGGCTCATCTGTTAATACAGTGGGTCTTATCAAATATGCTAGCTTAATTCTGCATGCTTGCCCTAATTTTTCAATTTTCTAGGACATTTATGTGGCAGATTTGCCTCTGTATTTTGGGTTATGTTTGTCAAGAGAGTTTACGGCTAAAATAGGGGGATACCTTTCTTCTGACTGGTCTCACATGTTGTTCTGTACTAGATATGGAACTAAAGTAACCATTAAGTTTGAGTTACTTGCAAAAGACAATATAGAACCTTATATACCTAGTGCAATAAATGCCAATTGCATAATTTTTGAACAAGACGAACATGTTGTTGTCTTTGATCCTCACATTGCTATCAATGATATTCCTAATATACTTTTAGATGAGTGGGCAGCAGGCCAAACTTCTAGTGCTAAAAGTTCCTTGGTGTCGGATGCTGGTATGGGTAACTACATGTTTCAAGAAGTTGATATAGTGATGCCTAACTTGGTTAAGAGGCCAGTGAATGGTTGTGATCAACCTGACGAAGTTTGGAAAATATATTTTGATGGCTCAAGGAGCAGACATGGTGCTAGTGGGGGTGCATTATTGGTTTCCCCAAGAGCTGAAAGATATTATGCAGCCTTTAGGTTTGCATTTTCATGCACTAATAATATAGCAGAATATGAAGGTCTCATTCAAGGGCTAGAATGGGAAAGGAAATGTGGAATTAAGTGTCTAAATGTGCATGGGGACAGTGAATTGATAGTAAATCAGGTTAGAGGCCTGAATGATGTTCTTAAATATGAGGACTTAGAAATTACACCCAAGAGAAGCCTCAAGATAGGGAAAATAAACACTGTTGTTGAAAAGCAATCTTTTCTACAATTATTCCAAGAATTCATTGACATATTCACCTGGGAATATGGAGATTTGAAGGGATTTGATCCATGTCTTGCATGACATACAATAGAATTGGAGCCAATGGCCAAACCCGTAAGGAAAAAACAAAGGCCAGTTAATCCCAAGTTGGAGCCATTAATGCAGAAAGAAGTCTTCATACTTATAGAAAGTGAGATTATTTTTCCCATAAAGCATACTACCTAGATTTCCAATCTAGTTCCCGTCAGGAAGAAGGACGGAGAGCTTAGATTATGTGTAGACTTCAGGGATTTGAACAAAGCTTCGTTAAAGGACAGGCACGCTCTTCCGTTTATGGAGTAGATTCTTCAATGTGTGTCAGGTTCTGAACATTTTTCTTTACTGGATGGATATTCTGGTTATAACCATATTTTGGTAAGGGAAGGAGATCAATTTAAAACTACCTTCACCACAAAGTGGGGCACAATGCTGTATAGGAAAATTCCATTTGGTTTGTCTAACACTGGAGCAACCTTCCAAAAGGCTATGGACATGGCCTTTAGCAACTTAATTTATAAGTTTGTCTTAGTATATCTTGATGACATCACTGTCTATTCCAAGAAGACAATAGATCACATTCACCATTTGAGGCAAGTTTTTGAACGTTGTTGGGAGTTTGGTATATCATTGAACCCCAAGAAATGTGTTTTCTTCGTTCATGAAGGAAAGCTTCTTGGGTATGTAGTATCTAGGAAGGGAATCACGGTCAATCCCAAGAGAGTGGCAGCAATCTTAGAGCTGCCTTTACCTCCACATAAGAAAGGACTTCAGAGTTTCATTGGTCATATTAATTTTTTTTAGAAGATTTCTTCTTGGTATAGCAGCCTTATTAAAACCCCTTACAACTATGTTAAAAAGGAATGCAGAGTTCAGATGGACCCAAGAAGCAGGGGACAGTTTTCAAAAGATCAAGGAGGTGTTAGCTTCAACCCCAACATTAGTTAACCCAGATTTCAGCAAGGATTTTACCTTGTATGCTTTTGGTAGTTTTGATGTAATTTCTACAATCTTGGTACAGAAAAATGTGGAAGGGTTGGAACAGCCCATTGCCTTTTTCAGCAAGGGTTTGGAAGACAATGGGCAGAAGTATACCTTCGTAGAAAAACATGCGCTAGCTGTTGTGAAGAGTTTGAAGAAATTTAGACATCTATTGTCTCATAACAAAATTCATCTTCAAGTGGCACATTCCAGTGTGAAGGAATTTTTTCTCAGTAAAGATCTGAATGAAAAGCGGGCTGGATGGATCACAAGAGTTATGGAGTATGATGTGGATATTCAAGTTACTAAATTTGTGAGGGGAAAAGGTTTATGCCAGCAGTTGGCTAACGAAGACGTTTCAACAATAGAGGATGAATGAGACTCAGTCTTGGTTAATGTTGGGATGGTAGTTAATGAAGCTACCAGCTGGTTACAGGAGATGTCACATTTTTTGAGAACCAGAGAATGTCCACCTAATCTGAACATAATGAAGAGGAGGTACTATCGACTTTAGTCTATTCCTTTTGTCTTGATTGATTTTGTGTTACATAGGAAAGATCACAGTGGAGTATTGCTCAGGTGTGTTGATAATGATCAAGTGGATTAGATATTATATGAATTCCATGACGGACCTTTTGGAGATCACTATGCTGCAAGGACAACAACATATAAGATTTTAAGAGTAGGCTATTGTTGGCCTGACTTGTTTAATAATGCACATACGTATGTTAGAAGATGTTCCAAATGTGCCTTGTTTTCAGGTAAAGAAAGAATTGTTGCTTTTCCATTACAACCTATTCAGATAGAGTAGCCATTTATGAAGTGGGGAATTGACTTCATAGGGGCAATTAACCCACCCTCAAGTGCAGGCCATCGGTGGATTATCACAGCAACAGATTACTTTACACGATGGACAAAAGCTTTTCCTCTGAAGGAAGCTAATGAAACAACAGTGTTGAATTTTTATGAAGACATGGTTTGCAGATTTGGAGTCCCAGATTCTATAATTTCTAACAATGCCCTGGCATTTTTTGGTTTGAAGGTAACTGATTGGGTGTTGAGGAATGGCATGTACTTGAATACAAGCTCCAACTATTATCCTCAGGGCAATGGACTTGCAGAGTCCACTAATAAAAATCTAATTAACATTATCAAAAGGATGCTTCAAAGCAATCAGAGGGATTGGCATGCCAAGCTAAAGACTGCTCTTTGGGCAGACAGAATTACCTCTAAGAAGGTGACTGGGAACTCGCTTTACATGTTGGTGTACGGTAAAGAGGAAAAATTACCTATCTCTACTGAGTTGCCCGCCTTAGACATTGCCAGTCAGCTGGTCTTGTTTGAGTAGACTAACCCACTTGCCATAAGTTATACTCAGCTGATGGAGTTAGAAGAAACTAGAAACAAGGCTATGAAGAATATGGAACGGTAGCAAATCCTGACTAACAGAACATCTGATAAGAAAACTAGATCAAGAAATTTCATGGTGGGAGATCTTGTGCTGAAATAGGATGTTCTAAAAATCAAGCTGAGCCATCACACTAAGTTTGACAACATGTGGACGGGCCCATTTATTATCAAAGACTACAAAGAACACAATGCTTACCAACTGGCCACGACTGAAGGTGAAGTGCTTCCTATCCCAGTCAATGGGATACACCTCAAGCCTTGTTTTGAGGTTTGATAAGTTCTTCTATTGTACATACTGGATTAGGTTTCATGTTTCCAATAAGTGCTTTTGCACTTTAGTTTGATTGTTTTTTTTCATTCCCTAAGTGTTGTTCCAGCACAGTAAATAGTTTCTTTTCAGTTTCTCCTATTTTTTCAGTTCTGACAACCTGTTGTGTTCTATGAGTCTCAAGTGAGTTGCAGCCATGTACGAACTTCTTTTGAAATTTTCTAAGTTTTCCTAATGACTCCATGCCCAATGGAAAATTTTGGCTACTGGGTTCCATGTTTAGCAGGAAAACATCCAGCAAAAGTCACTAGAAATGTTACCTATTTTTCACCTACGGCCTCAATCAAGCAGGGAAATCTATGTTTCAAGTGTTCATGAAGGCCAAATGGAGACATTTGCATCAAGGGTTAGATCATACATCTGATGCTATCTTACAGGGAAGTCTATTGGAAAACCTCACCTCAGTCAGATTTGGCATAAAACTCATCAGATAACAAAGTCGACAAGACCCTCCTGTTGTCTTTCTGACTAGCAGAGCATTCTATTTGTTTGAATACACCAGTTGCCAGGACTTTTAGGTCACCATAAGTCTTTATGTATCTGTCCACTTGGGATGTCTCACCCACAGTAGCTCACAAGGTTGGCAACAGGGGGGATGGTTTGCCTTCGGCAAGAGGTCTCAGCGACCATGAAGTGTCTTGCCAAAAGAGATTGCCTTTGGCATAGGGTCTTGCCGAAAGATGAAGGTCTTAGTGAAAATAAATTTCATTGCGAAGAAAGGTGGGCCTTGCTGTAATGTCTCAGTGACCCAAGGAAGTCTCGCTGAAGGGGATTGCCTTCGGCATAATGTCTGGCCGACCTAGGGAGGTCTTGCCGACATGGAGTGGTGGTCCCAGTGGGAGGTCTCAATGAAAGGTTTGAGTTCGTCGTAATGTCTTGGTGAACAGGCTGGCTCTCACCGAAGGATTTAGGTTCGGCGAGAGGTCTCGCCAACAAAGGAGGGTCTCGGCGATAGGGGCTAACGAAGGGGTAAAGTCTCACCGATAGGGTGGACTCTTGCCGAAGTGAAGCAACATTGGAAAAATGTTTTGAGCTCAGCACAAGGTCTTGCTAACGCGATGGGTCTCGCCAAAAGAAAGGAGATTCCCTTCAGGGAGATGTCTCGCCGACTGAGTGATGTATCCCTGACAAGAAAGTAAGCTCTCGCCAAAACAAGGTAGCTTTGGCATGATGTCTTGCCGACCTGATGGGGGTCTGGCCGAATGAAGTGACCTTGGGGAGAGAAAGGGAGTTCGCTATGATGTCTCCCCAACAAGAAAGGAAGTGGTGCACTCTGTGAAGGATTTGAGTTTTCCGTGAGGTCTCACCGACCAAGCAATGTCTCCCCAAAATGAAGTGAGCTTTCGCCAAAACAAAAGGACCCTTAGTGTAATCTCTTGCCGACTAGTGAGCTATTGCCGATAATGGTTCACAAGTTTGAGATCAGGGAGACTCTGAGCGGAAGTTTTGCATTTGGTGGGATATCCTGCCGATGAGTGATTGTCTTGTCGATGGTTTCAGGGATGTCGATATGACTTTTGCAACTTGTTATGAGCTCTTGCCGACTATCGCGTGTCATGTCGATAGCTTCTATGAGGTGTACTCGCATTGGGGAGACACGATTAGTGTCTCACCGACATGCGATTCTGATGAAGCAACCTTTGACCGTCTGGGAATCTATATGGCATGAGTTCAACCAATCTGAAGGAACTAAAGGCGAACCATCAGTCGTTTGACTATTTTTTGACTCCCCCTATGAATGAGACCAACAGAGCATGAATGAGATAGACTTTTTCTGAGACCAAAGGCGATGGAGAAACTCAGAGATCAATGGTCTCAAGATCTAAATGAAAAATTTTGAAGCTATTTGCAGGGGAAGTCAATGTATAGAAAGGTCTTGAGCAGGAAGAAGGTCAAAAGAAAGAGAAGTCGTTAGTCTTAGGGACAGCTGTGAGGTATGCTGGCAAGAGGCAGATCGATATTAATGGTAACGTTGAAGGTGCATTCAAGGTAGCTCTTCAAGGAAGTTCGAAAGTGGACACGGAGGCCAGAGGTCGGCACATTAAATGCATTGCAAAAGATCTCCAAAGGCCATTCCTTGAGCGACTCTTCACCGACATGAACAACAAGACACAGCTTTAACTTCATTTTAGAAAAAGATCTAGGGGCGGATCTTTTCAAAAGGCTGATATTTTGTAAACCCTAAAAATAAAGGGGGCGATACATTTAGTTCTGGTATATATGGCATTTTTTTGCCTTTTTTGTAGTTAGTTCTTACCTGGTGCTATTTTTCCTTTTGTAACTTGCGGAGTTCTTAGCAGAAGAGAGGCTATGTTTTGTAACTCATGATAGGCATGTATATCAGTGTTCACCATTGAAATCAATGAGTATAAGTGATTTACCTTTTCAATCTCTCTATTAAATTGTGTGCATTTGTATAATTGATGAAGCTGCTTGTGAAACTGTGTGATTCCTTGTGGTTATGTCTTATTTTAGCACCTTTCTGTAGAGCAATATGTATTTTTGTAGGTTGTGAGATGTGTTCAAAATGCAATACTCTCTATGTTGTGAAGTTATTTCTTCCTTCTAGGAGTATAGCCATATGAACCTTCTCATGAAATGTTTATGCAGAAAACGTATGTGGTTGAGTTGTTTATGACTAAGCTTTTGTCATTAACTGAAATTGTGTGTGTAAATTGTGTTATATGTTCTCTCAGTAAGTTTTGGTGCATCACCACAGAGATAGTGTTTTCATTAGTTTTAATATATTCTCCTTCTCCCTTTTCTTTACAAAATGAGAAGTTAGGTGACACCATAGGAAGCCTACCTTCTCCAGAGGTTGACCTCTATTTACGAGAAACCCACATCTTTAGAGGTCTTCCCATGTTACACTAAGGTGTTGAACATTAGGTTCAACAAGGTGCAATTTCAGGTGATAACAATAACCTTATTGGTTGCAATTACCACATGATGAATTAAATAATATGACAATATCTAAACCTGATCTTCATATCAAGGCTTGATTAAGATATTCATTGCATTTGCAATCTAAGAAGATTTAATTGGATTAAGAATATCATTTAAAAAGATGACTTGAAGTAATTATTGAAAATGTGTCACATAATATAATAGAGTCTATGAAAATCTACATCAAACTTATAATCTAAGCTTAATGGAATATAACTTATATAAGATAACAATGATTGAAATGTGATTACTTCATATGTGGGTTATTTTATTACAAATGAATAATGCAATTTTAATTATATTTTTTTTACTATGTATACCACATGAAAATATTAATGATTGCAACAAGTCTGTTGGTGCAATCATTATTGGGTGAATGGGAGAGTCATTAGGAACCCCCAATTTCCATCCGATTTCACAATATGAAGAAATGAGATTTGACTATGTATCTTGGTGAGCCAAATGTCTTAGCATTGTGTATACTAAGACCCCTAATGTGAACCAAGTTATTCTATAGTGGTCTATATTTTATTTTAGGGGATTATTTCACTGTGATCTAGTAATTGTTTGTTTTCCCAAATGAAAACAACGTGAATGTAATGGTAATGTGTAAACTCAGATGGGAACTTTTAGTCAACTTTATCTGGGTGGAAAAGTGATTTTTTGCATTTTCATGTCAATTTTGATACCCTAACCCAAGTACATGGGTAGGGTACTTAGACAATGGTGTAGAGTGAAATTTGGAGATGAATTGTATACTTTGAAAGCTCTTAATAAGAGAAAATGGCTATGAATAAATGGGTACTTTGGAGGTACACCAAGCCAAACCATAATTTTCCAAGTGGATTTAATGGGAATAGAATATTCTTTAGGTAAGGAGACCCATGTGGACTCACATGGGGCCATGCCCATTTATTGTGATGTAATTAATGTTGGGTAATGTGTGGGTGGAGTTCCATGAGTCTTTGCATTCAATGGGATGGAGAAGAGTGAAATGACACTCTAGAGGTATTCTTGAAAAAATAATTTCTTGCAAAGTTCTTGGAAAGGCTGGGAGAGATTTAGAGGAGTTTCAAGATCATGGTGGCTTACTTGAAGCGAGGAAGCATAAAGAGATAAATCATCATCCATTTTCATTTATTCTTTTCAAAAGCATATGATTGTAGTGTAGAAATGATTATGTACTGTGTTAAAGTTGAAAGGATATTTTCATTTTATTGTTTGTTAATTTTTACTCATGTGTGTGTTGAAGTAGGTTCCATCTCATATATTGAGATTGTGTTGGGAACAATTTCTCATTATTGTGGTTCTACAAGAATATTGTACAAACTTTACTACTTATTGTTGATACAGGAGCATCCCTATTGTAAAGTAATCTTGTATCAACCCAAAACACTTCTTTCCTTACATTTCATTTAGTAGCTATTTTAGTATTTCATTTTTCATTTCACTAAATTATCATTTCTTAGCTTGTGTAGCAAGATATAGCATCTACACATCAACATCTATCACATATCCAAATTTCAAATCATTTGCATTTGTCTACCAAAAGTTATCACTCTCAGAATTTCACTGTATTTCATAATCAAAGCATTTGGGATCAACCTAGTCCAAATTTCATAGTGTGGACCTATTCCAGACATGTGGAACCTAATGGAACATCATACAAGAATTTTGGGCCCAATGGGATCTATCTTGGAGATTCGTAAGTCATTTCATTTGGCGAAGGACTATCTTCTTATGTTTTGAGGTCGACTTTCATATTAATCATTCATTAGTTTTTGTAAACCCTTGTGGCCAACATGGATATTTGTTGGAGCTAGAGAATCATATTAAATACCATTATAATTCATTGTAGATTAGTTAGTTACTCATCAGTAGTTAGATATTTATATTTTCACATCAACCCTTCGAGGGACTGTAATAAGGCATTTAGCTAGTTGTAATGTTGAATACCCTTTCGGTAGGCCTATGAACCCTGGTTATTTTCCCATGAGGAATATGTTCCATGTAAGATTTCCAATTCAATAAAGAATCATATTTGCAAAACATTTTCTTGTTTTATTTCTATTGTGTTGACTCTAAGTTGCACAGTTTGGACTGTTCTTTCTAAACCCTTCATTTGTGACTGCACAAAGTGGTATTAGAGCAAGTTTATGAGTCTTGAAGGAATTCATTGAGGTGAAAAAATCACCGACTTGAGGAATAATACATGTGTTTTCAACTTATCGTCGATTGTGAGGTAGTTGAAACCCTTGTAACTAGATTGTTGAATTGAGACAGTTGTACTAAATTCAAGGGTAGAGATGCCACCAAGGAGAGTGCTTGCTATGGTGAATATTACTAGAAAAATGAAAGAAATGTTGGAAATGATGTGTGAGATTTGATTTCAATTAGATACAGTAGAAGAAGGCTAAAGGCAAGGCCTAAAACCTAGACATGAGGATGAAAGCGATAATGAAGCAAATTAGGTTGTAAATCAATTTGCAGAAGCCCTAGGCGAAAAAGAAGAAGAATCAGATCAGGTAAAAATATTGAAAGATATTTCAAAGATTGGAAAAAAATGTAGAGTTGAAATTAAAAATTATGCGAGAAATTTAAACCCTAAAGAATTAATTGATTAAATCAATGAAATGGAAGTATACTTTGAAAATAAAGAAATTGAAGATCTGAAAAGAGTGAGATTTGTGAGATTTGTGAAAACAATTGAAAGTTCATGCTGCTTTATGGTAGAAAGAAGTTCAATTGGATATAAATAGAAGATGGAAAGAGAAAATCATAAAATGGGATAGAATGGTGACAAAGTTGAAGAATCAATTCATACGTATTGATTATGAACTTGAATTGTTGAAGATATTGTAGACCCTAGGACAAAAGGAGAAATCTATAAAAGAGTATACTGAATAATTCTACAAGATGATCATTAGGACTAGACATAGGAAAGTGAGCAAGGAAAAGGTTGCAAGATATATCAATAGACTGAGAACAAACATTCAAGAAGAATTGAGCCTAGTAAAGATGACATTAGTTGAAGAAGCATATTGGTTTGCATTGAAGGTGGAAGAGAAGTTGAATAAAAAGTTTGAAAAAAGATAGTGAAGTGCAAGAGAAAGATTCCATAGGAATGGATCACAATCGAGAGAAATAATACCTTATGCAGAGCAGAACAAAGATGTAAAACCTTACTGAAGTGAAGAGAAGGATGCCAATTCATACCACAGAGGAAGAGAAGATAGTAATTCCTACTATAGTGATAGAGGAGGTCATAATTCTTACCATAATGATGGATTTGAGAGAGATGAAAGAAGATCTAAGATAATACCATTTAGAGGAACATGTTGCAAGTATGGAGGTTAAGGACATAGAGCATTTGAGTTTCATCAATGAAGTATCGGAAAGAAAAGTGAGCATACCAGAAGAACAACTTATGTGGATGAAGAACATGTGGAATCCCCAAATTCTTTTGGGAAACCTGAGAAGGGTGAATCATTGGTGATGAGGAGATCTTTGATGCATGAATAAGTTATTGAAGAACCACTACAAAGGAAGAGTTTGTTCAAAAAAAGATGTAAGTTTAGAGGAAAAGTATGTAAATTTACCATTGATAGTGGTAGCATTGATAATCTAGTTTCAGAGGAGATGGTAACAAAGTTGAATTTGGAGAGATTGAAACATCCAATAGCATGGATTCAAGATGAGCATAAGATATTGGAAAATGAGAAATGTTTGGTGAAATATCATATTAGATCATATAGGGATGAAGTATTGTGTGATATTATACCTATGGATGGTTTTCATTTACTATTAGGAAGACCATGGAAATATTATAAGAAAGAAATTCATGATGGAAGAAAGAATACCTACACTATGACTTAAAATGGAAAAAGAATTAAGTTGATACCTTTAGAGGGAGAGGAGAAGACTAAAGTTTGTAGCACTTCTAGACTATGTTTAGTAGATGGAAGGAAATTTTTGGATGGATTGAGGCATGAGAATATGTGTTTTGCATTGATTCCAAGGAAGAGTGATGGTCCATAGATAGAGAATTCTACCGCAAAGAACAGAGAGGTAGGAGATTTGTTGACAAAGTATTAAGACATCATATCAGAGAATGTATCGAATGGTTTACCACCAGTCTGGAGTATCATTCATCATATAGATCTTATACTAGGAGCAAGTTTTCCAAACAAGGCAACACATAGAACGACATCAACATAGAATGAAAAATTGAATTGATAGATACAAGATTTGTTGAAGAAAGGATTGATTAGAGAATGTTTAAGCCCATGTGTGGTACCTACTGTACTTGTACCAAAGAAATATGGAGAGTGGAGAATGTGTACAGATTCAAGAGCAATCAAAAGGATCACTATCAAGTAGTAGATTCCCATTGCCAAGGATAGACAACATTATTGAAAGGTAAATAGCAAACTCGAAAAGCCTTCCAAGATCTAGTATGCACCTTCAAAATATTATTCTTATTAAAATAAATCAGATTTCAACTACCTGATACAAGCACATACTACTATGCCTAAAATAAAAAATAGACATAGTTTAATTTCCCATACATTAGCCCTTAGAGGAAAGTTGATGTAGTTTCAAATCTAGAAAAATTTCAGCAGCATAACAACATGTAAACTAACATTTCAAGAATGAGAAATAGAAATAATAGAAGAAAGATAGACATATGAGAAGAAGACATGATATACGTGGGGAAAACCATTTCGAGTAAAAAACCCCACACTCCAAAGCATCGAACTATTGTATTAATATGTAACAATATAATTACAATACACTTTTAGGCCTGTAACCTTAACATGGAGACTACATCTTTCTCTTCTGGAGGTAATCTGATAGCACTTCGATACCTACAATTACAACCTACAAAACCCACTCCAAGACATCCAATATATAAAGAATACAAGCATGAAGGTAGCTTCTAGAACAAGGTACAAAAGATGGGCGTCCAAATCCATGTGGCACATTTTTCAAACACATATTTGACTTGTGTGACACTTGACACATGATTCCTAACCCCCCTTACATGCCTCCATACTTGGGCGCCCCAAATTCTCCCCTAATAGGTATGGCATATGCCTTACAATGTCATAAAATCTGTAATATATGACAACTCTTATAGTTGTAAGAGAATCTATTATAACTGACTAAATATGATAAATGCCTCTTACATTCTCTTACAACCTGTTATAGGTCAAACTTGGGAACCTACTTTCCTCATGCAAAGATTCCTTCCAACACTTGTCCAACCTGTCATAGAATCTAGCTCTTACGTGTCATAAGACCATCATAAGAATCTGTCATACTTTATCATAGAATCCCTCAAAGATGCTGACACATGTCAAAGAATCTCTTCCCATAGTGCAACACCTACATTTCCTTGTGGAGGCCACAACATCCATGTCGCCTCCCAATATGCTAATAACTCATCGTGCCAAGTCACATTAGATGACAAATTAATATGAGCAAGAAAATACAACATAAGCATTAATAAATTAATATTTTAATGCTAGGAAATTGCAAAGGTTGAGGCACCTTAATTCCCAACAATTATGGATTGTTTGAGTGGAGCAAAGTATTTCACAAAGATTGACCTAAAGAGTGGATATCATCAAATCAAAATCAAAGAAGGAGATGAATGGAAGATTACATTCAAGACAAATGAAGGATTGTATGAGTGGTTAGTAATGCCTTTTGGATTGACCAATGCCCCAAGCAATTTCATGAGATTGATAAATGAGGTACTGAAGAAATTCTTGGGTAAGTTTTTCATTGTTAATTTGGATGATATTCTAATTTTCAATGAGACTAGAGAAGAACATTTGTGGCATATCTAACAAGTATTGCAGAGGTTGAGGGAAGAGAATTTTTTGATTAATTTCAAGAAGTGTAGCTTTTTGAAGACAGAGTTGGTACATTTGAGTTTTGTTATTTCTACTAAAGGGTTGAAGATGGACCTTGAGAAAATGAGAGCAATTGTAGAGTGGCCTACACTGGTGAATATTATAGAGTTAAGATCATTACATGGATTAGCTAGTTTCTACCAGAAGTTTATCAAAAGTTCAAGTGGTATTTTTAAACCCATGACAGAATAAATTAGATGAGATAGCAAAGAATTTAAGTGGACATCCGAAGCACAAAGGAGTTTCAATTTTTTGAAGAAAAAGGTGACAGAACAGACAGTGTTAGCCTTACCATATTTTGACAAAGTATTTCAAGTTGATTGTGATGCAAGTGGAAATGCAATAGGATCAATGTTGAGTCAAGAAGGAAGATGTGTAGCTTATTTTAGTGAGAAGTTGAATGATGCAAAAAGAAGATATTCAATTTATGATCATGAATTCTATGTCATAGTTCAACCCTTGAAGAAGTGGAGACATTACTTGTTTCCTAAGGAATTTGTGTTGTACACTGATCATCAAGCTTTGCAGCATTTGAGCATTCAAGGGAAGCAAGTCAGAGACATAGAGATGGGTTGAGTTCTTGCAGATTTATAAATTTGTTTTGAAGCATAGGAGTGGAAAATAAAACAAATTTGTAGAGGCATTGAGTAGAAGGAATTTGATGATAGAGATTAGAGTAGAATTATTAGGTTTCGAAGAACTAAAGCACATGTATGAGGATGATCCATATTTTGCAAAAGCATGGAGAGAATGTAAGGAATGAGTAGTAACAGACCAAAGCCAACAATCAGATTATTTTATTCAAGAAGCCATGTTGCTCAAAGGAAATCGGTTGTGTATTCTGAGGAGTTTAATGTGGGAGAATCCAATTAAGGAGAAGCATAGTGGTGGACAAGCATGCTATTTTGGAGTTGACAAGACAATAGCTTTGGTGAGTGAATATTATTTTTGATCGTAGATGTATAAGGATGTCAGAAAGTATGTTCAGAGTTGCAGAATTTGTCAAGTTGTAAAAGGGATTAGTTAGAATACTAGATTGTATACACCTTTGACAATACTGGAGAGACCTTGGAAAGATATAAGAATAGATTTCATATTGGGATTGTCAAAATCATAGAGAGGATATGATTCTATAATGGTAGTAGTGGATAGATTTTCTAAAATGGAACATTTTATTCCTTGCAAGAATACTAATGATGTTGAACATGTTGCTGACTAATTTTTCTAGGAGATTGTGAGATTGCATGGAATACCTAAGAGTATAGCTTCAGACAGGGATTCCAAGTTCATTAGACACTTTTGGAGGACATTTTAGAAGAAGATGAAGATATATTTGAAGTTTAGTTCAACATATCACCCACAAATAGATGGACAAATAGAAGTGGTAAATAAGAGTTTTGGTAACTTGTTGAGATGTTTGGTTGGAGATAAGGCAAGAAATTGGGATATAGCTCTACCACAAGTGGAATTTGCATATAATAATTTAGTGAATCAGAGTACAAGGAAAACACCATTTGAGATTGTGATAGGAATACATCCCAAAGG
This sequence comes from Sequoia sempervirens, assembly GCA_007258455.2. NCBI lineage: Eukaryota > Viridiplantae > Streptophyta > Pinopsida > Cupressales > Cupressaceae > Sequoia > Sequoia sempervirens. The sequence goes on along the minus strand of VDFB02058242.1, from coordinate 745,415,722 downwards.
AGAATTGAAAAACTAAGAGACATCAGTATGGAGAATAAGAGGAGTGTGGAGGTAGAAGAACTTGTAGATTTCATGGAAACATTGCATAATGAAGTCTAGAAGCATTTGGAAGGCATGAACAATAAGTATAAGGAGTTTAAAAGAGGGGGACCGACCATGTTCAAGGAACTAGGTCATGGAGAGCCAAGAGTGGAAGGCTGCTCTAACCTACCTTAGCTTAATGGGGTGTTAGGAAATGTAGGACAAGAATGATGAGGACTATAAAGTCCTTCAATCACTCTACAGACCCGAAATATAGGACGGGGCTAGGCAAGCCAACTTTTGGGTTCAACACTATGTCTTAGGAAGCTCTCTTCCCGAGGATGGAAGCGTGGTCCCAGGACGATAGGGTAGTGCACCAGTGTCTGTATGACTAGACAACTAAAGAGACAAGGTCAAAATTATGAAAAAAAGATAACGGCCTAGCTAACTACTACTAAAAGGCCAAAATAATGGTATTAAATAAACAAAATATTCTCTAATATGATAAAGTAAAAATGCAAGAGTTAGGGTGGCAAGAATGATCTCACAAAGAAATTTGTTCACCAGCTAGCTCCCAAAAGCACATCCACCTACACACAAAGAAGAGGGAAAATGTTGGGTGGTTGTATAGGGGCCTTCCTGAGTCAAACCCCCATTTAGGTGTTTCCACCTCCATGGAAAACCAAGAAAGCGAGTATGATAAAGAAAGTAATGTAATATAGAACACTAAAACACTACAAAAGAGTAAATGTGCTTACTCAACCAAGTAATAGAGGAGAGGAATGGGAAGCTTACCACCTCCACCAAGAGCACTCAAGGCTAATGGAGGAGAGAATGAGAGCATTCGAGCCTCTGTTGCAATGGTGTTGTCCCACACTTTCTCTATTGAAGTGATAGAGAGAAGTTGTTGCTACTACGGAGTGCAAAAGTGTTGCTAAAAGAGCTTAGCAATGCAAGAAGTGAGTGCAAGAGAGTGTGTAGAAGTTGAGTTTAAAGCTTAGAAGATCTGAGGAAGTTGAAATGCATGTAAAAGGAGGGAATTTGAAGGAGAGATGAAGAAAATTGTCATATTCAGATCGATTAGCCAAAGACGGCATTACAAGTCAACTGTCAATGGAAGTGTAATGCCTCTACAAGTTCAGCCACAGGAATCTGCTAGGGACGTAAGTGTACCACACAAACATCTACACGTTGTGCAGGCATCCTCGACAGAAATCCCCCCATCGATGCTCAAAAAAGGCACCAAGTGGAATGAAGGTAGCAAGCTTAGGTGTAATTAAGCCTCTGAACCTCATTTTCTAAAGTGGAGAAGGGAAAAAGGGGTGCAATTTCACTCCTATACATTTTTCCCCCACTTTAGTGAGCACGAATACTAATGAGTTCTTTGGTAAAGTATATCGAAGAATGAATAAGGTTAGAAATGTATACCTAAACTGTCGAGGAAGCAGACCACAATCTGACGAACCTAAAGGTACAGGGCAAGCAAAGGACTTCATAGCTTCTTAGAACTATGAAGTTGAAGAAAGTAAGCATCTTACAGGCCCGCGAACCTATAAGGAGGAAACCCCCAAGACCTCTCACATGAAGGAAGCCCCATGAAGTAAGCACTATAGAGGCCTGTAGACATGCAAGGAAGGTGTCCCCCAAGAACTCTCACATGGAGGATACCCGGGAAGTGTCCCCCAAGATCTCTCACATGGAGGAAGCCATGAAAGTGCCTTACAGGCTGCAAACCTACAAGGAAGGTATTCTCCAAGATCTCTCGCATGAAGAATACCCAAGGAAGTTCCCTACAGAACCGCAAACCTGTAGGGAAGGTATTGTTGTGCAGTTTTCGCACACACACCCCGCTGAAAGAAGGGACCCTCTTTTTCTTTCATTGTTGGTGTTTTGGCCCTTTGATTTTGAGGATTCGGTTGCCTTGGCATGTTTCCAAATGATTATCTTACTCGTGCAAATGCACCTTTTGAAGAAACACTTTGAAAATCCTATGTTCTGGGTTTCATTTCAGGTTTTTCTCTGTTTTCGGGAAAATATCGCTTGGGCAGAATTCCCCAAGCACCTTGAAAGCTCGATGAAGGTTGCTTTACATTATTTCCAAAAATTCTACGACTTGATGGAATTCCTTTTGGATTGGATTTTCCTGAAACTTCATTGTGCATTCGGATTCCCGAACCCATTGTCTTGTCAACACATTTATGTCTCCTGTACGATCTTGCAATTTGCTTTTATTGTATTTAATTATGATTTATGAAGAGAAGTTCGTATCATTTTCCTTGTGAGATTTGAGGAGCTATATTTTGAGTTGCTATTACTAGATTGTGTGTTTTAGATTGTGATTGATTGGTGCAATAGAGTTTGCTGGTGACCGCTTGCATTTTGCTTAGACTTCAGGGTTTTTCCGGTTGTTGCTATTTCGATCTATTTTCTCTCATGGTATGTACATGCTACCTTCATTTTTTAATAAATGAACTAAATTTTCTTTAGGGTCTGTGTGTATGTTTTGAGTCAGGACTTCAATGTGGTATGGTCTGGTAGTTGTGCTAGGGTTTCCGTTTGTTGGTTTGATGCCCTTCCTCATAGCTCACACCTCATTTCCTTCTGCATGACTGTGATTCAATGAGGTTAACCATTGCTTTGCTTGATTCTTAATTTGATTTCATGCTTTCTTATGTCGAGCTCTAGTTTAACCTAGAAATCCCCGACCTTTGATGAAATCACGTCTTGGGCAAAGTGAAGCTTGTTGTTCATTGCCTAATCTGATAATCACCCTGTCTTAGTTGAGTCATGGGAGAATTCGTATCAAGAATAGTGGAAATGAAAATGATGAGTTAGGATCCAAGTTGTTCTATCATGGTGATTTCCTAGGGTTTCCCTTGCTGAAATCATTCCTCATATTGATTGGATCTCATTTAGATCAATTTGAAACATAGATTGTTCATCTTGCACTTTGAACGAACTGAATCCAAAGAAAAATTCCCAACTTCCTAATGGTTTGATCAATCTGAGCGAAATCCTGATGAAGTCAAATATTTCGGATTTTCGAACACCTCACGGATTTCCTTTACTTTAGGACTTCCCCGATTTTTCCATCGCTTTATCGATTTCCCAAAAATATGTTTACAATGTAAAAATTACACTGACTTTACGAAATTTTGTTTCTTCAGGATTTTACCAAAATTTCATTGTCCCTTCATTTTCCCAGAGTTTGTAAACTATTTCCATTTTCATGGATTTTCATCCTTGGCCCGAATTCTTGAAATTCCTCTCTTGCCCAAATTTCGCGAGAGGGCTAAAAACCCAAATTTTGAAATGATTAATTCTTATGAGATCTTAAGGGGATTTTTCTCATCATGGGATTTTTTTTAAGGATGGATATATCATTCATGATGGATTAGCTTGAATTTCATGTTGTGATGGATCTTTACTATGGTCTCTTTATTGAATGCAGGCAGAATCAAGTCAAGCTATTGTTGGAAGGACCAAGGGCAGGGTAATGGATCCAAGTTCTAAAGGCTCTACTATCTTTGAGGCAAAAAGGATTAAATTGGATATAAAGAGAAAAATCCTAGAGAGTAAGTTAACTTCCATATGGTCAGAGGTCATCGATACAAATGTTGGATTGTCAGATTATGAAGAATTTAAGACAAGGATGGCAGCACAGAACCTCCCTTTGTTGGCAAAAAGGATATTGGAATTAGGGTTGGCACATGTAGCTAGATTCCCTCCTACAATTCAGTGTTACAAGTTGGTGCTTGAATGTGCCAGACATTATGATAGGGGCACATAGAGGATAGTTGGTCCTCAAGGAAGAATTGTGGCAAATCTCAACCATGTGTCCATAGCCCAGACCTTTGACATGCCCGACAGGTCTCATGTAGTGGGTTTTGATATGGATATAGCAAAGAAATATTATGATGAACATGTCATCAAATCACAATAGGTCATCAATTCTTGGTTGGAGAAACCCAAGTCCCACTTCTCTAAGCTACCCACACAGTTATTTAGAGCTAAGTTTAAGAAGGAATACTATGATGCCATCACACTTCTCAGTAGGGTGGTGGGATTGAAGAGTGCAGGAGTATTTGAAAATTGGATGTTCCATGTCATTGTAAGGATGGAGCAGAATATTGACTACCATTGGGCAAGAATTATCAGTGCAATGATACATGAACACATGTGTAATGTCCTGCAGACAAAGACCTTCACAATGACTTCCTACTTGGTTTATGCACTTGCAAGGTTCCATCCATACAAAGGGCTAAGCACAAGGGGTGTGCTTGGGCAGGATGTAATTTATGAAGTATACCCACAATTGCACTTGGGTAGCACAAGTTATAGGAGGGTGAATGGTGCATTCACCATGTTCATCACCAAGCTATTGCAAGGTGCAAAGCATTTTCGAATCTCAGATAATGCTAAGGAATTGATCAAGAGGTTTGGAGCTTGGTTTATATAGTTCCCTACCTTTTCATATATTAGAATAGATGGTTGTCAGAGGGCTCCATACAGACTCCCTATATATCCCACAGATCATGTTATACTTCTGGAGGTCACAAGGGAGATATGTGATTTTGATGCAATTGTCAAGAAGGATAAACATAAGATTGGATTTGGTGATTTCCCTTTGAGGATAGGCAGTGGTGAGGCATGCCCCTCTATTAATTTGGCCCATGCTTATGAAGAAGAAATGAGTACTCTAGATCTATCTTTCCATTCTAAGAGATCCAAATTTGATAGGACTAGTGAAGCACAAAAGAAGGCCAGCAGGGAATATAGTCATAAGGATGATATAGAGGATTATTGGGCTAACAAAAATGATGAATTTGAAGTTAGAAAGAAGAAGTTCTCTAGGCTACCAATGAACTTAGTCTGGCTATACAACATAAAGGCCATTCCAGATCAAGTTGAAGATGATGGAGATTTGATTTAGGGCCATGACTATGAAGCTATAAAATATAAACCAATTGGAGAAATAGATTGGCAGGAGGAAGAGAAGACATAATTAGAACAGATCATGACTCCAGTGATCAAGTACACTAAGTTGTGGCTCAAGCACAAGATGTGGGAGTTGGAAAGTGAGGGTGTGCAATGCACCTATGATCTAATGGGGGACTTGGAGTCTCATTCCACTTCTGAGGAATCAAATAACCAGGATCCTAAGGGTAAGACTAAGGTGAGCTCCCCTTTCAAGATAAAGATTAAAGATGTTCAAGCGGAGGAGGTAGAAAAGGCAAAGAAGCAAAGAAATCCCATTGCTAAGAAGAGGGAACACATTTCAAAGATGAAGAAAGCTGCAAAGATGAAGCTGAAAAGGAAGGAAAAGGGGCTAGTGTTTCCATTCCTAAGAGAAGAAGAATAATAAAATTGACAGAGAAGGAGAAGGAAACTTCTAAGGTAGGAAATGAAGTTGACCCACCAATAGTAAATGTGGAAAGTTCGGTAGAGAAAACACAGGTGTACATAAGAAGATCAAGAACTCCATCCCCTAAAAATGGTGTACCAAAGAAAATTATTCCCATAGTTTTTCATGCCACTAAGCATGATAATATTCCTCCTTCTCATGAGGCTCACAATGTACCAAGTGAATCCAAGGATGTCGAGGATTACCAAGATCAAGGGGAAGAAGAATTCCAAGAGGGTGAACTCTATAGTGCTGAAGTAGAAATGGAGAAGGTATTACAGTCTCCTCTGGTGACTTATGAGGATTCACGTGCAATAAGTGAAGAGGATAGACCTCCTCAAAGAGAGGAAATTTTGATTAAGACTCCTTCACCAGTGCATGAAGAAGAAGAGTGTGATAAGGGAAAAGAAGATAAAGTTGAAGAGATTCCTTAAAAACAAGATTTGAATGAAGATGTACCAGAGGTTCACTAGGATGTGGTTGGATAAGGTAGTGTACAATCAAATTCCATAGTTCTAGGTTGGTTGGGAAAAGAGTTAAAGAGTATGCAAATTGTTGTAGATGATACTCCTCCCAACAGGGATGATTTTCTAGCAAACATAGGAAAGGGAAAAGCAAAGAAGAAAGCCAGGGTTATCTCCAGGATCGAGAGAGATGAAGAAACTAATAGGGTGGTCCACATTGATACTCCTACTCCTGATAAGAATAAGGATGATGTGGTTGGTAGTGACTACAGTGTGCAAACTATCAACTTAGGGCCTACTTCTATGGAATAGGAAATTGAAGAATATGAAGGCTCTAGTGTTGTAATCTTGGGTAGATTGAGGAAGGAGGTGTAGACCAAGCAAGAATTAAAGAAGGAGAATGATAAATTGAAGAGGTATCTGCAAGACCTGATGAAACCCTTGCAATCCATCATCTCCCCATCATCTACTACAAGTTTTCTGCCACAAGAAACAATAACTAATTTTGAGAAGATGAAAGCTACTACTCATGCCACAATGAGCTGGTTGCAGGGAGTGCAAGCTAATGAAGATAATGTCATCAAGGACATCCTTTCAACCAGTGGAGATAATATGAGATCAATAAATTGGTTAAAGAATGTACTAGATTAGGATAAGGAGGATGTGGATCTCTTATTGTAGAAGAGCAAAACCATCATGGAATGCACTGAAGATAAATTGGTAAGTGATGGAATTCTTCCTTCGTCCAAAGTTGCAGAACCTTGGGAATGGTTTGAAGTTTTGCAAATAAGGAAAAGGGTTTTGAAGAAGGTGTATAAGCCAGGGAAACAAATTGAGGAATCTTTGACTGAGATATACAACAAATGCATTCTTTCTTTGAAGTTATGACACGAAGAAAAAGGTTTGTGCCAAAACATCTGAGCTTGGAGAAATTGAGAAAATGGTGGTGAGATGTCCAGTCAATGAAGACCAGGTCACTAAACATCAGTTAGATGATGTAGCCACATACATTGCAGTGATGGATAAATATCAAATCATGAAGGTGGGTTGGGATAAAGTTGTAAAACAGTCAAGAGAGGACATTAAGTCCATTAAAAGAAGAATGAAAATATTAGCTATGCCACCTATTTCCGACTTGGAGAATATATTCTTGATGGTGCAAGATAAGGTGAGGTGAGATCAGGATAAAGGAGAGAGCAGTTAATACAATGCCTCATCGAAATTTTTGCTTCCCCATTATTCTTCCTTCTCCTTCACATGCATTGGACCAAGCTATGTTGCAGATCCCAAAATGACCTGGATGGAGTACATGCATTTAATGCATACTGTACTTTATTTTGAATTACTCTTGGCCAACTTGTTTTATGGCCGTTCATTATTGTAAACCTAATTGGGCCTACATATCTTTAGGGTCTCTCTAAATATGGCATTCTGCCTCATTTGTAAGGGCTAGATAGTTTTACTTTGGAGCGAATTAAGCAGTATAGCAAGAGCTAGAGTTAGGAGTTAGTCTTATTTTCAAACAAGTGTTGTAACAAAAAATGGGAATTGTTGTTACTTTGGGTGATGTAATACAAGTAAAGGCATTGTGATTTGGTGCCTTTCTTGTGTTGAATTTTATCTGGCATGGTTCTTGTGATTCTATCTTTTGAAATTGCTTAAGTTTATTTGATGCATGATAGGTTTAGTGTTAGATGACTTGATGGTGTTTATGGTTTGATGCTTGAAGTGTTTGTAGCAATCTCTAGTCCATACTTTTTGTAGCTAGTTGACTGTTAGTTCCTTTGCAAAGTTAGCCTGGACTTTGATATTCATTGTTCTTAGTTCGATTATGGATATCTGTTCATTCCAATTGTAATAGGGTTGTTTTGAATGAAAGTTCATAATCTGAAAATCTTTAACACCTTAGAAGATTGCACTATTTCTGTAAGATTGTAGATTTATTCTGGTCAAGCAGGAATTGGTTTATGAGGGATTGGTCCATTTCAAGTATTTCATCATATACATTTTTAATCTTAGGATTAGAATTAATATTAGAAGTCTCTTTGAAACCCTTATCTCTTTGCTATTTATTTTGAATTTGGGTTAGATTTAGGATTTTAAGTATCACCATATTGCAAAATTTGATAAGCTTTGAGATTCAGTATTTGCTTGTAGTAAGGTCCCTTTGTGATTACCAATATTTTCACATTATCACTAAGTTGTTTATGCATTGTCAAGACCTGGCATTAGAGACCTTGGGGTTATCTCTTGAGGCTAGCTAATAGAGATTTACCTTTCAAGAGAGATAGGATTTCCATATTCTGTCTAAGTTGTTGTGTAGAAAACACCATCAACAGGTATCCCCCAAGATCTCTCGCATGAGGGAACCCAAGAAAGTGCCCTGCAAACCCACAGACCTGTAGGGGAACCATGCCCAATATCTCTCACATGGAGGAAGCTCAAAGAAAGTGCCCCACATGCTCTCAGACTTGCAGGGAGGTATCCCCCAAGATCTCTCGCATGGAGGAAACCTAGTAAAGTTGACTCTGCAAAGTCAGGAAGAAGCCACATAGGCAAGTAAGTGAATAGTCGCACGAATTGTCAATAATTTGGAAGACTTTCAAAGGGGTCCCTTGGGAACCCATCGTGAAGAATGGGTCCACTCAAGGGATGCACAAATTGAAATAAGATGTTTTCTTTCCTGAATCGATCCATCATCAAGAGATCCTTTAGAAAGATGTTCACTTCATCAAGGAATTCAAAAGGAAGAATATGCCCCCATGCGAGGGAAAGGTCAATGTTGTTCCCACTTTAGAGGAAGGGTTTGAAGTCCTTTCTTTATGAACCCATGATGAAGGAAACATGTTTCGTTAGGGCCCCAAGTTGAGAATGTGATTCTAAAGAAAGGTTTGCAAAGATTTTCGAGAAAATATTTGTTGGCAACAAATGCATTTTCTGAAAATTGAAATGTTGAGGAAGTAGCATTGTCACATATGAGAGGGACAACTCAAGCAAAGAAGAGAGAACGATAAAGAGAAAAACAAAAACAAAGGGAAAAGGGGTAGCCTAATATTTCAGGGTCAGAACTACTCATAAATATATATGTGTATGCATAGTAATAGTATATAAATGAACTATCATCAACCCCCTACTATATCAGACCATGTGAAGAATGCACGAGAAACTAAAGTAAAAATAAAAAATTGGGTCAACATGGAAGGGAAGTCTAAATACACCCAATGTTTTGCATCGTCTCAAATTTATCAAAAATCAAGCACAAACATGGAAGAATGATGATACAAATAGAGGAAGGTTTACGACACAAAAACCACGCCTATATCCAAGCACCAACAAGGGTGACAAGGTTCATCCAGGCACACATAGAACAATCGAGGGGGAACACATCACAAAATATACACACACACAAAAGATCAAGAAGAGGCCTCCTCCTAACATTGATCGACCAAGAGGTCATCCTCTTCCCACTCTATATCATCATAGGGGGAAGAAAGACTAGCCTGCAATGGTAGGATGTTAAGAGGAGGAGCATCCGACCCTCCCACAACAAGGGCTAAGGAAGAAGGCCCCACAAGGTCCTCTTTGTCGAGATCTTGTGGAGCTAAGGTCAATGATTTTGTGAAGATTTCTAACAAGGTCAAAATTTTCATCCACAGAGTTAAACATGCACCCTACAGGACTATTGTGTTTAACTTTAGTGGATGGGGTAGGCTACACCTAAGATTCACTACTAGGCTCGTTGAATGACTCGGGAGCGATGATGAACTCAGGGGAAGTTAGGACTAGTTCCATCACAAGGATGGAACAAGTCAGCATGAGACCAACTTGTCAAGAATATGGGCTCCTCTTACGTCTTTCACTGCTAGAAGGACCACACTCCACATTTTGCTTCATCAGAGGAGATGAACTCCCCATAGACGAGGCTAGAGGTGCGGAGGAAGAGGAGAAAAGAACCACAGTGGATACAACCAAGGTATTAGTCATATCCATGAGATTTAGGAAAGGTTGGATATCTAGAATGGGCATCAGCAAAGGCGACTCCATTGAAGGAGTGATGAACACTTGTACCCCCATGGGTTTAAACACATTTGTACTTGCAGCAGAAGACGGAAGTGACGTAGAACTAGACTGAAGAGAAGTAGAATGAAGGGGAGAGGAAGACATTGTAGGAGGCCCTAAAGTAGGGGCATTTGTCTCTTTCTCCTTCATTTTTGAAGCATCCTACTCAACTAGCGGCTTGCTCAACCAAAATATCCTTTCATCGATGCTTATGCTCACATGCAAGGTAGTTTCTCTGACTCTTTGAGTTGGAGGCCGAAGGCTGTGAAGGAACAAAAAGCTCCTACTCGACCATGGGAACATCCACTATAGCTTTCTTCGGTAGAGGAATGGATTTTTTTATGAGAGTAGGAGGAGAAAGTTGAGGATTAGTAGGGGGAGTCAGCTCAAGAGCCTCGACAACGACCCTCTTCTTGTTCACCACTTTAGGAGTAGGAGCGGTAGGAAGCCGAAGATCAAATTCCCTTTGGGAACCTTTCTTTCTATTGTATAAGTAATACCATGATCTAAGGTATTCATTAGGGAGATTTGAGATCCTAAGCTTGGGCCTACACCAAGGAGGTATCATCATACTCAGCAGATAGCCTTCAGGCTGAATCATCCAATACTCCTCCCAAGAAAGGGGAGAGGATGAGGCAGTCCAGGGAAAGGAAACCTTCTCTTTGACTTTATGGGAAGGAGAGGGAGCCAATGTGGACTTATCCTATCTCTTTTAGGAAGGGGAGCGGTGGGTGCAGTCTTCTCCTTCTCCTCTCAAGAAGAGGAGGTGATCGACTGTATCACAAGAAGGGTTAGTTTCAGCTATCCCTTGCCCCAGTTTTATCCTTTACATAATTCTTATAAAGTAGGTCCATTCAAAGGAGGCGGATCGACTGGGGCCATCCTAAAGTGATCCAATGAATATCCACCATGGGATACCAAGGGCTATTATCTAGTGTCATGCACTACATGCATGACACCTTCATGGGAAAATTTTAAACACTTGTGAATAACGAAGGTGATTCCATTTATGGAAGCTAGCCAAGGTATTCCTAGCTTCATCCTGAATAAATTTTACTTTGGTATAATTTTGAAAACCATGTCAACAACCCTAGGTCCAAATAGGATGGAAAAATTTATCGAGCCATACAGTTTGAGACACATACCATCATGCGTATGGATGGTAGATTTTGTTTCTTCATATTTTTCTCTATGTAGCAAGTTAAGCCACAATGTCTCTTCTATGATAATGTTCACTTGGCTCACAGGGTCCACCAAGACTCCTGTCACATTTTAACCATTGAGGCAAGCAGGAATGTAGAGGGGTGAGGGCTTGTTGTTTAAGGGAAAGTCTTGCGACATGAATGTTATGTCCGGTGAACCGGGTGTAGGTAGAGCAGTAGACGTCACCATGACCATGTTAACATAGGCCTCAGGTTGAGTAACAAAATCATCAAGATCAATAATCATGTTAGCAGAATGTGATAGAAACAGGTCTGTGTATACCTATAGCTCACTATTAGCTTTCGCCATTGATTTGTTAGCATTTTTTTTACTCCCATCGAGACGAATGGTACCGTCCTTGATGTGGTCATGTATCTAATGACACAACCACATACAGTGTTCAATATCATATCCATTAACTCCATGGTACTGAAAATAAGTGATCTCACCATACCAATTAGGGTAAGGCTCCTTAAGAGGCTTAGTACTCGACAAGGTTACAATCTTATCCTTCAACAACTTCTATAAGATAGAAGAATAAGATTTTGATAACTTTGTGAACTTTTGGTTATGTCTGAGGCTGTTTTAATTAGCAACGGATACTACATTCATAATGACCTTACCTTTCCCAAAGATTGATACGATGGACTTTCCCTCAGAATAGAAGCATGGGGAGGATCCCTCAAACTGAACAACCGTCTGTTGATACTCTCGTAAGGTTGCACACAAATGCACGAAACAAGGGTACTTCATAATGGAACTTCTCTTTCCAAGGCCTTTGTAATTTCCCTATGAATACCTTTTGTATGTTAGAATCGGGAAGCTGATACGAGATTTGTGAAAGGAGCGCTTGATAGCGTACTATGAAATCAATGATTTTTTCATTGTCTCCTTGTTTACATCAGACAAGATCTGAAAAGGTCATCTTCAGTCTGATGTTAGCTTGGAATTTCCTAAGGAATTTATTGACAAGTTTTTCAAACAAGAAAATGGAATTTTCAAGTAAGGAACAGTACCACTAGAGTGTTGTATCCTTGAGTGATTAGGGAAACAATTTTTCCATTAATGTATCATGGTGGAAGAAATTTGTGCACAAGTCATTAAAGGAGGACAAATGTGTCTGTGAATTCCCTTTATTGCCATATTTCTCAAACTTAGGGATCTCCATTCCTTGTGGGAAGGGAGTGTTCATAATTGCAACCGACAACAGGCTATGTCAGAAGAAGGGTTGAAAGATAGGTTGGGCAGAGGCTTGGGAGAGACTCGCCGACTGGCTTTTCATCTTACCCATATTTTGAAGAAAAGTATTCAGAAAAGGATCATTAGAAGATAGAGGGCCAAATGAACCTCCTCTAGAACCATCAGAAAATCCACCTTTGGAACTGCCACCAGTGTGACCTCCACCAGAACCACTACTAGAGCCACCGCCACCAATAGGGCCTCCACCAAAACCTCCTCACCATTTGAAGCCACCACCATGGCCTCCGTCAAGACCACTTCCACTAGCACCGCCTCCACTGCCAAATCCACTACCACTATGAAAGCCTCCACCACGAGAGGTTACAGGAGGGGTAAAGCTAAAGCCCAAAGGGACCTTGTTTACTTTGATAGTTTTGAGGTTTTTGGAGATAGAAGGGATGTTGATAGAAGGGACTACATCGGCCATGTAGACTAATGTGGGAGGAATTGATACTCCTAACTGTCCTTCATAATCTTCAAAAGTGGCTCCTCACATAACACTAGGAGTGTTCAAAAGAGCACATGCTTCTGTCAGACTAGTAAGACTAGCCAGGAGTTCCAAGCCTGTTCGATCTTTTCCAATCATGTACTTTAATTCACTAATGACTCGAGCGGCCCTAGCCATCTTCAGGTTCCTTTCCAAGTGATTTTCCAAAGCACCCAACCCTTTGCTAAGGGTGGAGACATATTTCGAAGGGATTTGAACAACCTCATACTCATCCACCGACGATGGTGTGGGGGATGCAGGAGGAGTGGGGACATGATCGGTCTCATTAGAGAATCCTAATTCAGCCCTTGACAACTACTCCTGTGTGGCCACACTAACGAAAAAACCAGAGAAAAGGCCCATAGAGAAACCAGTAGTGACCTTCATCCTTTCCATCAGAAGGTGTCGTACACTTCTCCTAACAATATACTCGGAAGTTTTGGATTGGGTTGTGATGCTCATAAACCTTCACAACACTCAAGAATACAATGATCACAAAATACATGAGAGAGGTCTCAACACCAACAGATGAACAAACGGTTCATGTTGGGTTCACCAAAATGTAAGAGAGGGGGACCAACCACGTTCAAGGCCCTAGGTCATGGAGAGCCAAGAGCGGAAGGATGCCCTAACTTACCTCAACTTAATGGGGTGTTAGGAAATGTGGGACAAGAATGATGAGGACTATAAAGTCCTTCAATCACTTTACAAACCCGAAATATGGGACAGGGATAGGCAAGCCAGTTTTCGGGTTCAACACTACATCTCAGGAAGCTCTTTGGCCAAGGATAGAAGCGCGGTCCTAAGACGACAGCACAACATGTTCGCGTCTCTTAAGCGCACTGGCATCCGTATGACTAGACAACTAAAGAGACAAGGTTGAACTTAGGAAAGCAAGCTAACAACCCAGCTAACTACTACTAAAGGGCCAAAATAACACTATTAAATAAACAAAATATGCTCTAATATGATCAAATAAAAATGCAAGAGTTAGGAAGGTGAGAATGATCTCACAAAGAAATTTTCTCGCCAGCTAGCTCCCAAAAGCACACCCACCTACACACAAAGAAGAGGAAATTTTTTGGGTGGTTGTATAATTTCTTGCCTTAGTCAAACCCCTATTTAGGTGTTTCCACCTCCATAGACAACCAAAAAAGTGAGTATGATAAAGATATTAATGTAATATAGAACACTAAAACACTACAAAATAGTAAATTTTCTTACTCAACCAAGTAATAGAGGAGAGCAATGGGAAGCTTACCACCTCCACCAACAACACTCAAGGAAAACGGAGGAGAGAATCAAAGTACTCGAGCCTCTGTTGTAATGGTGTTGTCCCACACTTGCTGTACTGAAGTGATAGAGTGAAGTTTTTGTTGCTATGGAGTGAAAAAGTGCTACTAAAAGAGCTTAGGAATGTAAGAAGTGAGTGCAAGAGAGTATGTAGAAGTTGAAATGCATGTAGAAGGAGGGAATTTGAAGGAGAGATGAAGAAAATGACCATATTTGGGTCGGTCAGCCAAAGAGGGCATTACAAGTCAACTACCAATGAGAAGTGTAACGCCTCTACAAGTTCAGCCGCAGGAATTTTCCAAGGATGTAAGCATGCCACGCAAACATCTACGCACCGCGCGGGCATCCCCAAGAAAAATTCCCCCACCGACATTTAAAATAGGCACCAAGTGGAATGAAGGTAGCAGTCTTAGGTGTAATTAAGCCTCTGAACTTGGTTTTCTAAAGTGGAGAAGGGAAAAAGGGGAATTTGCATAAGGGGTACAAATTCACTCCTATACAAGGAGAAGGAAGATGAGCACTAGAGACATAAGGAATTTGTTGTTGGAGATGAAGTGATTGTATATCCAAGGAAGGAGATATTTCCAGTGGGAACATACAACAAGTTGGAGATGAGGATGTTTGGATAGTGTAGGTTTCTAAGGAATTTTGATTATGGAAATGCATATGAAGTGGAGTTACCGAAGACATTGGGATATCACCTATTTTTAATATTACAAATATAGACTAGTATCGCAAAGGAAAGGAAAGTGGTAGTAGTAGTGAAGTGGATTGGAAGGAGCAATTACCACATCAAGAACCAAAGGAGATTGAGAATATTTTGGATACCAAAAATGGAAGTAGCACTATAAACAAGTACTATAAGGAATATCTTGTGAAGTGGAAAGGAAAACCGATGGAAGATTTTGTTGAAGTATGGATAGACACTAAGAGGGGGGTGAATTAGTGTCTAATAGATAGACCTAAAAAATTTAAACCTTTTCAATTTTGACAAAGACATTTTTTTTTGGTTTAGATATTCTTTCTATTGACAACAGAGCAAAGTAATCACTTTGAGAGCATTCATGAAAAGAGGTAAGCAAAGATATGAAAACATTAACTCGGTTCATTTAGACAACTTGTGTGAGATATCTTGTTTTTACAAAACATGTGACTGATATTGTTTAACAACCAAAGCATGATGACAAAACAAGTGAAACTCATAAAACTATGTACATGAAGACCAACATCTTTGAATCACTTTAAGACCGCCAAATTTCAATGTAGCTTTATGTGACACTATAACAACTGTGCAACTGAATGACATATGATAAGCATTGAAACAACAAAGAGCTTTATTACATTATGACAGATTGAAACATAATAATCTTGAAATATGAATTAATGAATGACATGTAATGTGATAGACTAAATTCTTTTCATCACAACATGCAAAGCATGTTTGGTTAAACAGAACTTTTAAACTAGTTTGCAACATATGACTATGAAAGTACTTGTAATAGCATAATATTGCAGAAATAACAAACATTAATGCATTTGATAACTTATGAAATTTAGATAGACATGAAAAATAGTCACACAAAGACTCATCATATAACATATTATATGCCCTGAGTGGAAAACCCTCTTGGGGAATAAAAACCACTCAAAAAACTTTCTCTTTATTCACTTCGAGCACCAACTCCACACAAATCAGAAGCACCAACTTCCAAAGTTACAATAGCACCAACTCTTCCACTTTTCAGGAGCACCAACTCCTCCACATTTTAGGAGCACCAACTCCTTCACATTTCAGGAGCACCAACTCCATAAAATACAATGAATAATCAATTACAGTGTACTATTAAAACCCTACAAGTGCAAATGTAGTCCTAGAATCTCAACAGTAGACCATGAATATTTTCAATGAGCACATTAAAGAATGTTGTATGAAAATGACATCTTCTCTTATACAATAATTTGAGAATCAAAAAGATTTTCAAAGCAATACAATGTCTTATATATGTCAATATTAAGCCTGAAGTCTCATATATTTTTTCTTTTAGGTTAAAACAAAGAAATGCCAGAAATCCATCTTTTAAAGACACTATGAAAATAACCTTTGAAAGAAGTTTGTGTAACTGTAAACCAACTTAGATTAGGGTTTAAACAAACCCTTTAATGAAATGAAACAATTTCAGTTACAATCCATGAAATATTTCTTTTAACAAATTTTATTTACAAAATAAACCTGCTTAAACAACTATTCAAAGCCCGTAAGTTGCAAGAAGAGGATTACCTGATTCAGTGAAAAAACCAATTGAAAGAATACCTCAAAAACCTGTCAAATGGTTTCATAACTAGCCAGCTGGTAGACACTAACCAATCTTTTCAATGTATTAGAGCTTTGTCACTTCAAGTTGCCAACAACATTTAGCCTGATCATTGCAAACCCTGGCATTTTCCATGTGATCCTCTACCTCTCATGCCCTAATGAGAGATTTTGAAAAAGGAAACATCAAATGCCTTTTACAAAGTTTTGACAATAATATTTTAATCCTTTAGTATACTCGATGGCTTAGGGTAACTTTAACACATATTATGTATGCCCGATACTCATTAGGAGTATAAAGTAAACAAATTCCTTTTACAAGAGATGTTGACCATGTAATACATGGTATAAATACCTTCCCAAACTTCATATTTTGATGATAGTCAACAATACACTAAGATTCTTATAATCATATCAAATTTCGAGTAATAACCCCTTTTTTTTCTTCTAACTTTCAAAAACATATCAAGTAACTAATACTTTTATTTTTTTGATCACATAATGACATCACAATATATGCTTTGCACTGGAAAGAAGGCACAAATAATAAAGAATATCCATCTAAAAGGAAAAACCTAAACCTTGTATTTTGCATGCTTTATGACACTATGTATCAAGTATTAGAGTACTTATGTATCAAATGTGTCTTGGAGACAACACATACCCTCTGCACAATCTAACAAGCAGAGCCATCAAACGTAGTGTATGCCAACAACATAAATGTTGCCTTCATCAAAATATGGCTAAGTTCATACCAACACTTATCACCTTAACATATAACCAATGGAGATAATACATACAAGTGACCTAAGAGTTGTAATCCACATTTCTATGCAAACATAAGATGTGTCACACATATCATTTGATTTTTCTACCCAAATAAAAAATGCACCAATCTATAAACAAATGTATCTACTCAATGATCAATTGTATATTGTGCCAACCATGGCAATTATCCAATCTTTAAATGCTAAACAAATAAACAAATGTCATCAGGTATACCATATGAACCATATATCATATATATTATATCAATCACCAACAACCATATACTTGGGATACCAAAATACCAATCACCTAGAAGAATCAAACTGAAAATCATCCTGAAAAAATGATAAATATTGTCAGCATCATCATATACAAATCCAAAATCATTTAATTGCATATCATAACACCAACCAATGTAATTGCATATCATGCATTCACCAGACTAAGAATCCAAAGAATAGAACCAGTCATGTCATGAACCCCATAAAATAGTTTTGGCATCAAGGACAAACTAACACATAAACAATTGAAAGCCAACAGATTCATCATGGATTTCTTAGGCTGAGGTAGAGCATTTTTGTTTTCCTCTTGGCCTTGAAAATTTGGGGACTCACTTTTCTTCCAACCCCAGGTGTTTGACGTAGAAGCATCCCCGATTGTAAAGCAATCCTATATCAACCAAAAATATTTATTTCCTTGCATTTCATTCAATAGTTGTTTTCGTATTTCATTCCAAATTTCACCACATTATCATTTCTTAGCTCGTGAAGTAGGATATAGCATCTACATATTGACATCTATCACATATCCATATTTCAAATCATTTGCATTTGTCTACCAAAATTTATCGCTCTCAGAATTTCACTGTATTACACAGTCAGAGCATTTGGGGCCAACTTAGTCTAGATTTGTAGTGCAAACCTATTCTAGAATGTGTGGAGCCTAATGGGGCATCATACAAGAATTTTGGGCCCAATGGGATATATCTTGCAGATTCAAAATTCATTTCATTTCATGAAGGATTATCTTCTTATGTTCTAAGGCCAACTTTCATATTAATCATTCATCAGGTTTTGTAAACCCTTGTGGCCAACACAGAACTTTTTTGGAGCTGGAGAATCATATAAGATCATTTCAATTCATTATAGATCAATCAATTACTCATTAGTAGTTAGATATTTAGATTTTTGCATCAACCCTTTAGGGGACTATAATAAGGCTTTTGACCAGTTGTAATATTCAATGCCCTTATGAAAAACCTGTGGCCCCTGGTTATTTTCCCATGAGGCATATGTTGCATGTAAGATTTCCAATTCAATAAAGAATCATATTTTCTGAACATTTTCTTGTGTTATTTCCATTGTTTTGACTCTAAGCTACACATTTTGGATTTTTCTTTTTCAACCCTCCATCAATGACTACACTAGTTGTCCACCTTGAATCTTCAATGACTTCATTTTTCAAAAGATAACATGAACCTAACATGAATTCAAGATGCAATAATAGATAGGTGTTGAACTTTAACTTCTATTGACATTGTTTTCAAGTTGAGAATGAAAACACTTAAATATTTCAAGTTTATACTCATTCTTAAATCTAAAGAAAATAATTATAAATGTTATAATAATTTATGAAATTTGAAAGCTTGTCCACTAAATTTCAGTATACATTAACCCATAGTTTATTCCTTCCTACAACTTGAGATACAAGTAAAAAAGAATAATGCTGAATGAAGCACCTTTTAGGGTATTAGTGTAATAGTGATTTAGTCAATAGGCTATATTTTGTACCAGCTTTCATCCTATAGAACCCCAATCCTGAACCTACATAAACACAAGAAACAAACACATCATTAGATCAAATTCAATTGAGAATCAAGATTCCCCATGAAATTCATTTGCAAAGCTCAAATAGGAACGAAAATGAAGAAAATAAACCAAGAAAGCAATGAAATCATATTTTAAGACGCAAACTCTCAATCCCATGGGGGAATTTGTGCCAATTTGATGTGGAAATTGGCCCTTTCCAAATTCCTATGATGCAATGTTGATGATTGATCCACTTTGGTGAAGATTCAATTGTGCTCCATGATGAAAAATCTGCATAATCTAACTAAAGTCTTGATAAAATGGATGAAAATAGATATGCTTGAGGATGAAATTGAGTATAGTAGACTTGCTCAAATTGTGGGATCAAAATGAGGAGAGAAGCCTCTTATTTATAGAAAGACAAGATGTAGAAATGAGAAAAATGGAGAAATGTAGGATCATTCAACATCTAATGGGCAAGTGCCACTTGTCAAGATGTGAATGGAAGAAGCCTTGAGCACATTTTGGTGAATGTGCACAATAAATGAAATTAGGTGGAATTTGAAAATAGTGAATTGACATGTAAGAGGGAAAAAGAATGAATTAAATGCCACTTGGCTCAATGCACAATGACATGTAAGAGGGAATGAATGTATTGTTGGAAGGACAAATCCACTTGGAGGAATATTCCCCTAAAGATGCCAAGTTGAGAGAAAATAGAGATTTAATAAATTAATTAAATGTATTTTTATGTGCAAGTGGCAAAAGCTAGAGGATGGGACATGGATTAGAGTTAGCATTAATCAGGTTTTGATTAATTAAGATGATGTTAGGTGATTTGACAATTTAGACTTAGATTTTAGGATTTAAATAAATCAAAGTTGAGAGAAAAATGATTTAGACCTAGTTAAATAAAGATTTTAATTTATTTAACTAAAGGGGATGATGTTAGATTAAATTAAACAAGGTTTAATTTATTTTATTTAATAAGATGACTTTAGAGATTTAATCGAATAAAATGAATTATTTAATTAAAATAGACATAGGGTTAAGTAGATCAGATTGATTGATTTAATTAACAAGAGAGAATGACTTAATCAGATAAATGATTATTTATTTAATTAAGGGACGAAGAGTGATGATAAGATGAGAAGGTGATTCGGGATGAAATGGTGTTAGTTAATTGGGATCAAGTGCATCGGTATATTTTCCATGTCTACATTTTTCCCCTCTTTGAAGCAAAGTACTTGTGTTTTTTCAAAGAATAAAGTATCTTGATCAAAAGCCAAAAAAATTCCGATTTCAAACTTTGCCCCACTGCTACCCCAGCGGATGAATTATGCTGATATACTGCCCCCTCGAGAGATCGGACGAAAATTTCAACTTTTTGGGTGATCTTGCAAAAAAAAAGAGGACAAGGTGCCCAATAGGTCCAAAAAGGTTTCAGAAGGTAAATATTCCAAAACAATGCAAAACAGCCTACGGACGGACAAAAATAGGCTCGGGGGGTAAAACCCTAGCTGGATGGCTAAATGGGGTCAAAAAACCCTAATTTTTAGGCTTAAATAGGCCTCGAGGGACCACTTCCAATTCATTTGTACATTCAGCCTTTAGAGATTTTGCAATTTTGAGCTCTGACCCCTTTGTGAGATGGCGTAATGACAGCTTCCCTAGCACATCTCGGATCAAGTATGCACACACTAGAGGCTACCTAGCACTGGAGCACCGGTGAGTCACCTTGGCCTAACCTCATTTTTCAATTTTCATGTGCATTTATTAGCTTAGGAATTAGGTCTTTTAGGATCATTCCAATATAGTGCCGCTTGAAGGTCTTTTTCAGTGTTGCGCAACCTCAAACTATGTCACAGTTGCGAATAGCGATGTTGCGACGTAGTTTGGAATTAGGGTTCAAACTCCAAACTGAACCACATGTGAAAAATGTGTCGCGGCGAGCCTCTTTGCAAATTAGGGTTTAGCGCTAAACTAGGTCACACCTCAAACTGCGACATCGTGGCGGACTTTGAGGGTTAAAGGCTCCTAGCAGCATAGTTTGAAACTTTCAAACTGCACCACACCCACAAACAGCGACGCACAGGTTATTTTGGGTACATCAAGACAAGTCAAGATCATGATTTTTGATGAATTTTAACGTGGTGGCTTCCTTGATGCAGGAGGAGGTGATGATACTTCATTCACATGAGCACAGGTCCTAGGTACTTTTTGGCATTTTGCAGGGTATGCCTGAGTGACAGCAGGAGCACCTAGGCGTGATCAAAATTCTGTACATCTATGCATCACCCGTGAGGACACATTTTGGGATGATGACGACACTTGCTAAGAGATGGCACAACGATACATCCTCCTTCCACCTTCCAATAGGCGAGGCCACGATCACACTGGAGGACGTGTGGTGGATACTCAGATTGCCCATCCATGAAGAGCATGTGATTTATGATGTGGATGTCGAGAGGGAGGCCTACTATGATGTGATGGGCCTCAACGAGTTTGTATTTTATGAAGGCCAGATCTAGTTGGAATGTTATAGGGTTGTCGTGTCACCCTTTTGATTTGTTATTGCAGCTATCATATCGAGTCTTTTTTCACCAGATCGATGGGACCGCTATTTCAGTCTTGGATGGGGGCTCACTTGGGAGCACATGGTCAGACGGAGGGTATGCTTTTCTTGGGGGCTAGTACTGTTGGCCTCATTATATAGAGATTTACATGAGTTTTCATACATTAATGGTAGAGCTATTGGGGTTGGAGTCACACTCCTTCATATCTAGGCCTGGGAGCACATCGTTGTACTTCACCTGAGAGTCATTCTAGTCAATGTGGAGCTAGATGATCCAGTTGTCTAGCAATACAGAGGAGGTGTTTCATTTACATTCATAGGACAAGTCAGAATTCCTCATTGGAGGAGAGTTATGGATGATATGTGAGCCTTCATATGGCAGCCATACCTTAGATGGCCCATGTGGTACAATGATGTGTGGTAGCTCTTCTTCGCTCGCCAAGACAGGTTGATGCAAGGCATGGAGCACATGATGCTTGAGATGTACCTGCTAGGAAGAGTGCCGAGATAGTTTGGGGAGTCGTAGGATAGACCGGACGATCAGTATGTTGTGATATTTACACATATGACGAGCCAGAGTTCATGGGGCCAATACATACCTGCACATGAGGTAGTGCATAGTTTCATGCAGTTGGTGGCTAGACCATGGCCATATGATTAGGGTCAAGCCGATGAGAGCACCACCCAGGCTTACAAGGATTGGTTTTGGCCACCCCTTAGACTTATAGTGCTAGGGACACCATCTGCACGATGTAGGACCAAAGGCAGAGGGGTAGGACAAGGCCGAGGGGATAGAGATAGGGACCGAGGAGGTGGTGGACCACCACCACAGTCGGATCAGGATATGGGGCCAAAAGATCATCCATATCTAGATCCATAAGTAGCTCAATAGAGATAGGATGTCCCTAGGCAGGATCAGGACCAGGGTCAGCAGGATAGGGTTTCGTCACCACCTAGAGATGGGGACCATGATAAGCCACCCATGCAGCCACCCCTTTAACTAGACCCCAATGATGGTCAAATTCTCTAGCTACAAGCATAGATATAGGTACTTACGACTGAGAGGGATCAGTTATGGGTAGATCAGGACAAGGCAATCCAGCAGAGACAAGCTACAGATTTTTAGGTAGCAGTAGAGATGGGCAGACGACAAAAAATAGAGAGCATGTCTACATCCTCCTCCTGAAGCATGGTACCACTTCGATCATATAGGGAGGCCATCCAGGAGGCCGAATACTAAAGGATGCATTATTATCAGGCCATGCTAAGAGCAGCCTGAGTCCCATACTTTTCACAAAGGATAGGCCACAGACCCGCAGAGGACCACGAGGAGAGAGCAAGTGGCGAGGGAAACAGTCAACAGGACTAGCATTTATTTGGATCAGAGACAAGATTCTTTGGTGCCTTAGGGCTTGTTTTTGATAGCCCAGTGGGACATTGTACTTTATGTATTTGATACACACCTGATCCGATTCTTTTAAACCATGACAATATATTTATTTTGATGATATATGAGATGAGATGAAATTTATCCAATATGATGTGTCGTATTCTACTTTATGCATTATGGATGGATCTTATTTCTATGTGTGATGCCATGACTCTATCTTATGATGCTATGATGATGATACTATATGATGCTTATGTGATGATGTAATGTGATGGTTTATGGATGCACTTCTTTTTCAATACCTTTTCTTCTGTACTTTTTATGATGTATGCAAAATGTTATGTTATGCCAATGTTTAGACTAATGGATCTATATTATGCACTTGATGGATGATAAGATGTATGCAATGCAATCTTTCTTTTAGTACTTTTTTCCTGTATGATATGCACTTGTGATGTTATGATGGCGATATGATGTAGTGATGTATGATGTATGAAATGATGTTTATGAAACGATATATGCATGTGTTATGATATGATTTTTATGATATGTAAATGGATGCTTTGATTAATGATGTATGATGTATATGGATTGTTACTAATAGTTGCGTATATGACATGCTCAATGGATGCTTATGATATATGTGGTATGGGTTATATGGGATGATTATGTAATGAATGCAATGTTATGGTTCATTAGATGCTTAGAATAACCAATTTATATTGTGCAATGATGGAGATGCAATGCATGTGGTATGATTAATGTTTTCTATGTAATATGATATGTAATATGATATGCAATATGATATGCAATATGTTGACGGTTTGTGGATGTAGGATGAATGCAACGACAATGATGATTCGTGATTAACTGTCATGGTACCATGTTAGTGTGGAAAAGGAGATGGAAGAAAGCAAGCGATTCCAACAAGACACGAGATGATGATGATGATGACAATTTTCTTGCCGAGGAGTTGGGTTTTTAAAAGGGTCGATTACCTTATATTTGATAACACACGTAGGCACGATGTATCAAGGTATAAAGAACCAAGATGGTGTTGCACCTAGTGTGATGGACTTTGACTCAACAATCATATAGGAGTATCCCTGTTCACACCTGGCATACAAAACCTTATTCAAAATGCAACTTCAGATATTCCAAACATCTCAGACCAACACATAAAAAGGAAAGCCTTCCCATGTGGTCAACAAGATACCTAAAACATCCTCCATACACCCAAAAAAAGTACACATGACCAAGGTTATATTACAAGACTATCCAACAATCACAATAGATAAAAAAGATAATGATCATTTCCCCATTTCTATCTCTCTAAATCCATTCATTTGGGACATCATCGAGAGGTCATCGAAATGAGCACAAAAAAGATAAGTCAAAAGACAAAGATAAAGTAAACAAACAAGCTAATGTTCTTCATACAGCTAGCCAAGACTAAACTATGATGATACCTGATGTTGAGATTTTGACCAAGAGACTAACCTAAAGACCTATCCTAGGGGCCTCAAGGGTTGATCAAAAAATTATCCTTACCTACGTTATACACGCAGAGACCACGTAGTTTGATTGACATAGACTCAATTATTGATGAGATATAAACAAATGGATTGCCAGTTTATTCTGACAGACTCCTAAAGGACTGACCTAAGTGTCTCAGGGGATGATCAAAGATCAACCTTGCCTACGTTCAAAGCTTAGAGATGACGTAGTTCGACAAGACGACCCTGTTTTTTGACTTTTTGACTTGTTTTTGGATTTTGAATGTTTTGAATGTTTTTGGATTTTTTGATTTTATGAATGTTTTTTTGGATTTTTCTAATTTTTTGATATTTTTGGATTTTTTATTTTGGGGACTTCAAGAACATACACAAATCCAATCCAATGAGAACATACCTCTAGCATGGAACAATAGACTACTCCGATAGAGGTAGGACAAACTGACCTTGAGAATGGGTCAAGTAGTACTAGGAGGGATCATGACACGAACACAAGATCAAGGTATGATGTGGATGTAGATTGATGGATGGAAATATGGAATGTGATGGATGATGGAAGCGTAATGGATGGATGATGTAGAACAATCCATGAAGATCTTGGTGGATGGAAAGTGCTTATTTACACAAGGTGCCTGTTTTCTAGGTTTTCACCAAGGTACTTGCCCAAAGCGCCACCAAGGTGGTTTTCACTAGAGGACGATCTTTTCTCTTTACTATTTTTTAATCCTTTTTCTAAAATTTTTTGGATTTTTTGCATTTTTAATTTTTTTGTTGTTACCAAGATGCCTGTTTGCCAGGTTTACATCAGGGTAACCATTTTTTCACGACATTTTCTAACTTTTTTGATTTTCTTGGTTCAATACCTTACAAGTTTTACGCATAGAACTTTTAAGATGGGAATTGTTCATGGGCTCCTGCATAGGTTCCCCTTCAGGTGTTGATAACTGATATGCCCCTGACTTATAGCTTGCTATGATGATGAATGGCCCCAACCAGTTGAACTTTCCTTTTCCATTTGGATTTGGGATGTTCTTTTGGTTCTCCTTTAGCACAAGTTCTCTGACATAGAAGGTCCAGCTCCTAATCTTCTTGTTATAGTTTCGTTTGATTCGGTTTTGATACACCTACAAGTGGTTTAATGCCTCCATTCACCATTCATCTAGCAGTTCTAGCTCATTCAGTCTTGATACTCGATATTCCTCATCCATGATGAGGTTCTACAGTGATATTCTCAGCAACGGGAGCTCGATCTCGATGGGTAATATGGCTTCTGATCCATAGACCAGGGAGAAGGGGATGGCACCTATGGGTGTGTGGATGTTGGTTCGATAGGCCCAGAGGGAAGGATTCATCTACAGATGTCAATCATGACCTGCATCATTTACCATTTTCTTGAGGATTTTCAGAATGGTTTTATCGGTGGCTTATGCTTGGCCGTTGCCTTGGGGATAATATAGACTAGAAAAGAAATGTTGGATTTTGAATTTATAGCATAGATCACAGACATCCTAATTTTTGAATGGTGTCCCATTATCTAAGATAATGGCTTATGGGACACTGTAGCGGCATATTAAGTAGTTTAGGATGAATTTTGATATTTGTTTTCTAGTAATGTAGGTCATTGGTATAGCTTCCACCCACTCTGTGAAGTATTTAGTGGAGGTAATGATAAACTTGTGGCCATTGGATGAGGTGGGGGTGATTTTTCCAACGAGATCGAGCCCCCACTGTGAAAAGGGCCATGGTGTGACAATAGGATGAAGCTCTTGAGCTGGTGCATGGATGAGGTCCCCATGTTGCTGACATTGTAGACACCTTCTGACATAGTCATGTTCTTCTCTTTCCATAGTAGGCCAATAACACCCCATCCTCAACAATTTTTTGGCCAAGGTCATACCACTTGAGTGTGAACCACATATGTCATTATGCACCTCGATTAAGGAGGTCAAGGCCTCCTCAGTGTTTAGACATCGTAATAGGGTTCCTTCTATTCTCCTACGGTAAAGGGTTTCTCCTAGGATGACAAAACAAGAGGAATTTTTGGTAAAGGTTATTTTTAGGCTTGAGGGTTAGTCAGCAGGTAGGACCCTTATTCACAAGTAGGTGTATACATCATGATACTAGGGATCACTAGGACCAATGATTTCACACAAAAATTCTCACTCCAATACCTCAAATGTAGGCATGAGAAGCTGCTCTACTAGGAATTCATGCTTTGGGACATTGTGAGGGATATCCAATAGGGATCCAATTGTTGCCATGGCATCTACCACTTTGTTGTTTGCTCTAGGTATCTACTCGAATGTGATCTCAATGAAGAACTCCTTAAGACTTTCCACCAATTTCTTGTATGGAGTTAGCTTGTCATCCTTAGTCTAGTACTCACCATTCACTTGATTGATTATGAGTTATGAATCCCCATATACCTTGAGAGCCATGATATGCCATTGCACTACTATTCTGAGTCTTATGGTTAGAGCCTCATATTCTGTGATATTGTTCGTGCAGGGAAATGTCAACTTGTAAGATCTTGGTATGTAGTCTCCCTGGGGGGCGATGAAAAAGACCCCAACTCCCAATCCATGTTGTGTGTAAGAACCATCAAAGTACAACTTCTAATGGTCTGCTATACTCAAGTTGAAAATGGATTCATCGGGGAACTCAGAAATTAGTGGATTCTCTAAATACATTGGTGCCTCTGGTAGTTGGTTTGCAATAGCTTTTCCTTTGATGGCCTTGTGTTCCATGTACTCAATGTCATATTCTAATAGGATCATGACCCACTTTTCCATCCTTCCTATGAGCATCGCTTTGGAAAGCAAGTATTTGAGTGGGTCTATCTTTGCGATGAGTTTGATTTTGTGTGCTAACATGTAATGTTTGAACTTTTGTGAGGCAACACCACTACTAGAAAATATTTTTTGATGAATGAATAATTTAACTCATGCCCTACCATGGTTCAAATGATGAAGTAGATGGCCCTCTCTATTCCATTTTCATCATGTTGAGCTAGGAGAGCACCGAGAGTTGTTATTGCTGATATATAAAGGATTAGAGGCTTTCCTTGGTTTGGTGGCATAAGCACTGGAGGTGTGAGAAAATATTATTTGATTTTGTTAAAGTCTTGATCACACTTGTCATCCCATTTGTACACTACCTCCTTGTAGAGTAGGTGGGAATAGGGGATTGACTTGTCTGCTAGCTAAGCTATGAACCAGCGAATTGACTAGAGCCTACCTTGTAGGCCTCTTAGCTACTTTAATATCTTAGGTGCCTCCATCTCAAGGATTGCCTTTACCTTAGCAGAATCGATTTCAATTCCTCTCATAGACATAATGTATCCCAAAAGATTCCCTAATTGTGCGCTGAAGACGTAATTCTTTGGATTAAGGCGGACCTTGTATTCCTCAAGTCTATCAAAGATGGCACTTAATGCTATTATGTGGTCCCTTCTCTTTCTGTATTTTGCTAATATGTCATCAACATAATCTTCCACAATCTTATGAATCATGTCATGAAAGATTAAGGTCATGGCCCTTGATATGTTGCTCTAGCGTTCTTTAGGCCAAACGACATTATGTTCCAGCAATATG
This sequence comes from Sequoia sempervirens, assembly GCA_007258455.2. Classification (NCBI taxonomy): domain Eukaryota; kingdom Viridiplantae; phylum Streptophyta; class Pinopsida; order Cupressales; family Cupressaceae; genus Sequoia; species Sequoia sempervirens. The sequence goes on along the minus strand of VDFB02058242.1, from coordinate 745,387,593 downwards.
TCCCCCATGGACAAGTAAAAGTTGTTTATGTTGATCTTCTTTGGCTATCATGATTTGGTTATATTCAAAGAATCCATCCATCAGTGAAAGCATCTCATGTCCCACAGTCATATCTACAATCATATCAATGTTGGGTAGCAGGAAGTCATCTTTAGGACATGCCTTGTTCAGGTCTCTAAAATTTGTGCATATACAGATGCCCCCAGTGGGCTTTGATAAGGGCACCAAGTTTGATACCCACTCTGTATAGTCGATTGGCCATATAAATCTTGAATCTAAGACCTTTTGTAGTTCCATCTTGACTAACAAGGCAATTTGAGGATGCATTTTTTTCAGTTTTTGTCTAATGGGCTTTACTTCAGGGTAAACTACTAGATGGTGGACCACAACTTCTGGATCAATCCTAGGCATATTAGCACAGGTCCATGCAAATTTGACCTTTCTTTCCCTTAAGAAAGCAGCTAGGAGCTCCTGTTCCTCTGACCTTATTCATTCAACATTAAATGTGATATGTAGAGTTTCCTTTGTTCCTAAGTTGACTAGGTTGCATCTCTCGACTAGAACCGCTGACCTTTCCTGAAGCAGAGCACTAAGAGGAAGATTGAATCCTTCATCCTCCAGTGCCTCAGAGAGGTTTTCATCATCAGATACATCCTTTCTTTTTACTATTTTAGAATTAGAGAGTGCCACAGTGTGGTTTTCACTTAAAGACCTTGAGATTATTCTCAAATTTTTGCTTTTGCAACTAAAGGATTCAATCGTCTCCCCATAGTAAGCATGTGTGTCTAGTATGATATCAAACCCAACCTTATGATCCCCACATGGTATGGTATCCCTTAGTCCCATGAATTTCGAGAGCGCCTCATCATTTTCGAAAGTGTCCAGAATTGGTGGTCCTTGTTGGTTGTAATCGATGAGCTAGGGGTAGACTAGATTTATTTCATGGGTTTTACGGCCATTGGTTTCAAAAGACACAATGCTAATCATGAGGAGGGAGGTATCTTCAAAAATCATGGGTAAATCAATTATGGCATCTTCCTCACTATCTACATCTATGACCTGATCTCAGGATATGGGTATTTGATGAGTGGGTGCTGATTGTTGAGGAGGATTTATGACCTTCCTAACCGAGGCACCTCTGCCAAGTATGGTCACCCTTGGAGGGGTACATCTGAGGCTAAGATTTCTCGTACGCATCTTTGAAATGATAAGTGCCAGAAGTCCATTGTCATTTTGTACAAGTTTTATGTTTATGTCTGTTGTCAATTCAGATTACACCCGAACGCTCGATTAGTTAAATCTAGCAATCTGTTGAAACATGGAATGATTCTCAGGCTTGTGGGTTGCCTAATTTTGAGAATCAATCTCCAGAGAGGGCTGGTTCCTTGATGAAAAACCTCCTAAAAACTAACTGATCTGGCTGGGAAAGAGATAGAAAGCTCACTTGAATTGAAATTCTAAAGCTACGAGAGGTGATTGCACCTAAATGATAATGACTTGCAATTATGACTCACAATAAACTTCTTAAAACTCAAATCTACACAACCAGATTCAATAATTTAATCACTTGAATGATTTAAACAGAGGCTTTGATCTAATGCAATATTGAGGGAAAATGAGGTTTTCACGACAAAATGTATTAACTCATTAATAAGCATAGTGCATAACCAGAGATTTTAAACTAAATTGCATACAAATATGTGAAAAAGACAGAAAAATAGAGGTTTCAGAACTGAAACACAATAATTCTTCCATCAAATTCTTCACAAAACGATGCTCAAAATCTAGAAGGCAAACTCTAAAGTACTGAACTCAAAGGAATCTTCTACAATTACATACTTTGAACCTGTAATAAACACTGTTGTATTAATCTGAAAGCTGAGTTACAAGATGATCTTCTTTACTGAAGGAAAAGGTAGAAAACAAGAACTAGATTGAAAAAGATAAACTTTTTCAATATATACAAAATGAAGGCACTCCAAAGTGCATGAATAGTAACTGAAAGTCATCAGAAAGTGAAAAGATGACAATTACAATGTGAAATCCGAGCACAAGTGAAAATCCCTAAAAAAGTGGCTCAAACTCATGCAAAAATGAGTCCAAACAAGCTCAAACTCACTGCCAAGTCATAACTGATACATGCACTATTCCAACTGAACTGCAACTCCCTGAAAAAGTGGCTTAAAGCATGCAAAACTGCCTCGTTTTTACCAATTTCGCCCATGGGAACTGAAACTCCAATTCTATTATCATGTGCATGATAAAAATATCTCTCACCTTCAGTTAACTTTGCTTGTTCTATACATGGATTGATAATATCTTTTATTTGCATGTTTAAAATGACTAATTTATTAAATGATTTATAGTGGACCATTTAATAAATTAGCCCTTCATTGAATAATGCAAAGAAAAAAAAATACATAAGATTAAAATAGAATCTTAACCCTTTGAAGTTGGTCGACCACCATGCATCAATTATTATATTCGACCACATCATTAGCAAATCTTTTGACATTTGATAAAGCCGACCACATAATTAGCAAATTCTCTGACTAGAAAATGAATAAAACATGATGATTTTAATAAAATCATTGAAAAATATTCAAAGGCATTTTTAGGGTGAATAGACAAAAGACCATCAAACCCTAAAATCCCATCATTATTCACATTTTGACCTGAAGTTTCTGGAAGAAAAAACTGGCCGCCATTCTGAGTAGGGTTTCAAGCTCGATTTCCACCATTGTCTGCCAATTTCCATGATCTTTTGAAAGATTCTGGGCGTAAAAGGTAAGATGAAACTCATTCGCTACAAATCTGAGCTCTTTTGGGCATTTAAATATCCTTTTTGTTGTCTTATGGGCGCGACTATGATGATATTCTGACATTTTTGTCATCTACACCTATCCTCTATTGAAATTCCCTGCCATTGAGGTCGATGCTTGAAGATAATCTGAAGAAAGCCATGCATGAGAATGAACTCTCTATCATGAAAATCGTGGTAAGCTTCCATCCTTTTGTCATTCAATTTTTAACAAAAATATTCAGCTAAGAATTGACATAATCATCAGATGGGTCTATCTTTGGCCGCGGCTACCCTTATTCTGGTGTGATTTTCTTAGTGATTTATGGGCTTTGACAATGTGTTTGTGATGAAAGGCGCCATATCACTGGTTCAACCTTTGAAAATAACCAATCTACATTTTATTCTTTTGTATTCTGGATATAAAACAAGCTTTTGGAAGCTCTTTCAGTATAAAATGATTTGATAGATAAAGCATGTATTTTTCTCAATAAAACCCCATCTAAGTATATGCAAAAATTCTTCTTCTGGCCGCGACTTAACTCCTGGATCTGGGTATAAACAAAAACCCCTTTTACCTTTTGTATTCTCAAGGATTTGGGTGTAAAGAGAAGACATAATGGTCAGCAAATTCCTCACTCTTGGCACGACCCATGATAGATTCCTAAACATTTGAACTTGAACCCTGTACCTAGCTTGCATTTGAAAGCTGAAAAACTGCTTTTCTGAGCTAAGACAGACATAATATTGTGTTGTTTTGAAACAATAAACATGGATTTTCTGTATGTTATCTTTTATTTCTAACTGCTACAAAGCATAAATTCCTTCACTGTCTTTGTAAGAAACACTTCTAGAATGATAAAAAGAAGTAACCATCTCTTTTGCTGCTCCAAATTCTTTGCATTTTTTTTTTCCTGATCTCCCACTGTTCAATTCTGACCTATAGTCATATCCCAAAATATGCCAATAACCTCTAGTATGCATTGTGATGTCTTCTGATGTTTCGCTCCTGCTATATGTTGAGTGTCATTGGTTAGAGTGACTGCCCTCCATTGATTGACTGTATCTTATTACTCATGAATACTGCCTGATACTCTACTAAAGAAATATCCCTACATGGTTAACATTGCTGTTAACATTTCCGCTTTATTCACGGTGAATAATCCCTCAATTAACACCTACAATCATTGCATGAGACCATTCAATAATTTCAATCTGTTCAATATAGCTTTTCCTTTTTTTTATTGGCAGATTACTCAAAAAGTAATTATCTATAAATCTGGATTCAACAATGTTATTTTGGTTGTTCTCCATCATCATAATACTCATTCTGCTTCTTTTGACAAATAAATCAAAGGCTGTTGTTCTAAATCCGTCTTATAAACCTGCAGCTTACTGTATTATCAGCACTTTTTGATCTACTGCCTTCCATCATGCACTCACCCTGTATCTTGTGCTTTTGCATGCTAAAAACTGACTTTCACCATATTTTGTTACTATCACATATAAATCTTGAGCTGCATCATTAATGTTTCTGTAGATAGCGATCTCCTTAACATTGCTTATGCAGATTTACATTATATCAAATTGCTTTTATTTTGAACAATGGTGAACAATGGTTGTTCATACTTGAAAAGGTCAAGGCATGATTATGATTTGCACAAATCCTTTCATACAGTCATATAGACTCCCCTTTTGGTAACTATGTGGACATTTCAGTTGATGATAAAGCTCCATTATTATTAAACACTGATTTAAAACAGAATTTGCTGCTTTCTGTTGAAGAACTTGTAAAACTTGGACTGTCGCAAATCTGTCCTATATGATGATTATGATTTATGAAAGCGTTCCAATACTCAAATATTATGTTTCTCTTTAATGCAAAGAGGCTCAACACTTTATTTAGATGTAATATGAAAATAAATAAATAAATAAAGTAGAGCTGAAAAGAATATTAGACTATGAATGCAACATTGATTGATCCTTTCTTGATATGAAAAGCGAAACTATACTGTACGCTCAAGCTTTTTTTCCTGAATCTGTTTGAGATAAAGCTGCTTATTTGACTATTTCTTAATTTCAACAGCTCTTTTGATGATTGTTCTGACAAAATAAATGAAATCTTGTATGTAACTTGAGAGTTTGATATGCCAGGCTCAACCCTTGTGGGAGCCCGTTTTACTCCACATATCTGATGAAATGAACTCGAACATGATAAACCTGTTCCTGCACATTGAAACAAACATGTCAGCAAAATATAAGAAGCTGAAAGCTTCCACTGAATTACATTCCTTCTTCTTTGATTTTTTGCAATTATCTGAGGAATGCTTGATCGACTGTATGTTATATTTCTGTTGGTAGCGTAGATATATGATAGGATTGATTCGTTATTGCTTAGAGATTTTATCTCTAACGTCATCTCTTTTCTTCCTTGCAGACGCTTTTGGAGCTGGAATGGAAGCTACAACTGAAATTGGAGCTAGAGCTGACATCTCAATTGGAAACTTCAACTGTCAACGATTCATCATTCCAGGCAATGACGAATCACTTCCTACCCTGTGTTTCCATTATTTTCAGTTGTATAGCATACAGTTGTTTATGCATTCATTTTTTATCGTAAGAATCAGAAAGTTACTTCCACAGCTTGTGTGGAATTCAGCAATTTTACAAAATGAATAAAAGCATTATAATGCAAATCTTTTCAATTTTCTGTTTCAGATGTTTGCATAATAAACTATGATTCACATGAAAAATGGTCTCAATGATGATCAATGAACACTTAATCAGAAAAATTTGAAAATTCCTTGTACCTATAATAGCTGAACTTCATTCAGCTCTACCTATTGAGCGTAAAGTGAAAAAATAGGTAACAATGTCATAGCCCATGGCGAGCAACATTTGTAAGCCTTTGCTACTATCATCCATAGGTAGGGTAGTTTCTAGTCTATTGTCTCGGTGTAGGAGATTTGATGGGTCTTCCTCTATCACTTCATGACCTAGGTTCCCCCAACTTTTGAAGCTAGATGAACCTGTTGTAAAAGTTTGGGATGATGTCCCCGCTAGTTGGGGTTGTCCATGAGATCTAGGAGATTGTGGTAACTCTCCTACCCTGAAAGAACTTTTCTTCATTTTGTAATTCCCACATCCATCATCTTGGATAATGACTTTTATTTCGAAGATATCAAGGGTGGAGGGTGTTTATGTTTCAGAAGTGGAGGCTAACATAGCTGGGTCTACATATGGAGTGGTGGGGCCTTCATTATCCTTTGGAACTTGGGGGATTTTATAATATTTGGCTTCCAGGATTTTGCAATAGGCAAAGGGTTCAAGATCACCGTGGATGGTAACCTCTTGATTTTCATATGAGAATTTGATGCATTGATTAAAGGTCAATGCAACTACTTGCATCCCATGGATCCATGGATGCTTGAGGAGAATATTATAAAGCAGAACAAGATCTAGGACCTGGCATGTGGTTTCCATAATGGCGGGTCCTACTTGAACAAGAATATGGATAGTGCCTAGAGACACTCTCTCCTGATCATCATAAGCTCTAATCGTGATCCCCTTACCTTTTTCAATGGAATCCTCTGAGAATCCCATATTCTTTATCAATTTTAGGGAACAAATATTAAAACTTGCGCCCCCATCCACCAGGACTCTCTCGACTTTATTTTTGTAAACAAGGACTTCAAGGTGAAGAGAATGATTGTGAGATGGTTGGGATGGGAAGTCCTAATCAGAGAATGTGAGGAGGCTTGGAGTGGTGATATTTCTAACCATAGCTTGGAATTGGTCTACAACTAGATCTACGGAGATGGTGGATGAGGCTAATGATTCTTCTAGGATTTTTCTATCGGTGGGCAATATCTTCAGCAACTCCATGATGGAGATCTGAGTGAGAGTTCTTTTAGTTGGTCGAGGAAATTGTAGCCATGTCGGATGGATTTTCGATTAGAAGCGGATGCCCTAAGTGGTTGTGAGGGTCCAGCGATGGTGACTTTGTTGTCGCGTGTGGTTACTCCACAGTCTGCATTGGCTCCCTTAATGTTAATGACGGGGACATACTCCTCAAGTGTCACAACAACATGCTCATAAACATGGTTCACATTCTTGTATTTTCCTTTTCCCTTATCATTGTTTCCTTTGTTATGGTCAGGCATCAGATTTTTGTATATCTTTAGGTCTTGGTTTCCTGTGGGTTGCTCCACATTTATGATTTTTTCATCAATGAGGTCCTAGATTAGGTTCTTCAACCACATGCAACTATTAGTGGTGTTCCCTTTGATTTTGTGAAAGTACCAAAGATGGTTTTCATTGTACCAGGGCAGTTTCACTTGTGGTTCCTAGTAGTTCTCATATGTGGGGGTCTTGATGAAGTTTTTGTTTATCAATTTCTTCATGATGACCTTGAGTGGTTCCCCAAGGGCATTGTACTTCCTCTTGGGGGGATTTTTGTTTCACAAGGGTGGTCCCCCTTGATTATTTAGGTTGTTGACCTGATTTTTGGTTGGTCGTTGTTGCGATGTCGCGTTGGTTTGTGTGTTGTTCTGATCATTGTTTTGCGGTTGCTGGTAGGTTTGGGTGTTTTTCCTCGGAGCATTGATCACAACCTTTGCATCAACTACACCATCATTTGTGACATTTTTTTTCTCTCCCACATGCGAGGTTTCTCATTATATTTTTTGGATGAGTGATTTTTTTGTTGTTCTCGATATGGAGGGGTCCCTCCTTGTGAAATGAGGGTTTGTTTAATGTTAAGCGCCTTAGAGATCAATTGGTCATAAGTGGTGATACCTTGCACCTCGAGATGAAATTCCAAGGTTCCCTCTAGATTGGAGAAGATGGTGCAATTTTGTTCTTCAAGCATGGCCTATTTTCTCCTATTGGCCTTGAATCGCCATCGTTGTAGGAAAGAAGAAAATGATTCTCCCTTAGATTGCTTAAGAGCTGATAATTCCTCTAGACTAACATCCATACCAATATTGAAGGCGTAATTTTTTATGAATGCATCTACTAGCTCTTGGAACTTTTTGATGCCTAGAGGAAGGTGAGAGAACCACTCCATGGCTTAGCCAGCCAAACTTTGAGGAAATAGCTGCATCAGATATGTATCATCATACACGACTTCCATGCAATGCACCTGGAATTCCCTAATGTGATCTTCAAGGTTTCCTGTCTCTCAATATTTATCAAATTTAGGGATTTCAAACCCCTTGGGGAACAGTTTCATTGCAAGGCTCTTGTCAAACGGATAAGGGCACAAGTTTTTTGGTGTCTTGGAGGTTTTCCTTGATTGAAAATCAAGCACTTGTTGCTAGAGAAACTTGATTTGTCTCATCACATCATCTTGTGAATCAAGGGGTGGGGTGAATGTGTATTGGAGTGGTTGTTGTGTTTGAGCGATGGGTGGTGTGTTGGTGATGGTTTTTTGCAAGCTCTGCTGATATGTCTTCATTTATTGTTGTTCCAAAAATGCTTGTTGTTGGTCATGTTGTTCTTGAGCCAACAACGCTTGTTTTTGGTCATGTTGTTGTTGTGCCAACAATGCTTGTTGTTGGGCTAATAATGTTGCTTCTTGTTGTGCTTGCTACTATTGCAAGGATTGCAGATATGCCTATTGTTTGGTTTCTTGTAATTGTGATTGAGCTTACGCTTGCACTTGTTGAGCTTGGTATTGGGATTTCGCCTAAGCTTGAGCCTATTGAGCAACTTGTGCAGCTTGTGCAGATTGAGTGGCTTGTGCGGCTTGAGCAGCTTGGGTAGCTTGAGCGGCTTGCGCAACTTGAGCAGCTTAAGCGGCTTGTTGTTGTAATAAAGCTTGGGCTTGAGTAGCCTTTTTTACTTCATGTGCTTGTTGCACTTGTTGTGTGGCATGAGCTGCTTGAGCGGCTTGCTGAGCAACTAATTGTGCAGCTTGTTGATTTTGAATTTCTTGAAGTACTTTTTGATAGGCAACTTGTTGAGCAGCTTGCAGTACAAGGCTATATTGATTTGTTGTGTTTGATTTTGGTGGTGGTGGTGGCGAGTTCGGAATGGTGTTCATGATGAGGAGCACCATTGTATTGATGATGGGGATTTGTGTAGTGGATGGTATGATTGATATGTTTAGTGCTTGGGATACTATCGTTGTGGATATTTGGGGTGTGGTTGATGGTATGATAATGGCTTGTGTTATTGGGATGGTTTCCATTTGTTCTTGCAATATTGATGGCAAGATGGGAGGATTTGGTGTGATGCTTTGATTAATGACTGGGGGATTTTTTTGAATGAGCGGTGGAAACGGAGGTAACCCCAAATTGAGATTTGATGTTGATGTTGGCGGCAAGGATGGAAGTGGTGGAAAAGGGAGTGGCATACTTCCTTGGGGAAATGATGAAGATGAAGGATCAAAGATGCCCCCTGGTCCAAATAAGTCACCTTCTCCTCGCGAGGTCAAGGGGAGAGAGGTTTGAGGTGTTGCGTGAAATGATGATGATTGGTCATTAGGATCATGAAAGGTGAGGGGGACATATGGGTGTAATGAATTTTTGGGTACGGATTGCCCTAAGATGGTGTTTGCATCCAAATCTTGGTTACTCACAAGGGCGTGTGTTTGTAGTGCATTGAGAAATGTGCTTCCTTTGCTAACAATAGGTTGAGTTGGAGCAATAGATGATGTAATTTGGGGGATGGGTTGGGTGACACTTTCAAATGGAGGTGTGGACGATATTGGTGGCATGGATGAAATTTGAGGCATGACCCCAAGAGGTTGTTCTACAATGGTGCTCACATCATAATCAGAAGGGAGTTTAGCCCCTTTTTTTGCTAATTCAATCATATATTGTAAGGGATGGAGCTTCATCATGATGTTAACAATTTTATGATTCTCAGGATTTTGGACCATTTTAATAATCTCATCTTGTGTCATCCCGAAGGCATTATTGGTGATATCCTCTACTTGACATTCCTCTTTTGGATTTTGTGACGATGAAGGAAGATTAGTTAGTGGATTGCTTGATCCAATGAGATTCATTTTGGAATTAGTTTGGCTTAGGTCACTTGAAGTTGATGTTTCTTTGTTGGTCTCCATGTTCTTCTTTTGTTGCGATCTTGTTTGAACAATAAAATGAGGCTCAAAAGAGAAGATCTAGGATGATTAAGGATCAAAGGTGTGATAGTGTAAATGTGTGAAAGGTGGATGATATGGATGATTTAAACTCTTAGAAGATCTTGAGGAGTATGCTAGACTTTTGGGACTTTCTTGGACTTTTGGATTTTGAATTGATGTGATTCTTGGATTTTGATTTTGAACTTGATTTGGTTTTTTTTTGGATTTGTTTTGATTTTGGAATTGGATAATGAAAAAATGGATCCCAAGATGTTAGATGTTATCTATGGGATAGACTTGCTCACAAGATGATAATTTGACTAAGTGTAGGGAGAAGGATGCATCTACCCACACTTAACCAAAAAAAGATGACTTGTTGATAGTTTAACTAAGCATATGGAGAAGGATGCATCTACATATACCTAGCTAAACAAGATGATTTTGATGTTTTGATTCAAGGATTTTTTGATTCATGGATTTTCCAAAAGGTCTAGCATGAAGGATTATTTCAATATTTTCAAGAGTTGTTGGTGAGATGATCTTGGTTTGATGTTTGAAAGATGGATGAAGTTTGACTTTGATCCTATGTGTACCTAAAAAGAATCTTGTTTACAAGACCTCAGTTTTGAAGAACATGCTTTACTCTAAACAGTGTGTTCAAATTCCCAAAAAATATTTGGATTTAGACAATAATAAAATGAGTACAAATTGGGATTGTTTCTTGAAGCTCTTTTGTAAAAGTTGAAAAGCAATCTTAGTCTAAATTCATAGAGCGTTGAGAGAAACTTTTGATGATATTTTGGACTAAGAGCTTTTGACTTTGGTTTCAGATTTTTATCTTGTGTTAAATCATTTGAGACACATATGTGGGGTTCAATTGTTCTTAGCTTTGCTTAGTGACTTCTTTTTACCACAAACAATTCTTGATTAGTTCTTTGAGTTGGATGTCTAATGTCTTAATTTCTTCTCATCACACAAAGTATATTATGTGGAACTTCAATGAAATCAAGGAAAAAGTTACCTATTGTTTACTTTAGTGAGAAAATTAAGATATAAATCCAAATGTTTAGAAACCTCTAGAGATAGAATCCCTAGGGCAAGCAATAACACTTGAATTTTTTCAAAGATATTTTCTTCCTAAAGGATCTAAAATTTGATGACAATGTTGAATTTTTGTTTTCCCAATGTTTACGATCAAGCAAAGTGTTTTATTTCCAAGAACATGCACAACCCTATGGATATGAAAGACAGTGTTTGTTGAATCCCCACTTGGACAAGTCTAGCTACACCTACTTTTAGTGAATGGTTAGATGCCTGACCACACAGGCTCCCCCTTATAGTGCACTCGCTTCTCAAGTTAGCCAAGCATCAGTACCCATGAATCTCCCATGGCATACTTTCCATTTCTACTAATATTCATAAAAGTGTGGGGCGGCTTCAGAATGACCATTCTTGCACCAACAAATAGATCAAGGATTTTGGCCTTTTTCTAAACAAGGGTTTAATGTGGGCATTTTGTTCGTGGGGGACCATCCATGCGGTGAGAGACCATTTTTTCCCTTCTCGTCGGAATAATACTTTTGATACTTTCCTTTCAACAAGTATCCACACTTATATACAGTTGGAAGTCGCTTGGCTTTAGCGTGTTCCTGGTTGGGTCATTCCCTTGGGTAATTACTTTTTCCCACAAGGTAGGACCTCTAAGATAACACAAAAGTGAGCAAACACATCCATAGTTTGATCAACCTTCATTGAGAAACAAAGGGAGAACACACATGATATGTTCCACTCACACTCGCAATATTTTTCAATTTCTAATCCTGAATTGAAATGTGGAGGTAATCACTTACACAACTTAAGACAACCAAAAATCCTTTTGATTCTCAAGATAGTCGTGAGGCGCGAGAGAAGCGCATATGTCTTTTCGATGGTATTACTTTGGGTAAACGATTGCAAGAAAAAGAAGCACTAAGCACCAAAGGAAGTGTGAAATTTTGATTGTTCAATTGTTAACCTCAAACAAAATCTAGTAGATTTATCTAAAATTTCTTTTAAGCCCTTTGTAGCAAAAAAAAATTGAAATCTTTTGTAGTGTTCTTTTTAGAGCCCAAAAGAAATTTAGTGTATCCTAATAGCATGAAAGCTAACAAATCCTTAAGAGATTATGAGTTCTCCAAAAAATTTAAGAAAACACTAAAGTGTTCAAAAACACTTGATGTAATGAGATGATGATGTCATTATGAAAGTTCAACTTGGTTTCCCTTCTTCACCTTTCATTAATCCAACCTGCAAAAAATGATTAGAACTACAAAACAGAGATCAAGAAAGCAATTAATATCGCATATGATCAAAATAAAAAAAGTACATGTTAAAAAAAAACTAATATTTCACTTTTTACTTCACTCCAGCGGCGCAACCCGCATCAGCAGCGTTGTATAGCACCTCTAGGTCTGCAAGCGGCACTCTACAGCAAACTAGAGAGCATGATGGTGGCACAATTTTGCTCAGCGGCATAGTTTGAAGTTAAAAAATTTCAGCACCTAAAAATTAGAAAAGGGTCGCAGTTTGAAATTTTGAATTTCTGGGTGGGAAGGTTGCAGCGACAGAGTTTGGAGTTTGCAGCATCGTTGTATGGCACCACTAGACTGATAGCAGTGTTGTATGGTGTTGTTGGACTGATAGCTGCGTAGTTCCTTGTAGACACCAAAAAAATAGAGAAAAACATAGAATTTTGTTAAAAAAGGTGATTAGAACTTCAGATTTGCCTCCTTCTAGCGCCAAATGTAGAACCCCAATCCTAAACCTACACAAACACATTATTAGATCAAATGCAAGTGAGAATCAAGATTCCCCATGAAATTCATTTGCAAAGCTCAAATAGGAACGAAAATGAAGAAAATAAACCAAGAAAGCAATGAAATCCTATTTTAAGATGCAAACTCTCAATCCCATGGGGGAATTTGTGCTAATTTGATGTGGAAATTGGCCCTTTCCCAACTCCTCTAATGCAATTTTGATGAGTGATCCACTTTGGTGAAGATTCAATTGAGCTCCATGATGAAAAATTTGCATAACCTAACTAAAATCTTGATAAAATGGATGAAATAAGATATGCTTGAGGATGAAATTGAGTATAGTAGACTTGCTCAAATTGTGGGATCAAAATGAGGAGAGAAGCCTCTTATTTATAGAAAGACAAGATGTAGAAATGAGCAAAATGGAGAAATGTGGGATCATTCAACATCCAATGGGAAAGTGCCACTTGTCAAGATGTGAATGGAGGAAGCCTTGAGCACATTTTGGTGAATGTGCACAATAAATGAAATTAGGTGGAATTTGAAAATAGTGAAATGACATGTAAGAGGGAAAAAGAATGAATTAAATGCCACTTGGCTCAATGCACAATGACATGTAAGAGGGAATGAATGTCTTGTTGGAAAGACAAATCCACTTGGAGGAATATTCCCCTAAAGATGCCAAGTTGAGAGAAAATAGAGATTTAATAAATTAATTAAATGTATTTTTATGTGCAAGTGGCAAAAGCTAGAGGATGGGACATGGATTAGAGTTAGCATTAATCAGGTTTTGATTAATTAAGATGATGTTAGGTGATTTGACAATTTAGACTTAGATTTTAGGATTTAAATAAATCAAAGTTGAGAGGAAAATGATTTAGACCTAGTTAAATAAAGATTTTAATTTATTTAACTAAAGGGGCTGATGTTAGATTAAATTAACAAGGTTTAATTTATTTAATTTAATAAGATGACTTTAGATATTTAATCGAATAAAATGAATTATTTAATTAAAATAGAGACATAGGGTTAATTAGATCAGATTGATTGATTTAATTAACAAGAGAGAATGACTTAATCAGATAAATGATTATTTATTTAAGGGATGAAGAGTAATGATAAGCTGAGAAAGTGATTCAGGATGAAATGGTGTTAGTGAATCGAGATGAAGTGCATCGGTATATTTTCCATGTCTACACATCCAAAAATTTGTCTCGTTCATGAATGTTCTAGCACCAGAAACTTTCCTCTTAGACAACTAGCTCAGGAAAAAATCATTAGAAAACTGTTAGAAAATAGGATCAAATCAAATGCAATCAAATCTCCAAGTCAAATCTGATTTCCACAATCACATCAAATTGAAGTTTACAACCATTATTTTCCTACAAAAAGAAGTATTGAGCATCCCTAGGTTTACATTTTTCTTGTTTAAAAAAATTCTACTTTGGTAGGGCTTCACAATTTTCCGTACAAACTCTGCCTATTTTTTCCCATTGGCATCGTTGAAAACATCACACAATTTCTGTAGAATTTGGAGTTAAGTCACTTGCCATGGTCTCAAGGAAAATCTTGCAACTGTAAAATCACATCAAATGTTCTTGTCAATGGGTGTCATAATGCCCCACTTTCCATGGTGTTTGATATTTTTATTTTCCTTGATGGAGCCTTGGATAGGTATTTACATCTAGTATTCATTTACTATGAATAGATTGAAGCAATCGTTGTAGGGATACTAGTTTTGGTTCGTCTCATCTCTTAATTTTTTTTTGCAAACTCTACCCATTTTCCTCATCGGCATCATTAACAAGATGACACAATTTGTGCAGAACCTTTAGGTAAGTCACTTGAATCTATATCCGGCTAGATCATTTTTATTTTTATTTTTATTTCATTCTAAAAGAATTATGTCTATATCTTCATCTTATTATCACTCACTACTTGCAAGGTCTTCTTTTTATGTAGGGTTCCTTATAAGCAATCCTGATGTTCTAGGGAACACTCCACATTATAGAGAGAATCACTCTAGCTCTTGAACAGTAGAGTTCCAACTTCTAATACTATTCTGAACTGAGCATGCTTAATCATAGTAATCTCCACAATCCATCATATAAGATGAGGTCAGAAATCAAATAGCATAGACAAAGTGACAGCCAACACTACTAAGCTATTAAACCACATCAACAAGAGAATACAAACAAAATGGAGATATCAAAATGAAAGCAAACAAAATAAAGCACTCCCCATATTGTAGTTGATTCCTTCTCTTGCTCTCCTTCTTGTTATGCAACTTTTCCCTTATATTTTTTGAAATACTTGTGCAAAAATTGCAAACGGTAGCAAGAAAGTTGGAGACAATTAGTTGTTGAGGTCAAAATGGAGAAGGAAGGTTGCTTTTATAGACAACCTTTGGAATGGAAGGTTGAGATTAATCTTCTAGAAATATTCCAAGATCAATGGATGGGAACGCATGAGAGGGATGTTATGAAATGGATGGTTGAGATTAATTCTAAGAAAAGATGCCAAGATCAACGGTCCAAAATTGATGCACCAAAAATATGCCATGCATGGAAAAGCTATGACGTCGATGGTTATGACACCTGACAGCTATGACAGACATGCAAGACATGCAGGCTATGACAGAAATGAATGTTATGATAGGGGATTATGACAAAGCATCTTTTACCAGGTGGTGCATAAATAATTTATTTTAAATTATTTATTCAAAAATGGAGAGAGTGGAGGAAATGGAAAAGTGGAAAATAAATTATTTATTCAAATTATTTATTTGGAGAAAATGAAAAGAGGAGCATTTAATTAAATTTATCAATTTAATTAAATGGAGAGATGAAAATTATACCTTAAATAATAGGGAAGGTGGCATGGGATAGTTAAATAATTTTAATAATTATTTAACTATAGAAGTATTAAAGGACCATGAATAGATAAATAATTAATGGTAATTATTTAACTATAGATGAAAGGTGACAAAATAAAGAATAATTTATGTAACTATTGAAGAAGAGGGAGAAATTAGTGACACAATTAGTTTATTTAATCAATCAGGATAGAATAAAGATTAGAAAGTGAATTAATTAAATAATTAGTAAAAATTATTTAATTAATAGAGGAATATGATCAAAAACATAATTGAATAACTAAAATTATTCAATTATTGAAGGACGAGGATGAAGAAAAATGACACTCACAAGCTTAGGACATTTTTCATTGTCTACACATCCTACTTAGCTTGATACTTAATTTGAACTAGTGAATGATGACCCAAAAAAAAATATCATAGGAGAAATCACCCCAGCCTTACAACGGTAAAGTCCTAATATGATTCTGGCTCAAGCATGCTTAATGACAATTTTCTCCACATGCACACTTAACTTGACACCTTATTTTCAGCAATTCCTCATAAGCACTCTGAAATCTGGATGACCTTGGAAACATGTCACGTCATAGTAGTAGTTTCCCCAACCTTAGCCATACAACAAGAAAGGACCAACAATACTTTGTTTCAAGAACAATTAATTCTATATCTTTCTCCATAATCAAATCTGCTTAGCATGATACCTCATTTTCCAATTCTTTACCAAATATTGTGTCTTATTATATTTGGACATTAAAATGTGTCTTATTGCATTTCAAAGTATGGCACAAATAAGTTAATACCCTTGTGAATTTAGTTTCACATTCAGGAAATTTAGTTTTACATTCAAGACACAAGTGCCTACACAATAAGGATATTCAGCTCTTTGAAAAAGATCACCTTCCTTCCTGAAACTTGACACATTTGATATTGTCATTTATAGGTTTTTGTATAAGCAGGGCAATATTTTCTAAAAACAAACAATTTGTGCATTTAATTCCAAATCCTGATGTGTCCATTTTTACAATTTCCGTATTTGTGAATGCAAGATTGGAAGTTATACATCATGCTACATTTACTAATCATGGTTTTATCCATAATGTTTGTGTATCTAATCCTATTATCTATAAATTATCATGCATTGTTGTTGCTATATACTATGTGCTCCTATTGTTGTTAAAATGTTCAACTCAAACATTTCTTCATTTTGCAAATGTTTTTTACTAAATTTATAGAGGTTGTTAAATGTCAATGAATTAAAAATATGGAAAAGATTAACCATTACTATTGCTAATTTAGAGACTTTTGGAGGATTATATATATGTTGTAGACTTATCCAAATCCATTGCAAGACAACCCTACTTATGTTGATGTCAACTAAGTTTGAATCACAAAATTTGTTTACATTTTAAGTTTTATGTTCTTATCTTAGATGATTTTCTTTGCAATCCATTCTGTCTTAATATACATCTATGGAAATTCTAGTGTAAAAAATCCATAGTCCACTCTAATAAGAAGTAGGTTTCTTTCGAATCTAGTCTTATTATAATGGAAAATGATGAATTTATCATATTTAGGCAGCACTTTGTTCATCCAGATGATGTAGTTGCAAAAGATGTGAGTTCTTTTATCTGAGAGTACAATCCATAGGTTTTTTCTATGTTCACTTAATTTTTCAGTGCATTTTCTTTGTGCATCTTTTTTTGGTTTCAGTCTAGTTTGATATATGAATTTGTGACTTTTCTTGAGTTCCATATTATTGTCAAACTGAATAGTCTAGGATGGCTTCATTTTCTTCATGTGGGACCTTGGAAAATGGTACGTCTCTTTGATGAAAATATATTTCAAAGTAAAATTTCAAGTTTTCCCAACTTGAATATGTGACTTTGATTTTTCTTAATAGGTCTATTTTAAACCAAATGAAGTGTGTGCATGTATACTTATGAACTATGGGGGCATCCTTATGACCACAAATCACTGATATTAATTCAAGCTGAGAACGAGTCAAGGATTCAAGCCTTCTTTTCCAGTCTTTTTTGTCAATATAAGGACTTGTGTCATACAAGACTGATGAAATTTCCAAAAGTCATTTTGTTGTGTTGAAATTCCATAAAATAGTACAACCAACTTGTCGGGTATGGAGTATAACGGAATGGAAAAGGCTAGGTGTAATCCTGGGGTGAATTTCACAAAAGTGATAAACACATACATCTAAAATATATTTTTGTGGCGTATTGAAATATCTTGGGTTAGGAAAGTTGTAATGAATCTTGTAACACTATGGATGTCTAGACATGCTATGACCCTTGTTAATTTAAATTAAGGATGTATGGTAAATCTTGGGTGAGGTGTGAGTTAAGCTTCGGCTGCATACAGTGTGATGAGCTTAGAATTATTTTTTAATATTTAATCCTAGATCACCTTGGTATATACCTATAATCATCATGCCATAACCTTCCCACATGTACCCTAAAATTATGGTGTCCATAATTGTAGTGAAAGAAATTGAACTTGGATTAAGCTTTTATAAGTGTACTTGTAACACCCATATCTCTTGGAAACCATAGGAAAATACCACTATCCATGGCATGGGCTATTACCATACATAAATCTCAAGGGATAACCCTTGCGAAGGAAACAATTGATATTGGAAAATTTGAAAGACAAGGGTTGACTTTTACAGCTGTGTTTAGGGTCAAATCAATAAATAATCTTTGAATAGAACTGCCATTCTCCTTCGACTGCTATTCCCAAATGAAAAACAACCCATATACCATTATTAGAAAGAGGGAGGAAGCTCGGCTACATTGTCTCTCATTATAATGACACAATTGTTAATGCAACTTTCTATACTAAGTCCTTCAAAATATTTTTCGTTATCATATTCATTTCATATGGTTTACCCAACAAAAATATTACTGACATAGCAAAATCACTATTTCCATGATGTGTAGATTCATGCTTCATATTCATTTGTTTATGTAGACACTAAAAATTGTCCTAGGCCTGTGACTCTAATTTTCTTCATAATTCTTTCATCTTTATTTTTAATAATTAAATAATTTTAATTATTTAATTATTTCCTATGACCATATATCCTCTATTAATTAAATAATTTCAATAATTTAATTAATTCATTCTCATCGTTATTTCCCTTTGACTAATTAAATAAATGATATTTAATTACGTCACTAATTAAACTTATTTTCTTTCTAAAATTAAATAAATGTTTATTTATTTAATTTCCTATGTCACTTTCCACTATAATTAAATAATTACTTTAATTAAAAAACTATTTTAATTAAAAAACTATTTGTCGGCCTTTTCTCTCTTTAATTAAATAAATATTTATTTATTCAATTTAACCCAATATCCTTGAATTTTGAATTAAAATCATCATTTAAGTCAAATTGATGATTCCTCTTTATCGCAATCTTCTATAATTAAATAATATCTTTATTATTTAATTAGTCATTAATCACTTAAGTATAGATAAGATTTGATCAAATTTGATTTCTCTAATAGACAGTTTTATCTATGTCAATCTTATCTTCTACATGCAATCCTCTATTAATTAAATAACTTTAATTATTTAATTCATTCATTCCTACCATTATTCTTCATCAATTAATTAAATAAATATTACGTCGCTAATTAAATCTATCTTCTTTCTAAAATTAGATAAACTATTATTTAATTAATTCCTATGACACTTTCTACTATAATTAAATAATCATTTTAAATTATTTAATTATTCCTTAACTTTTTCTCTCTTTAATTAAATAAACCTTTATTTATTTAATTTGATCTAATATCTTCAATGTTGAATTGAAATCATTTAATTCAAAAGGATTTATCTGTATCATATTCCTCTATAGTTAGATAATCTCATTGTTATCTAATTAGTCATCAATCACTCAAGTCTAGATAATATCTAATTTTCTATAACAAACAGACTTGCTATGTTGATCAATCTGTTATCTAGACAAGATTAGATTTGATTTTTGCTAACAGACCATTTTATCTATGTCAATCTTATCTTCTACATGCAATCTTTATCCTTCTATGTCTCAACCAATTTTCACCATGATTAAATTACTTTTAATTTAATCTCCACCATTCAAGCTTTATCACTTACACTAATTTAACCCTAACCTTATTACATGGCGCAACTTTTAATCTTAATCATCGATTAATTATCTTTTAATCTCAACCTGTTATTTGAAAATTACATCTTCTATAAAATGGCTTTATCTTTACCATTTTTACTCCTGAAATCTTATGAGTTTTGGAAGGAACTTTAGAAATCTTCAATGTTTTGCTATTATCATTGTAATGAAGCCATATGTTTGCTAACTTAATTAAAATTTGAGGGCAAGTACTATACTACAATGAAATGGAGAAGGGTAATGGATGTGAATCATGGAATTGCATGTGTGATTGGTAATATCTTTCATTTATGCATGTTTTATCTTTCATTGTTCTTCATTATTAGCATAGGTTTAGTTTGATTTACGCATGTATTGCTAATCCTAGAATTTTCCCTATGCTACATCTGGTGAACTCGATGCCGAGGACATAGTTTATACAAATTTCATATGGTTTTCTATGATTTTTAGGTTTTTTGTACAATTTGACGTAATCACCAAGACAGAGTGACACATCCACCAGTATATTTTTCCGCAACTACCAACAAAATGAGCTGCATCCATTGTACCACACCACAACTATCATCTGGTAAGTTGCAATTTATTTTCCTGCAACGCATCTGATCCATCCCGTGCACCGCATCTGTCATACCATGATGCAACTGCCTAGTTTTGGGTTTGTTTTTAATTTTCTACAAGTAATTCAGTTTTCTACACTTTTAGTTTAATAGGTTAGGATTTTTTGGTTACTGATAATTTGTTGATAGTGTGTGGCAATAGAAATTTAATGTTTATTTTGTAGCTTCATTCAAGGCCAAGATCTATAGCTACAACTCTCGCTTGTCGAAGGCTAAAATTGAAACTACTAATGAAATCTGATGCAAGACATTTGTTGAAGAATGGATTTTTAAACTGATTGTCTGTATACCTTAGATCATATTTTGTTTGGTGTCTAAAATAAACAACTGTCTACTGTGCTTGGTGCTTTTGCACACTTTGTTTAGATTAAATCTTGATTTAATAATAAAAGTATCCTCTCCCCTTGCACACTTGTGTGATCCTGGGTGTAAGAGAAATTGTTATTATTTCTAGAGGGCCTCTTTTGGTGGAAAAAATCACTCACCCCAAGAAGACTCAAACCGGAAACAAGCTAAAGCCAAGCTACTCCTGACTGATATATAAATGTGAATGCTAATGGAAAACTTAGCATTACAAGTTCGAATGTGTTATACAGACAAGTGATTCCCTCAGTACCTGCATGATACATTAAAACTTGTAGAGCATAACCTCTATAGGCTGGGAAACCTCCTTATTGAAGCTAATCTTGCCTCGTGTATAGCCACCTGAATGGGTGTCCTAATTAAAAACCATTTTTTTATAGATTGTCAAAATCCTTCTACTTGTTGGTGCAAGAGGTCGAACCTCTAAAGTCATCCCATATTTTCACGGTTCTTAGTAGAGATGACAAATTCCTAGGATGTCACTACCCAGGAATCCGGATCTTGGTAAGCCTGAGAAGTGATTGCACTGTAAGGGGGAGCCTATGCTATTAGGATCCTAAGTCATCTACTCTGAATAAGTGTGGTTGGAGAAATCCAAGTGGGAACTCAGCATATATTGTCATGGCCAACCATAGGATCATACTTATCTTTTTGAAATCAAACATTTTCACATCAAAAGCAAACCAAAACAAAGTGTTTTCTGACTGTCTTCTTTTTTTCCAAAATTTGATCAAAATTAGACCGAAACAAACTTGCAAACTTTTTCAAAATTACAAAAAAATCAGATCCTATTTACAGTAAACTACATCTGCTATTGAGAACCGCATCTACTGTTATGAATTGCATCTTCTGTTATAAACCACATATGTTACTAAGAACCGTAACTGCTACCGTAAACTACATCTGATACTGTAAACCACAACCAACTGTAAAACAATCCATCTATTAAATTTGAATCGTAATTTCCTGACAATCAAAAAACAAATTCTACTGTCGCAGTCTAAGGTCAAACAGTCAAAACCTATCTCTGATCATCCTTTCACAGTGATCTCTGAATAGAAACTAGAAAGATTTGCTCACACTTTTCACCATTGTACCTTTTAGTATCATTTGGCCATAGCAATAGACATACCAGTTGCAAACCTTAGTTACATTTTAGGATTCCTCATTATCTCCAAATCAATTAGACTTTTAGGACAATCACCTTTGCAGATTAAAATAGGCTAACTTCCCATACTTTGGATAAACCTTTGCTTCAAGGAAAATTGTCATAGAACCAAGTCACTTGTCACACCTGTTATATTTTGTCATTTGGTGAGTCTTTTCTAGCTTGTCAATCTAGTTTGGGAACTCACTTTGTCTCTTACAAAAGGTCCTTGACAAACTAAATTGAATCGTTGGCTAAAATTTGATGGTTAGTAACCTCTTCTCAAATCTCCCAAGGTTGATTACCTTTAAAAGGCTTCCCTACACTTTTTTATACTTAGACATAGTCATTTTAGGACACCATCATTTTAGACATTAATCAGCATTTAGCATCCCTTATTTTCCAAAAAAAAATACCAAAAACATAGTTGCATCAACATTCTTTCCTTGTATCTGAAAAATCCAAAAACATAGACTAAAATCATATCATTTATAGACATAGTTCTACATCATCCACGTTTTGAGCATATCTTACATGTTCAAAACAAGTTAAAAAAGGAAACAAAGAGAAATGGTTGACCCACAAGACTTTATCAATCCATTTTCAAACCCCCCACTAGGGACATCCAGACCACACAAAACCTTATTGGAAAAATTTGTCACTAGAGACCAACAAGGATGTGTTGTATTTGAAGACTTAGATGCTTCTACCCAAGATTCAAAATTTTCCTCCTTTGTAGATGAATACTTGACACAATATCCCCAATGATACTTAGAAAAATTGTTAGTAGAAGGTGCCACATTACCTCCTGGATTTGACATTCATACATTGAAAACTTCATCTACCCAAGGTAAAACCACAACGACTTCTAGTGGCTCTATCCCTCAAGTAACTACAGTCATACCATTTGGAGTACCTACTCAAAGTGCCACAACAGTACATACATCACCATTTGGTACATCAAGCATGACACAAGGCCTTAATTTTACCATAGGGGCATCATCGTCAAATCCCTTCAGCACCAATACTGGAATCAAAAGGCCTAAAGTGAGCATAAACATGACAAATGCTATACCAAACATCAACACCACTAGTGTCATTCCACAAATAGGGATTTTACAAATGGAACACATACCTATCATACAATTTGGGAACCAGTATGATCCTTCACAAAATTTTTGCATTCCCAATCAACCAACATCGAACCAAAACTTATTCTCACACATTCCAAACCAAAATCCATCTTTCATTCATACACTGAACCAAAATTTGTCACATAACGTTGGGTTTCAAAACACTTACATAGACCCCAACAATGCAACCAAAATGTCATTAACACAAGTAGATGTTCTGCAAACACAAATGCAATCCCTTCAACAACAAATGGACAATATGGCGATGTCTAGCAAAAATACTTTTTTAACAAAAGACTTATGTCCATTTCCCTTTGACAAAGCTTTATACATGACACCCTTCCCACACGGATATGTTATACCAAACTTGCCTAAGTATAATGTGAAGCGTAATCCTATTGAACATATAAGGTAATTTTCCACAATGTGCATAGACATTGCATATGACCCCACACATCTCATGAGACTTTTTCTGCGAAGCCTTGTTGGAATAGCACTTGAATGGTTTTCTCAACTTCCATATGTCGTAAGGTCATGGGGTGAACTTGCTAAAAAAATTATTGAACATTTTTCCTTTAACATTAAAAATGAAATCACAATAGAAACCTTATGTCACACCACACAAGATGAAGGAGAGAACTTTATTACCTTCTTCCAAGGATGGAGGAGTCTAGCTAGTTGATACCCTACTGAAATACCCAAAAAGCAAAATGTCACCATATTCCTAGAAAATCTTAATTCAAGATTGAGAAGTGACCTAAGAGTACATTGCTGCACTTATTTTGTGGAACTAGTAGAAAAGGGTATCATACTTGAAAAAGATCTCATTGACAAAGGTGAAATCAAGATGTCAAATAGAAATCCAAATTTTCAAAGCACCCCTAATGACAGGAAAAAATTTTGGTCCTAAAACAAGAACGTAACTAATGATGGAATTGTCAATGCTAAATCCCTACACATAGGACCATTCATTACATTTAGAGGAAACAATCCCTTTAACAACACACCCAACAATTTCAGCCAAACTACCAATGTTTTCCAAAACACGCAACAACCATGACCGCAAAGGAAGTTTCTAAAATGTGAATTCACTCCCCTAGGGGAACCAATTGAATCAGTCTTTAAACAACTGATACAACACAACCTCATACAACTTCCTAAGCCAAAACAATATGATCCTATACAATTTAAACCCTCTTGGTGGGATGAAAAATCTTTTTGCAATTTCCACCAAACTAAGGGACATAGTCTACCACAATGTCGAAAGTAGAAGAACATTATACAGGATCTCGTGGAAAACATAACTATTGAAGTTAATGGATAGAAATAGACATCCTCAAACAATGATTACAAGGTCTTTACTAATCCATTACAAGACCATGGAAAAGTAAAAGCCTCTAGTTCAAGAAATAAGACCAATAATAATTTGGCTAGCTATGATAATCTCAAATATGACTATACTCACGACACCATCCTAAATCACATTCAAGTTGTCGATGGACATATCAACACTATTACCATAAAGAAAAATCTCAGGTGTGTTTTCAACACTTGCCAAACTAATATAACCATCCAAGGCCCTCCACCATAGCAACAACCACAGTCCTCCAAGCCTCAATAAAAATTTACTTGACTAGTTGAGGAAGACCCCAACACAAATTTCTATCTTGGAACTATTGTGTATATCACCCGATCATCGAGCCATTTTAGACAAAGCTTTGCAAAGAATGACCGTCCCCACCAACCTTGATGTCAATCATTTCCAAGATATGGTAGGATACCTAACCAACTCTCATCATGCTACCTTCTCTAAACAAGACTACTCAACTGACAAGATAGACCACAATGACCCTTTGCACCTTGAAGTTATTGTCCATGAAACAAAAGTTAGACAAGTCTTGGTAGATGAAGGAGAAGGGTTAAATATTTGTACCTTCAAATTGGTTAATGCATTAAGCTTCTTAGAGGCATGTGTGGAAACTACTAAGAGCATTTTCATTAAGAAATATGATGATGAAGAATGGTCATATAAAGGAGTTGTAATGCTTCCCATCAGAATTGGTCCTGCGATTGTAGATACCAATTTCCAAGTCTTCGATCTTGTCCTCCCATATAATCATTTACTAGGTAGACCATGGATGCATGCTATGAAGGACATCCCTTCCACTTACCATCAATGCCTCAAATTCCCATTCAATGGCACCGAGATCACGATAGACGGTCATCCTAATCCTTTCCAATATTGCACTAACCTATGCGGAATACCCCAATGACAAGTGCCTGTTAATCAGGAGGCTTCATTATCCAACTCATCCCAATATATCTATCCATCCACTCTTTCAAAAACATCTACTTCCCAACCACCACCT
The DNA here is from genome assembly GCA_007258455.2 of Sequoia sempervirens. Taxonomy (NCBI): domain Eukaryota; kingdom Viridiplantae; phylum Streptophyta; class Pinopsida; order Cupressales; family Cupressaceae; genus Sequoia; species Sequoia sempervirens. The sequence continues at coordinate 745,362,238 of VDFB02058242.1, read as the reverse complement.
TCCACTCCTAAGGTTGAGATCCAAGATAAGGGTTGCGAAGAGTATCATATGAAAGCATCTTATTGTATCAGCCAGTCAGTTCCTCCCAAATCATATAGTCTACCAACCATAGATAGGAGACAATCCATCATCAACAAACACATCCCTCCCACAATGACTTTCACAAAATGGGGGGAACTAAGTAAGGAAGGTATAAATGAATAAGATGTGACCTCTTGGTTATAAAAAGACGATGAAGAACCTCCTTCATCCGCTCATATACCCACAAATCAATATGGAAAAGGTTTCAAGATAATGCAAAACAAAGGATATGATGGACATAGCAAGCTGGGACTACATCAAAATGGGAGGACTAAACCCATCATTGTCTCTAAGCGACCGAAAGGCCTAGGATTGGGATTTCAACCGCTTAAGATTGGTGTTTCTAGTACTGCATCACCTTTACAAGAGGGGGTCAATGCTTCTAAAGCTATTGATACATCCAATGAGCCATCTGACCAACCTTATTATTCCACTGACTCAAATGAATATGAATCTGGTTATGAAAAACCATCTGATGATTATGAACTTTTTGAAACCTTTAGAGAACCTTGTGTGATGGACCCCTAAAAATTCTTGACATTTTGAGACTTTTTGTGTTGATTAATCACATGTCACATGTTCCCCATCAATAGGGTTCAAGGGTTTTGCTTAGCTAGTATTATCTTCAATTAATCCATGTTTGATCCTTGAACGATCTAATTTTACATTGACTAGTTTTCCCAATTGCCGGTCTTGTTAGTTGTCTTTTGAGCCATCGACATACATTCCTTACCAGCCCCATTGCCTAGGTTTGATAGTCATTTTAATCTGTCCCAAGGTCGGGTCTTTAATTTTTAATTTATGAGTGACTTAAGTCTTAGTCGTTAGTTCCTAAGGGTAATTTCTCGTCAACATACTCAGGCCCACTTTTATGAGTAACTTCATTTCATATGTATGTTGAGAAATCAATAGATCATGGGATTTCATCAGGACCATTCCCCGCTGGCCCGTCCATCTGAAATGAATGTAATTTAATTACTACGAGGTTAGAAAAATGTCGCTACACGTATGTGGGCCCAGCCATTACATCCCATCTCATCGCCCAAAGCTTTGAGATTGATGGTGCTAATCGAGAAAGGAAAGATGATCACCACCATTCCCTGCCAGTTTGCAGAGGTAAGATACAAGTTCTTTAAAAATGGCGAGATTAGCAAGAGGCTACCACATGCAACCTACAACTACTGGCGAGTGGGGCCCATATGTACATGACGTATATCCAGACAACAGATTTCTATTGGCCATTCATCTGAGTTGGAGTGGTGTTGTGAATTCAAATGATACTGACTCAATCTGAGTCATTCAAGATGCCCAACTCAGCTATAGATCAACAACATGCATTTAAAATTACAAAGTATGCCTATTGCAATTGTTTTGCTTTGCGTAAGTGGGCATTAATGGTGGAGGTTACTTGTAAACCTATTCAATTCCCTTCAAAAATTGTGTATGTAGTTGATTCTTGCTTATTTGAGATTTGAAGACGTGTCCAATACAATACGAAGAGTTGAGAAGCGAATTGCAGAGGTCATCCTAGCTGGCATTAGGGTTTGCCATGATTGAAAACAGTAAGTACAACAAATGCAATTTTATGCTTTCTGAATTAGGGATTGCTTTAATGTGCTTTAAAATGAGTGTGCTTCATCATTTTTCTTTCATTACTTTAAATTATGGTTAATCTTTCCTCTTAAAATCCATAGCCCTGTAAATTGTCCGAAATTATCACTTTTCCTAGGTCATAAACTACAATTCGGAAGTTGAGTAGTTAAAATTCCTTCATTAGAACTTTTGTATACTCAAGCCCATGCCTCCCAAAGTTCAAGGTGCTTCTTCTTCCACCCAGTCTAGAACCCTTTCTTAGGATGTGATTGACTTGCTACCCCAATCTACAAAAAAGAAACCAGAGGGAAGGGTCTTGTTTCGTGGTCCTATTGTGAAGGAAGGGTTGATATATAAAGCTTGCTTGATCAAGGATGTTGAGGTACCTTACACTAGATGGCAGATGTTTCAACATTGGTTAGGGAATAGGAACCTAGGGTCTCCTTTTAGTAATCCATGGAGGCTAGATATGGGGAAGTTGATTGTTCCCAATGTATACATGGACGTAGATCTCTTGAATGATATCACCTCAAAATATGATCCAGTTTCTAGGGCAGTTAGAAAATTTGATGGGGTGGTTATGGTAAGAATAACCAAGGAAGAAATTGAAGAAATCTTTGACTTGCATGAACGGAGTCCAAACATGATCCCTCTAGATATGGATACTATTAGAACAGAGCACAACAATACTAAGGTTTTCATCAAAATAAGGATGTTGCCTCTACATACTGCAATGATTGGCGATGGGAAACACAAGAGGAAAATTAAGATTGATGACAGAGAGCTCCAACCTTTCCCAATGAGCTATTTTTCCAGCTATTTTAAAAAGATAGTGTACTCTCTATACCAAATTATTGGTGCTAATCCACCTGACACATTGCAAAAGGAATACAATTATTTGGCCACACATCTGCAACATCCACCATATAGCATTGTTTTTGACTATGGAACTTATCTAGCTGAACATATACATAAAGGCTTAGTTGAATTGAAGGAAGGTAAAAAATGGGTAAAGTTTTGGTGGTACTCTTTGTTAATGCATATGTTCTTGTATAAAGGACAAAGAGATTTTGAGAAGATCACCTTGGAAAGGAAGAAGGAAGATGTTGACTTTCCTGTCCAATGTTGGACCCGAATCTTGGATAAAGATGACAAAAGGTATAACTTTGTAATGTTTAGAAATTATTTTATATCCAGAATAAGGAAGGCCTTAATACATCAACCACCTAGAATCCCCAGAGAAATTCATGAATTCTTGAGACCTAAGGAGATGAGGCCAGATTTGAATTTGGGTCATAATTAGGGAGATTTGATTTTGTATCCTGATAAGACAATTTTTGGAATATATGGTAGTGGTCTGGGCCCATATGTCTTTCCTGGAGATGTTCCTTTGAGAATAGGATTCCTTGAGATCATGAGGCAGTTAGGAGCTTCACAAGAAGCACATTTACCTGAATTAGCAAGGAAGGGGCCATTCTTCTAGGATGGATAGCATTTGCAAATTTCATTATGACAAAAGGGACATGGAATGAATTAGAGCATCTATTGGCTCCTTATAAATTGATGACTATGATCCCAAGGAATCATGATTTTGAAGGCTTCATTAGTAAACTCAAAACAAAACAAAAAAGGGTAAATTTGTACATGTTTTTCATTACCCTAAGGATGTTATTAGGAATGTTTTTAGCTTTGAGGAACAGGATGAAAGAAAATCCAAATACCTAGCTTATAGAAAGATAGTAGAAGCTAAGTAGAAGAATAATCCCCAATATTATCCTCTGCCAAATATACCTAGTTTTTTTGACAAAGTTATGCATGTTATGGACAATTTTGAGAATGTTGTTGGTGTTTTGAGGGAACAGTGGGTAATCCCAGATAAAGGAAAGGAAATGGTGGTTGAAGAAAGTGTTGAAATGACATTAGAAGAAAGACCTACATATCAACCACCCAAGCTATTGAGAATTTATTCTAGGAGGAAAAAGTAACAGGTGAGAAAAGAAACTTAATAGCCCCTATCACCACCTCTCCCAAGAGTGTAGTGCCAGGGCCTATAATTGATCTTGATTCACCCCCTAGAATTTTTTCCTCTCCTGAGAAACCACCTCAAAAGAAGCAAAGTACTGAGGTCAAAGGAGTGGTCGATTACTCTGATACGGATGAAGATGACATCTACATCACTCCTGAGGAAATGCAGATAGGAATGCATCCTCATGAAAGAGAAATTGCTTCAAGTTCAAGACAAAGCATCCTCATATTAGGAAAGCTTGACATTAGTGGATTGAATACTGCAGATGATTTATGGATAGAAGCCAGCAAGGAGTTTATGGAAGATGAATCCTTCATTGAAACCTCTGCATTCCAAGATTTCTAGTGGAAATCCAAAGTTGTAGACTATACAGAGAGGGTAGCCACTAAAAGGAGCTTGCATCCTGAACTGCCTAAAAATGTCATTTAGGAAAATGTAAGAAGCATTATGATAAATTATTTTAAAAATATTAATGCCCAGGAGGGCAGAGAGCTTGTAAAGAAGAGTGGTGTGCTTTTGTTTCAGAATGGAATGTTTTTTATGTTATTGTTTTAGATGCCATACAGAGGGTTGAAAGGCCTCTCGTATAGATAGAAGAACTAGAAATAGCACTTCAAGGTTCAGCTTTTAATGAGGATTGGGATGCATTGGCAATATGGTCATTATCTTCAGGATCTAGGAAACCAGCTCTGGCCGAGCCATCAGACCTTGGTGGAAAATTGCTTGTAAAAAGAGTTGTTGATACTCTAGCCTTAGAAGCTACAGACATGGTTGTCAATGTTGCTAGGTTTACTTGAGAAATTGTGGAAATTCTCACCCTCAAGAGAGATAACCTCATAACTAAATACAGAGAACTCCTGTATGATTATGATAACAACCAACGGAAGGTGGTTGTGTTAGAAACTGAATTGGCACTTTATAAACAAAGAGGAGAAGTGCAAAGAGAACAGGGTCAGCCCAATGCAAGCAACCCACCTTTAGCTTCTCCAATGGCGTCTTCCCAAAATTCACCTCATGATCAGGCCTTAGCAATAGTACCATACAGTGGGGGACAGGTGTCATTTGCAGTGGAAGTGTTAGATAGAGTAGTTTCTAGCTCATCTGATAGAGAACATTGCTTCTACAAATTAAAAAATATAAGTTGTTGGAGAGAGCTCAGGACAAAATGTATGAGAACATATCAAAAAATTTCCACACTGCCCTAAAGGATCTAAATGAGAAGATTTGAGATAGACTCAATAGTGTTCATGACAACTATGCTTTGATGGTGTGTACAATGAGATTTTCCCAAAGAGATAAGATGTTGGCCATACCAACCTTGAATAAATGGGTCCCAAGAGCTAAGAAATTGAAGTTAATATTAGTGGGAGTTCGCCAGCATGAAGGTAAGTACACTCAGGTGCTTCCAGTTTATGAATTTTTATGTGAGTTGAGTGAGCAAAAGTTTCAAGGATACATAGCCCCACTTGAGCAGAAAATAAGAGAGTTGATAGCTCAATATGATATGACTAACTTGTCACCACTACCAGACATTGAGGTTGCTAATTATGAATTGAAACCATTGCAAGTGTGGAAGAGGGAACTGAATGAGGTTATTGATTCCCAGGTGGATAAAATTTGCAAGGGAGTTGATATTGATGTCTTTAATAACACCTTGGATAGGTTGACATTTCTTATTAGTTTTCTAGAGGATTTCGACAGATAATCTAATGCAATAGTAACTAAGTACTCCCCTTACAAGAAATCCCTAGATAAAATCATTAATTTTGATTGGTCGTCTGAGGAAGAATATGAAGAATGGGGAAGGATGTATGTTGGAAAGTTCAGTTTGTGAATAGGGATGTGAAACATATACTGGGTCAAGTATTGTACAGGTCTAGCCTTAGAAGTTACAGTGTATAAAACATATGTTTCACAGGAAAATATCATTGTTGGTGACGTGGAGTGCTGACTGAGATTCTAGCTCACCTTTTGATCCACAACATTTTCTCATCTTGTTCGATGAAATCAATGTGCTACTATGAAGAATTTTATCCTTTTTGACATGTGCTTTTTGGAAGGAAAAGTTGTTTCTCACAACAAATGTAAATGAACTTTGTCTCATATGAATTCCCTCCACTTTGATAAGTGTAAATGTAACTGAATTAGGGAATTTGTCTTCTAGTGGTCCAATCGAAATGTCACATGTGTACACTTGGCCTAAAGCTTGTTTTTGCTCCCTTATTCTATAAAGGGTAATTCAAGGCAATTTGTGTAGGTCTTTTGTTGAATACTGGAGCTGAATTGTGAGAATTAAGAACACAAAGCGAACACGTTTAGTCTTTATCGGATTCTTTGAGTCTAAGTAGCATATTTTGTTAAATTTATGGTTTCTAGATATATCTGAATGATAATGGAGATTTTCCAAGTGTATAGTCTCTCCATTTTGATTATGTATATGAATTATTAATGAAAATATTGATCAAAGATCATTTCATTAATTTTCATCGTTTCACACTTTGATATGTGTTTTGGTTTTAGCTCTTGTTCATAGAAGAAGTTAAATTGCTTGAATCAAATCATGAATTCTTATGCAGGGTCAGTGGATGTAATAAGTAGTCTTTAGAATTTGGTTACTAATGTGTGAATTGCTAAATGGTATTGCATAGATCTCGAATTTCCAGGATTAAATGTCCCTTATATTTCAATTTGCTCAGACTCCTAGCCCATAGATAATGGCACTAGTCATAAACACGGTAAGTCTTTTCATGATCCCATTTATCCGACCTGAGAACAATCTTTTAAAATAATCATCGATCTATCTTTATTTTATGGTGTTTGTGTTGTATTTTTATTCTCGGCTTAAGGTGTGTAGTTTGTTCAAGGAATTTCCAACTTCTTGAGGGATTTCAGCTTATCAGCCATGGGTGAGAGTACATTTGCTTAAATATACAATGTACATGTGAATTGTCTAAAATAATAGTATAATATACATTATGGGATTACCCTCCTAGGTTTTGCAAAGCCCGAAGTGTAGGAGATAAAGCTATTGGTGCTATATCTCGTCATTTGGCCACTTATCTAGTAGATATTCGAGAATTGAGCCCGGAAAGCTCATAGGAACAGAATGGAAACTCTACTAGGGACATAATTCTTACAATTATTAATTCTCCATAATGCCTTATCATAGATCACCACATTACATGGTGATATTTACTCATAGAGTCAGTCAATTGAAAGTGTATGCTAAGTTTAGCTCCAATCTTTGCTAGTATTCCATCTAAATTCCTGATAAATTTCCCGCCCATTTGTCTTTAAAGTATGCGTTTAAAGTTCATATAAAAACATGTTGTATATGTCAAAGTTTGTTGTAGCTTCTAAAGATCTATTGATATTTGCAAAGATTATAACAAAATTGCTACTAATCTGTCCCACGAACCTTGGGTGGCGACTGACATCTCTACACCAGTGCAAACCGATGTTCAAGGATATTAAGGAAGTTAAGAAGAAAAGTGTAAATAAATTAAGGAAGGTGACAAAGGAAACACAAACTCAAGCTCTAATGAAAGGAACGCGAGGTCACATGAAGAAGCATCCAGAGCAGAAGCTGGAAGGTGAATTATCTAGGAACAAAGGAAAATGGATAAAGGGAAAAGATGTAGGAAAAGGTAAATCTACACCTCATCCTACCCCTGAACATTGCATTCTAGTCCTAGTTCAAAATGCGAAAATAATTTATTAGACTTCAGTGATGGTACTTCTAATTAAAGGGGGGGTTTATGAAGACCGTTGTAAATGAGTATTCCTCAGACCCTGGTATTTAAGCCATGAAGCAGAGAGAAAGGGATAGAATTCAGAGAGATAATGTTAGTGTTAGGCGTGCCAGAGCCAAAGGATATATTACCCCAAATCCCCATGCATACACCCCTATCCCTAATGACTTATTGAATGGAGATGACTATTCCCATGATCCACTTCCTTTCCAAGCTAAAAATGTAGTAGTATCTGATAAAGAGTCTACTTTTCCAGATGAAGAAAAGGTGTTGAATGATGTGCATTTACTTAATCAAAGGATTTCTAAATGCAATGAAAATAGAAAGAAAATGGAAGAAACTAAGGAGAAGAGAATTAGGGATGTTATGATGCAGAGGGATGAGTTAAGAAGGAAGGACGAGGAGATGGAGGCAATGGAAAAATTGGCAGCTCAAGCTGACCAAGAAGATGGCACAGTAGTGCAAGAAATTATAGGGAAAATTCTTGTAAATCCCTTAGCTGATAAGACTATTGAGGGCCCATGAACCAATGCTACTGAAAAAAATTCCATCCCACCGCCTCCTCCTCCTAAGAATACTAAGAAAGAATCCCATGATATTGATAAAGGGAAGCACCCTATGAATGAGAGAAAAGCTAATGAAGGAATAAAAATTAATGAGGGAGGTGCTTCAAAGAAAGATACATCTCAAGATGATTCTATTTCAATCTTTGATAAATTAATGAAGGAGAATGAAGAACTGGATAGGAAGACAAAAGAAATGGAGTTAATGGCAGTAAACAAGGAAATGAGAAAGAAGCTTAGTTTTCTAGAATCTACATTGACAGATCCTATCCCTGAAGCCCAAAGCCCTCAAGGTTGTTCATCCTCCTCAAACCCTCATACTAGTGCCAAAATTTCACCTACGGGCGACCCCTCTAACTCTTCCTCACAGCCTAAAAATAACAGTAGAACCTTCCACTTTAATGACCAACATGATTCTTGATATAATGGGTCCAAACATAATGGTGAAAGGAGAGATAATGACAACCAAGATGAGGAAGAGAGCCGTATGGGTAGGAGATTGTTGCATACTGATAGGTATAGGCAACTATGTTTTGAAAATATTCCTGGATACCCAAATCCAGTGCTAGAAAATGCCCAAAAACATGTACCTAAATTTACTGGCAATAATGCCCTTAGTGGTGAAGACCATTTGAAGGAATTTCAAAGTTTTATAGAAGACTTTGAATTATGGGATGAGGATGTAGCTATGAAGTATTTCACACAGTCCCTTACAAAAGATGCAAGAGACTACTATAGGAGTTTTCCCAATGCGAGTATTGACTCCAAGGATTCATTCTTTCAAGTCTTCAAAGAGCAGTATGGTGACCAGACTGATCCACGGTTTAGATTAAATGACTTCAACAACATTACAAAGGGGCACAATGAAATAGCCACCGAATTTAATGTGAGATTTTAGAAGGCAATGTACAAGGTCCCATGTCTAAGGCCTAGTCAAAGAGCATGTCTGGTTGTCTATTGTAATGCATATGATTCTAAAATGTGTTACCTACTCATAGACAAAAATCCACAATCCTTAAGGGAAGCCTACAAGATGGTCGTAAACATTGAAAATAATAGAAGGGCATCTGGAAAGGTTAGTAGAAGAGATTACCCTAAGCCTCCTAAGAATTCAAAAGCATAGAACGAGAAGGTATCTAAAGTTACAGCCCCAGAGGAGAAGTTGGACCAAGTCTTAAATATGTTGCAGAAGCAAGCTAGAAATGATAAGCCCCAGTTTCAAAGAAATGAGAGGCCTCTGAGACTCCAATATTATCCATACCACACCAGTTGGCATAATGGGAAGCTTGTTCAAAGCAATCAAAGGAATTTTCAAGCAACACTTGATCCATTGCATAAAAATACTACAAATGTTGTGGAAGAATTACCTTGTCAAGTTTGTGAAATGCCCCACTCCTCACATCAATGTGCAGTTGCTAGATCCCTAGAAGAAACTAAAAGTGATCAAAGGGAGACTGATTCTTCCCATAATCCTGATGAAACTACAAATGTATTTATGACTGGATCAGATATGGAGCGCAATGAATATTCTTCTAGTGATGATGTTGACACAAATGATATCGATATGCAAAGACAAGGAGCAGTTCTTCACCATCAGCAAGTGTTTTTTGATGAAGAAAGAGAGGATGAATTCATTACTTATAACCTTGAGGCATGTAATGTTTCTTTGAGGAGACCTTCAAATGAAGAAATAGAGAGATATACAATTGCACTGGTTGCTAGAACTCAAGCAAGAAGTGATCTCCACCTTAGGAATAGGATGGTGAGTGGCACTCCAGATCATCCAGGAGGCATATTCATTAAGGAGAACAATGCAGACAGTAAGGCTGTTAAGACAGATAACAAGAAAGGAGAGACCAATCCAAAGGAAACTAAAGAAATGAGAATTTGGACCAAGAAAGGTGGTAAGGAAAAGTTTTTTGCTGAGGTTGTACAGCCAGAGCTGAAAGTTAAAGAATTGAAGCCTACCAAGCAGAAAGTTGATAACCAAGTTGATATGTCCTTCCACAAGTACCAAGTTACTCATTGATATGTTTCAGGTCTTGTCTCAAATCCAGGTTATAGTTCCACTCCTTGAGATGATGAGGATTGATGACCACAAGCACAAAACAATGGTTTTCATTAATAGTATTGTCGAGGGCAATAAACATAAAGCAGAGGCAGATGTACCTGAAACAAGAAAAATTTGGGCAAAGGATGTTGAAGTAGGGGTGAATGTCAATGAGAACCCTGAGATTTACTTAGGAACCACCATTACTGCAAACCCAAGTTTAGTTAATCCTTTATTTTTTAGTTTGATCATTGATGGAAAAGTTCTCAGGAATTGTATGATAGATTTGGGTGCTTCAAACAATGTCATGCCTATCAAAATAATGGAGGAAATGGGCTTGAAAGTTGATAGCACATATGGAAAGTGTTATGCCATGGATTCCAAAGAGGTCACGATTATTGGTGTAATCTATGAGGTCCCATATAGATTGGTTGTGTTCCCAGAAAAGGAGTTGGTCATGAGTGTCACATTGGTGTATATTCCACCAACATATGGAATGCTAATTTCAAGACAATGGTGTGATTCCATGGGAGGTAGCATATAATGTGACCTATCATTTGCCACATTCTCAATCGATCAAAAGGATGTCAAAGTTTCATAAGAGTCAAGATTTTGACATATGATTAAGCATGTTGAAGAGCCAGAAGAACCCCCACTAATCAACTCTGTGGACACTAGCATAGATACCTTTCGAGTGGAAGAAATGGAGCAAGAAGAAGGAGAAGATAAGCCTACACCAATTGTTAAAGAGGTTTTGCTGACATTACCAGAAGATCTTCTATGGACTATGTACTTTGATGGAGTCTGCTCAAAAGAGGGCTCAGGTGTTGGGGTCATTCTTGTATGTCCCCAAGGTAAGACTTTCAAATATTCCTTTTTACTATAGTTTTCATGTACAAACAATGTAGTTGAGTATGAGGCATTACTACTTGGTTTAAAACTTTCCTCCAAACATGGGATAAAATTGTTAAAAGTATTTGGTGATTCAGAGTTGGTAGTCTCCCAAGTCAGGTCCAAATTTGTTACTAAAGACAAGAGGTTGAGGCAATATAGAAATGAAGTTTGGGATACTATCGAGACATTTGATGCCTTTGGAATAGAGTGGATAGAAAGAGGATAGAATGTCAGAGAAGATTTATTAGCTAACATTGCAGTTAAGCTATATGATGTGACTTTTGATGGTACCTAAAGGATTGAGGATGATAATGACATTTTGAGGTTCTTACATTGTGTTGACCAATATGAACATCAAGAGATTGACTTCAGTTCATATGAGGTGGAAGTTGACGGCAAGGAGACATTGTTTGGAAATGAGGTAATTCAGTTGAAAACAAACAAAATTCCCAAGGGATTAGTTGCACTTGAAAGAGTTTTTGATGGCCCTGATAAGTCAAGTGCTAGACAAACATCTTCACATAAAGAGGACCTTGAAGAGATAAATTTGGGAACAGAAAATGCTCCTAAGAAAGTATACATTGGTAAAAAAATGAAGCCACATGTAAGGACTATGTTGATTGCCTTATTAAGGAAATACAGACATGTGTTCGCATGGTCTTATGATGATTTGAAGGAATATAGGGAGGATCTTTTCCAACATGAGATCCCTTTAAAGCCTAACACAAAACCATTTAGGCAAAAACAAAGACCCATTAACCCTAATTTGAGACCTAAAATGCAAGAGGAACTAGCAAAATTGAGTGATGCAGGAATCATTAAACCTATAAGGAATTCCTTGTGGGTATCTAATTTGGTTCCTATAAAAAAAAAGAATGGTGATCTGGGGTTATGTGTGGATTTTAGGAATCTCAATGTTGCATCCTTGAAGGACAACTATCCCTTGCCTAACGTGGAAGCAATGTTACAAAAGGTAACAAGTTGTGAGTTGCTTTCCATGATGGATGGATTTTTAGGATATAACCAAGTCATAGTAAGAGAGTCAAAACAATACAAGACAGCATTCACTATGCCATGGGGGACTTATGTTTATGTCAGGATGCCTTTTGGTTTGATAAGTGTCGGTGCTACTTTTCAAAGGGCCATGGATGTGGCTTTTACTAACTTTCTAGATCTATTTCTTGCTATTTATCAAGATGATCTTACTACCCACAGCAAGAAAGATGAAGATCATTGCTCCCACCTTGAGAAGATTTTTATCAGGGCTCTAGAATATGGTATCTCCTTGAACCCGAAGAAATGTGCTTTTGGGATTAAAGATGGTAAGTTGTTGGGGAATATTGTATCGAAGGAGGGTATTAGAATTGATCTTGAAAGAATAGTAGCCATTGATAAAATTACCCCACCAAGAAATGTCAAAGGAATTCAATCTTTATTTGGGAAAATAATTTTTTTGAGAAGATTTGTGACCAACTTTGTAGAGATAAGCAGGCCTATTTCAAAAATGCTCAAGAAAGGAGAAAAATTAACATGGTCAAAAGAACCTCTCAAATATTTTCAAGCTATTAAAGATGCTATCAAAGTTGCACCTGTGTTGAAGACCCCAAATTATTCAAAACTATTCCAATTGTTCACATTGCTTCTTTTCATACTATAGCAGGTGTACTGCTATAGAAGAATGATGAAGGTTTTGAACAACCAATTTCCTTTTTTAGAAAATCCCTACAGTCAACTGAGCTTAAGTATGACACTATTGAAAAGTATGCTTACGCCTTAGTTAAGGCTGTAAAAAATTTTAGAACTTATTTGACTAGTGCATCAGTAGTTGCCTATGTTCTGAGTGCAACGGTCAAAGATGTTTTTACTCAACAAGAGACTACAGGTCAGAGATGTAGGTGGATTAACAAAATCCAAGAGTTCAACATAGATATTCAAATCACTAAATTGGTAAGGGGTCAGGTTTTGGCCAAACTCATGGCTGAAACCAATTTAGAGGCTAACCAAATCAATGAGGTTGAACAATAAAACATTGCTCCCATCTGTGATATGCAAACATGTGGTTGGTACCAAAGAATATTTGAGTATTTTCATATTATGAAATGTCCTGATGGCATTCCAAACAATGAGAGGGGGACTCTAAAGCTACAGGCAATCAAATATGTTATTATTGATGGTGAACTCTGGTGGAGAAGCCCAGAGGGTGTGCTTCTAAAATGTGTGGATGGTGACCAAGCGGAGGACTTGCTGATTGAAATGCACAAGGGAGTGTGTGGAGGTCACTATATGGCTAAGACTATAGCAAACAAGATATTAAGGGTTGGCTTCTTGTGGCCCACAGTCTTCAAAGATGCACACAAGTATGTGAAGAAATGTGATGCTTGTCATAGGTTTACTAGCAAGCTGAAATTTTTAGGGAACTTACCACTTAGACCAGTCTCAGCACTAGCCCCCTTCCGACAATGGGGCATTGACTTTATTGGATAAATGGTGGTGAAGTCTAGTGTAGGACATGCTTGGATTCTAGTGGCAACTAACTACTTCACAAAGTGGTTTGAGGCTATTCCCACCTAGAAGGAAACTAGCAAGGTTGTCATTGATTTCCTGATGAATAACATCTTGAGTAGGTTCAGTGTTCCTGAGAGAATTGTCTTTGATAATGCCATGTGCTTTTGGTCTAAAGAATTCATAGATTTTTGCAATCAACATGGCATAAATATATCCTATTCTTCCCCATACCATCCCCAGGGGAATGGATAGGCCGAGTCTAGCAACAAAAGCTTTATGAAGATTATCAAAAGAGTCCTTGAGAAGAATAAGAAAGCTTGGGACTCGAAGTTGCAACTAGCTTTGTGGGTAGATAGGACCACAATCAAGAAAGCTATTGGGCACTCCCCTTTCAACTTGGTGTATGGGGTAGAGGCTAGGATCTCGCATAATAATTTGATGAAAATGTATAAGTTTGTACAGGAATATGATATTGACATTTGTGATGAGATGCAAAACAGGATGAATGAATTGGTTGAGCTTGATGAGCTGACGAGAGAAGAACACAAGAAAAATGAGAAAATACAGCTTCAATTTAAATATTTTTATGACAAAAGAGCTACCCAGAGAAAATTTGAGGTAGGATGTATGGTGTTGATGTGGAATGCTAGATTGGAGGATAAAGGAAAGCATGGGAAATTTGATCCCTTATGTCTTGGACCTTATTTGATCATAGAAACTCATGGAGAAGATTCTTACTTCCTACAATCACTCTCAAGTGAATTTCTGGAACTGTCAGTACATGGACAGTTCTTGAAACCCTACTTCTCTTGAAATAGGTTATATCTCCATGTAGATTATATAGTCCTGTAAATTCTGTATATAGGGTTTGGTGTGTTTTCTTTCTATTGCATCTGCTTGCCTTGTATGGGAAAGCTCTTGGTTTCTTTTTGAGTTCCTTTGTGTTTGGTCTGCTTCACCAAGAGATCAGTTTATCACCATACCCACCAGGGGTATGCATCCCTGAGCATGAGCCACTAATGGAGCCCTCAAAATTCTTGACATTTTGAGACTTTTGTGTTGGTTATTCACATCTCACATGTTCCCCATCAATAGGGTTCAAGGGTTTTGCTTAGCTAGTCTTCAATTAATCCATGTTTAATCCTTGAACGATCTAATTTTACGTTGACCAGTTTTCCCAATTGTCATTCTTGTTAGTTGTCTTTTGAGCCATTGACATACATTCCTTACTGGTCCCATTGCCTGGGTTTGACAATCATTTTAATCTATCCCGATGTCGGGTCTTTAATTTTTTATTTATGAGTTAAGTAAGTCTAAATCGTCGATTCCTAAGGGTAATTTCTCGTTGGCCTAGTTAGGCCCTCTTTTATGAGTATCTTGGTTTCATGTGCAAGTTGAGAAATCACTAGATCATGGTATTTCATCTGGACTGTTCCCCATTGGCCTATCCATCTGAAGTGATTGTAGTTTAATTACTGTGAGGTTAGCAAAATGTGGCCACATCTATGTGGCCCTAGGCATTCTGTCCCATCTCATCGCCCAAAGCTTTGAGATTGATAGTTCTAATCAAGCAAGGAAAGATGATCACCATCATTCCCCGCTAGCTCACGGAGGTAAGATGCAAGTCCTTTAAAAATGGTGAGATCAGTGAGAATCTACTACATGCAACCTATGACTACTAGCGGGTGGGGCCCATATGTACACAAAGAATGTCTAGATAGCGGATTTCTATTGGCTATTCATCTAAGTTGGAGTAGCGTTGTGAATTCAAATGATATTGACTCAATCTGAGTCATTTGAGATGCCCAACTCAGCTACAGATCAATGACATGCATTCAAAACTACAAAGTATGCCCGTTGCAATTGTTTTGCTTTGCGTGAGTGGGAATTAATGGCAGAGGTGACCTGTAAACCTGTTCAGTTCCCTTTAAAAATTATGTATTCAGTCGATTCTTACTTATTTGAGATTTGATGATGTGCCCAAGACAATACAAAGAGTTGAGAAGTGAATTGTAGAGGTCGTCCCAGCTGGTGTTAGGGTTTGTCACAGTTGAAAATAGTAAGTACAAAAAACACAATTTTATGCTTTCTGAATTAGGGCTTGCTTTAATGTGCTTTAAAACGAGTGTGTTTCATCATTTTACTTTCATTGCTTTAAATTAGGGTTAATATTTTCTTTTAAAATCCATAGCCCTATAAATTATCCAAAATTAGTACTCGTCCTAGGTTATAAACTGTAATTAGGAAGTTCAGTAGTTAAAATTCCTCCTTTAGAACTTTTTTATACTTAAGCCCATGGCTCCCAAAGTTCAAGGTGCTTCTTCTTCCACCTAGTCTAGAACCCTTTCTCAAGATGTGATTGACTTTCTACCCCAATCTATGAACAAGAAACTATAGGAAGGGTCTTGTTTCATGGTACTACTATGAAGGAAGAGTTGATAGATAAAGCTTGCTTGATCAAGGATGTCGATGTACCTTACACTAGATGGCAGATGTTTCAACATTGGTTCGGGAATAGGAACCTGGGGTCTCCTTTTAGTAATCCATGGAGGCTAGATATGGGGAAGTTTATTGTTCCCAATGTGTACATGGACATAGATCTCTTGAAAGATATCGCCTCAAAATATGACCTAGTTTCTAGGGTAGTCAGAACATTTGATGGGGTGGTTATGGTAAGAATAACCAAGGAAGAAATTGAAGAAATCTTTGACTTGCATGAACGGAGTCTAGACATGATCCCTCTAGATATGGATACTATTAGAAAAGAGCACAACAATACTAAGGTGTTCATTAGAACAATGATGTTGCCTCTGCATACTGTAGTGACTGGTGATGGGAAACACGAGGAAAATTAAGATTGATGACAGAGAGCTCAAACCTTTCCCAATGAACTATTTTTCCAACTATTTTAAAAATATTGTATACTCTCTATACCAAATCATTGGTGTTGATCCACCTGACACATTGCAAAAGGACTACAATTATTTGGCCACACCTCTGTAGCATCCACCATATAGCATTGTTTGACTATGGAACTTATCTGGCTAAAAATATCCATAAAGGCTTAGTTGAATTGAAGTAAGGTAAACAATGGGTAAATTTTTGGTGGTACTCATTGTTAATGCATATGTTCTTGTATAAAGGACAAAGAGCTTTTGGGAAGGAGATCACCTTGGAAAGGAAGAAGGAAGATGTTGACTTTCCCGTCCAATTTTGGACCTGAATCTTGGATAAAGATGATAAAAGGTATAACTTTGTAATGTTTAGAAATGCTTTTATATCCAGAATAAGGAGGGCCTTAATACATCAACCACCTAGAATCCCCAGAGAAATTCATGAATTCTTGAGACTTAAGGAGATGAGGCCATATTTGAATTTGATTCATAATTGGGGAGATTTGATTTTGTATCTTGATAAGACAATTTTTGGAATATATGGTAGTAGTCTGGGCCCATATTTCTTGTCTGGAGATGTTCCTTTGAGAATAGGATTCCTTGAGATCATGAGGTAGTTAGGAGCTTCACAAGAAGCACATTTACCTGAATTAGCAAGGAAGGGGCCATTCTTTTCCAGAATGGATAGCATTTGCAAATTTCATTATGACAAAAGGGACATGGAATGAATTAGAGCATTTGATGGCTCCTTATAAATTGATGACTATGAGCCCGAGGAATCATGATCCTAAAGGCTTCATTAGTAAACTCAAAGCAAAAAATAAAATGGGTAACTTTGTACATGTTTTTCATTACCCTGAAGATGTTATTAGGAATGTTTTTAGCTTTGAGGAACAGGATGAAGAAAATCCAAATACCTAGCTTATACAAAGATGGTACAAGCTAAGCAGAAGAATAATCCCCAATATGATCCTCTGCCAAATATACCTAGTTTTTTTTACAAAGTTATGCATGTTATGGACAATTTTGAGAATGTTGTTGGTGTTTTGAGGGAACAGCAGGAAATTCCAGATAAAGGAAAGCAAATGGTGGTTGAAGAAAGTGTTGAAATGACATTAGAAGAAAGACCTACATATCAACCACCCAAGCAATTGAGAATTTATTCTTGGAGGAAGAAAGTAACAGGTGAGCAAAGAAACTTAATAGCCCATTTCACCTCTAAAGGGCCAAAAGTAGACTCTCCCAAGAGTGCAGTGCCACCTCCTCCTGCATAGGCCTCTTTGCCTATAATTGATCTTGATTCACCCCCTAGAAGTTTTTCCTCTCTTGAGCAACCACTTGAAAAGAAGCAAAGGACTGAGGCCAAAGGAGTGGTTGATTACTCTTATACCAATGAAGATGACATCTGCATCACTCTTGAGGAAATGCAGATAGGAATTCATACTCATGAAAGAGAAATTGCTTCAAGCTCAAGACAAAGCATCCTCAAATTAGGAAAGCTTGACATTAGTGGATTGAACAATTCAGATGATTTAAGGATAGAAGCGAGGAAGGAGTTTATGGAAGATGAATCCTTCATTGAAACCTCTACATTCTAGGATTTCTTGTTCAAATCCAAAGTTGTAGACTATACAGATAGGGTAGCCACTGAAAGGAGCTTGCATCCTGAACTACCTGAAAATGTCATTCATGAAAATGTAAGAAGCATTATGAGAAATGAATTGAAAAATATTAATGCCTAGGAGAACAGAGAGCTTATAAAGAAGAGTGGTGTGCTTTTTTTGCCACAATGGAATATTTTTTATGTTATTGTTTTAGATGCCATAAGGAGGATTGAAAGGCCTCTCGTATAGATAGAAGAAGAACTGGAAATGGCACTTTGAGATTCAGCTTTCAGTGAGGACTGGAATGCATTGGAAAAATGGTCATTATCTTCAGGATCTAGGAAACCATCTTTGGCTGAGCCATCAAACCTTAGTGGACAACTAGTTGTAAAAATAGTTGCTAATACTCCAACCTTGGAAGCTGTAGCCATGGCTGTCAATGTTGCTAGGTTTACTTGAGCAACTGTGGAAAGTCTCACCCTCAAGAGAGATAACCTCAGAACTAAATACAAAGAACTCCTCAATGATTATGATAACAACCAATAGAAGGTGGTTGTGTTAGAATCTGAATTGGCACTTTATAAACAAAGAGGAGAAGTAAATAGAGAACAGGGTCATCCCAATGCAAGCCACCGACCTTCAGCTTCTCAATTGGCATCTTCCCATCATTCACCTCATGATCAGGCCTTAGCAATAGTACCATACAATGGGGGACCTGGGTCATTTGTAGTGGAAGAGTTAGATAGAGTAGGCTCTAGCTAATCTGATAGAGAGAAATTGCTTCTGCAAATGGAAACATATAAGAAGTTGCTAGAGAGAGCTCAGGACACAATGTATGAGAACATATCAAAAGTTCTATGCAGTTCCCTAAAGCATCTAAATGAGAAAATTCAGAATAGACTCAATAGTGTGAATGACAACTATGCTTTGATGGTGCATGCAATGAGATTGTCCCAAAGAGATAAGATGTTGTCCATACCAACCTTGAATAAATGGGTCCCAAGAGCTGAGAGATTGAAGTTAATATTTGTGGGAGATGGCCAGCATGAAGATAAGTACCCTCAGGTGCTTCCAGTTTATGAGTTTGCATGTGAGTTGAGTGAGAAAAAGTTTCAACGATACATAGCCCCACTTGAGCAGAAAATAAGAGAGCTGATAGCTCAATATGATATGGCTGACTTGTCACCACTACCAAAATTTGAGGTTTCTAATTATGAATTGAAACCATTGCAAGTGTGGAAGAGGGAACTGAATGAGGTTATTGATTCCCAGGTGGATAAAATTTGCAAGGGAGTTGATATTGATTCCTTTAATAACACCTTGGCGAGGTTGAAATTTCTTATTAGTTTTTTGGAGGATTTCAACAAAGAATCTAATGTAGTAGTAACTAAGTACTCCCCTTATAGGAAAGCCCTAGATAAAATCATTTATTTTTATTGGTCATCTGAGGAAGAATATGAAGAATGGGGAAGGGTGTATGTTGGCAAGTTTGGTTTGTGAATAGTGGGTCAAGTATTGTACAGGTCTAGCCTTATAAGTTACAATGTATAAAACATATGTTTCACAGGAAAATATCAATTGTTGGTGACATGGAGTGCTAACTGAGATTCTATCTCACCTTTTGAACCATGTCATTTTTTCATCTTGTTCAATGAAATCAATGTGTTGTTATGATGAGTTTTATCCTTTTTGACATGTGCTTTTTGGAAGGAAAAGATTTTTCTTGCAACAAATGTAAATGAACTTTGTCTCGTATGAATTCCCTCCACTTTGATAAATGTAAATGTAACTGAATTAGGCAATCTATCTTCTAGCGGTCCAATCAGAATGTGACATGTGTACACTTGGCCTGAAGCTTTTTTTTTCTCCCTTATTCTATAAAAGGGAATTCAGGGCCATTTTTGCGAGTCTTTTGTTGAATACTTGAGCTAAATTGTGAGAATTAGGAACATAGAGCAAACATGTTTAGTCTTTATCAAATGCTTTGAATCTAAGTAGCATATTTTGTTAAATGTATGGTTTTTGGATATATCCAAATGATAATGGAGATTTTCCAAGTCTATAGTCTCTCCATTTTGATTATGTATACGAATTATTAATGAAAATATTGATCAAAGATCATTTCATTAATTGTCATCATTTCACACTTTGATAGGTGTTTTGGTTTTAGCTATTGTTCATAGAAGTTAAATCGCTTGAATCAAATCATGAATTCTTATGCAGGGTCAAGGGATGTGATAAGTAGCCTTTAGAATTTGGTTACTAATTTATGAATTGCTAATTGGTATTGCATAGATCTCGAATGTCTAGGATTAAATGTCCCTGATATTTCAATTTGCTCAGACTCCTAGCCTATAGATAATGGCACTAGTCATAAACACGTTAAGTCTTTTCATGATTCCAGTTATCCAACCTGAGAACAATCTTTTAAAATAATCATTGATCTATCTTTAGTTTATGGTGTTTGTGATGTCTTTGTATTCTCGGCTTAAGGTGTGTAGTTTTTTCAAGGAATTGCCACCTTGAGGGATTTCAGCTTATTAGCCATGGGTGAGAGTACAACTACTTAAATATACAATGTACATGTGAATTGTCTAAAATAATAGTATAATATACATTATGGGATTACCCTCCCGGGTTTTGTAGAGCCCGAAGTGTAGGAGATAAAGCTATTGGTGCCATATCTCGCCAGTTGGCCACTTGTCTAGGAGATATTTGAGAATTGAGCCCGGCAAGCTCATAGGTACTTTTTGAGACCTGATTGGTTCATTGTAAAAACAACCAACATGGTGAACCTACATTTGATGAAATATTTGAGAAATGCTCCAAAATTGGTCCATCATGGGACACATCAAAACCTGATGTACCCCCTCCTAGGAGTAGGGAAGACACCATAAAAGTCGGTTGGAATTATGTCAACAATTCAACATTCACCTTGAGCCCTTTGAATTTTGATACTTTCGATGATGAAATTCCCCTAGTATATCCCCAGCTTATCAATTGGGATTAACAAGACCTCCCCATCTTAGATACCTTTAAGAACGACGAAGCAATTGTTGAGCTCAAGGGAATACCTAGTGGTGACCATAAGGCTGGATTTACCATAGACTTGTATAATATGGCTTATTTTGGGTATTTTGTTCATCCCTATAGTCACAAAATTATAATAATAAGAAAAACAATGCAAAAAATAAAAATGATGAGTCCCTAGGTGAAAATAAAAAGGCGCCTTTGGATGATGAAAAAGTAAAAAATAAGGACGCATCCAAGGGTGAAAACCTCTTTGAGGTAGCCAAGGATGAAGGGTTGAACGTTCTCCCTATTGCTCAAGAAAATTCACCAATGTTGGTTGAGGAATTTGTGGAGATCAACATAGGAACTGAAGAAAATCCTCAACTAATCTATTTTGCAACATCTTTGACAGAAATAGAGCAACCTAAATTTTGTAACTTCTTCATAGAAAGACAGGTCAACTTTGCATGGTCATATGTCGACATGCCTAAACTAGACACTGACCTGGTATTACATCATTTTCCATTACAACCAGGTGCTAAACCCGTGAAGTAGAAATTAAGAAAAAATGTATAGGAAAATTGCTTTATTAGTCAAAGTTGAACTAAAGAAATTGTTGGATGTAAGCTTTATCAAATCAATTAACTATACATAATGAGTTTCCAATCTCAGACCAGTGAAAAATCCAATAGGGGGCATATGCATCTATACATACTTCTGAGATATAAAGAAAGTATGTCCTAAAGATGACTTTCCTCTGCCAAATATTGACATGATTGTGGACTTAACAGTAGGATATGAAATGTTATCCCTCATGGATGGTTTCTCGGGATATAATCAAATCAGAATCACACCTAAAGACCAAGATAAATTTCACTTCCCATGGGGAACTTATTGTTGGAACTTCATGCCCTTTGGACTTAAAAATTTCAAAGCAACATATCAATGCACCATGACAACCATTTTCCATGATCTCATACACACTCTCATGGAAGACTATGTGGATGATTTGATAGCTAAATCATTGACAAGGGTTGATCACTTATAGGTCCTAGATAATATTTTTCAAAGACTAGAAGAATACAAAGTGAGGCTAAATCCAAAAAAATGTGTATTTGGTGTGCAATCAGGAAAATTTATAGTATACATTATTTCTAGACAAGGCATTGAAGTGGAGCCAACAAAAGTGAAAGCTATAATAGACATGCCTCCACAAGCCAATATAAGTCAACTATGGACACTATAAGGGAGACTACAGTCTATCAGATAATTCATATTGCAATTAGCAAGTAAAATACATCCCCTCCAGCAACTACTCAAAAAAGGGTTACCATTTGTATGGATAGGTAAATTCCAAGAAGCTTTTCAACAGATCAAGGATTACCAACTCACACCACTAGTGTTAATGCCACCTATTGATGGATGACCTTTGATACTCTACACTTCAGCAACCACATTATGCTAGGAGCCTTACTTGCACAAAGTGATGATGAGGGTCATGAAAGGGTAGTGTATTATATCAACTTCACTTTGGTAGGTTATGAGCTAAATTATAGTACCATAGAATGTGCTTGTCTTGCAGTAGTTTTCACTACTCAAAAAATTAGGTACTACATGTTAAACCACCAAACAATGTTGGTCGCAAAGATAGATCCTTTGAAGTATCTCCTTAGTAAAGCAACATTAACAGGACGATTGGCTAAATGGGTAATGGTATTCAATGAATACGATATCCAGTATGTAGAAAGAAAAGCTATAAAAGGACAAGTTATTACTGACCAGTTGGAAGATGCACCAATTAAGGAAGATCATCCTCTAGTTTCATATTTTCTTGATGAATTCATCTTCACCCTTGACACAAGAATGACATGGAATTTATACTTTGATGGGTCCCACACAAATCATGGTTCAGGAGCTGGCATATTGTTTATCACACCACAGGGTGACACTATTCCTAAGTCATTTAGAATTGCTTTTCCATGCACCAATAATATAGTAGAATATGAGGCTCTTTTAATAGGATTACGAATGGAAATCAAATGGAAGATTAAACACCTACAAGCTTATGGATATTCTCAACTAGTAGCCTAATAAGTAAATGATGACTATGAAACCAAAGATGAAAAGCTCACCCCATACAAGGGGATGGTGATGAGTCCATTTTATGACTCAATTTTTATGGTATTTATTATCTATTTGTTGTAGTTGTCATAGGCTTTGATACTTGGATGTTGACCTTTTTGTGATATTTCCTCAAAACCATAGACATTGGGCATAAGATATTTTTGTAACCTTTAAATGACATTGACATGCTATATGAACTATCTATGTTAATTTTACATGTGGATTAATGAATGTTACTTTAAGATAGTTACAAATATGCAATTGTTGTGCATACTAATATTGTTATGCAGATAATTAAAGCCTACAAAATTAAGGAAGATTTTTCTAGCTGGTCATTCGCCATCAAAGACAACAAGGTGATTGTTCAAAGGTCAATGGAGGGAAGACTCTTAGTGAGAGGGAAATTCCTAGTTTCAATCGAAGGATTTTAATTGCGTTGTAAATGATCTTAATTATTTGTTGAGTGAATATAGGAGTTATTGTTGTGCTAGATTTGCGTTAAGGAAAACATGCTTGACCAGATTCCACGCATGCATAACCTCCTCTCCACTTTTCATGCTTTCCCTAATGTGGCATCCTCCTAATCTATTGGAGTTGACTACCTTGCTAGGTAGTTAGTTAATAGTTTTTCTTCCTATAAAAAAGACTCAAATGCTCCTTCTCAGGAGGTTGATTAATCTAATGATGTACTTGCATTTTTAGTTTTCAAGTAATACAGTTATGCTACTCCATTGTACTTTTATTTTCCAATGAATAAAATGAAGTTATAAGTTCATGCATCTAAGTTTACATTTTTCTTAAGAGATACTCATCCAAGGGGGCCCACTTGGTGAGAATTCCATCCTTTATCTTAGTTGTTACTTTTTGCTCAATAATTAGTTAATAATTTGGCACGGTATGTTCCTGTAGCCACTAGAATTCCATTATGTGACTATTCCTACAACCAAAGTAGACAGAGTAGTTTCCTACTTGTTTGCTCTTATTTTCATTTTTTTCATGCATTTCAGCTTAGTATAGTTATTTGTTGATGCTCAACACTCATGTTATTTCTTTCTAAGAAATTTACTTTCATCCTTATGTCTTTCTTAGTTGTAGAATGAGGATGGCTACTTTGGACTCCTAGTGCACATACTGTACTGACCCATTTCAAGCCTACATCCTTAGGTTTACAAGTTAAATGCACCTTCATGATGATTGAGATAGATATTCAGATTAGATGTCCAATCTCTCAATCATAGCTGTAAGGTCTTAGTTTTTAGATCATTGTAGGAGGCCAACATTTTTGGCATCGTTGTCAGGGATGGTGTCAAACTAGGGAGATCTTTGGAGTCATTGATAGTTTTTCTTGCTGTAGTATTTCTAAAATTTTATTCTTAGTATACCCCCTCATTTAGGAAAGTAATGATGCACCATTCTTTTTCCAATTCTTTGTGTGAGCTTGTTGATATTGAGTTGATATTGTATGCATAAAGGAAGGAGGAGAGATGCCCATGGGAGATTCCTTCCTAATGACCCTGATCCATTCCAACTAGATGAGCATTTGAATCTACCAAGAGAAGAAGAAGAAGTACACCCCTTTTTTGATGTATTCCCCAATTTGAGCAGTTCTGAAACCTCTTCTAAAGATCAAAATCAGCTTGAGAATCCCATTGCTTTGGAACTACATCAGGCAGACATGGGTGATGCAAACAAAAATAGACCTAACCAACCGGCTTTTCCTTTCCCCATTTCTCATCAAAATGAAGTTGACAACCTCAAAAAAATCCTTGCTTCAATCCTTCCTAAGTTTTATGGACTTTTCATAGAAGATCTTGATACTTTCTTGTTTGAGTTTGACATACTTTGCAGGAGTTATGACTATACCACCAATGCCCATAGGCTTAAGCTATTCCCTACTACCTTGAAAGAGGTTGCATTGAGATGGTTCATGAGCCTAGGAAGAGATATTGTGGAGACTTGGGAGGACATGAAGACAAAGTTACTTGACAAGTACAAGGAATATTGTAGGGGAAGTGACATGAGGGGGATGACATTTTTAGGATGCAGCAAAATGAGGATGAGAGTTTGGAGGATTACATTGCAAGGTTTTTGTTTTGTCTACAGAAATCTCCACACCATACACTTAATGAAGAATCACAAAAGATGCTTTTCCTAAGAGGAATTAATGATAGATGCACTAATGCCTTAGACTTGATGGGAGGAGGAGATATCACCCAAGTCCCTTGGGAGGATATCAAGAAGATATGTCAGAACTAATTTAGGGTAGCTTCAAATAAAGGGAGAGCTTACCAATCCTCTATGGATAAGTCATCTACTGATCGAGTTTCAAGAATGGAGATTACTCACTTGTTGGTAGACTTCAAGCAAGACATCATAAACAATCTAGCTACTCATCTGGATACACTTCGGGCCAAGAAGAAACAAGAGGAGACAGAGGAAATGTTGGTAGAGTATTGCCCCCATTGCAAACAAAAGAAGGACTACATATGCAATATGGTAACTAATATTGAAAGTGAGCAAATTCCACTTGAGTTCAAGCCAATCCCAGGTGAAGATGACCAAGTCTACTACATTGCACAAAGGAGGCCATGGGCTTGGTGCAGGAGCACCTAGGCTAACCTCCATTTTGTTTTGTTATCAATTTTGGCTTGTACCTGACCTTAGCCAAGTCAGGGTGATGGTGTGTTTATTTTGGACCTTAAAAGGTCTTGCTTGTGTGAGGAATAAGTGAATTAGTCATTAGGACTAAGGTCACCATAGCTTAGTTTTTGTTAAGTATCTTTTGCTTTAATTAGCTTAGTAGGTTAATTTGAGTGTTGAGCCTTAAATGTGTTCTAAACACATGGTCATTGTTAGAAGATTCCAAGAGGCAGTTAAGGGAGTTGATGGCTCGAAATCAGGGAGATTGAGGTCCTAAGATTTAGGATGATAGCGAAGTTGCAAGAATGTTGCAAAGTTGCATGACAACATTTGTTAGGTTGCATGCAACTTAGTTGTCTTGAATCCCCTAAAAGTCAGGAGTGTGGGATCGATCAACATCCCTTGAAACATGGCAAAGGCATCTATGTAAGTGTGGTGGCTCGTAGATAAGCAGTTAGTTGTTATTGTAATCAAGTTTTTTGGTTGGTGTGAATAGAGAATTCTGCATTTTCCTGTGTATACCAAATGTTCTTGTATGACAGAGCTTTTAGATGAATTAGATGTGTTGATTTGCTACTAGATTTGTGTCCATAGAATAGTTTTGAGCATCTTTCATTTTGTAATCAAGTTGTTTAGAGTTGATTTGTTGCTTTGAATTCATAGATCAGGTTCTAGAGGGTTTGTTATCTCTGTTTTGAGCAGTCAGTCTTTGAATGGCTCCCCCATAAAGTCTAACCATGATATCTTCCTGAGTTTAGATGGAAATGACAAGGGAGCCAATCACTTGTACATATTTAGTAGTAGGAAGTATAGGGAATGGAGCAAGTATTACTAAACTCAAACCCTAGGCGAGCTTGGAAAGTTCAATTAGAGGTTTGAGAGTGAAAATTTGAAGAACTTAGGCAAGGGAAGAAGTACAGTACGGACAAAGTACAGTTCTAGGTGAGATTTTGTCATATCTAGGTATGTTAGAAGGATTGAAGCTTCAACCAATCCATTTGAAGTAGATTTGAATGAGAAAGCAATAAAACCCTAGGAATTAGGCCTACTAGCCCTAATTGCCCTTGATTGTAGGAAGCTACTGTACGGAGGAGACAGGTGTCTGAAACCCTGTGAATATTTTAAAGGACCAAAAAGGGTATCTAGAAGTGAAGTTCATTTGCTGGGTTGTTTGGAAAGTTTGGGCAAGAAAAGCAAAAAGGTGACTGGTAAGGGCTACAAGCAATTAGGCCTCCTTAAAGCAAAATCTTGAAATCGGTAAGACAGCAAGTTGAAGGTCTTCAAAGATGGAACTAAATGGATGAAAAATGAATGGTTTCAGTGTCTCTAACACCCCTACAAGCAGTTCAGTGTTTTGTGAGATGATGGCACTTAGAATCTTCTAGGTGTTGGGAAGAAGTTTGCAAGTTCACATGGTGTTGGTCTTCTAGGGTGAAGCACAAGAGGAAAACTCTTGGAGAAGAGTTGGAGCAATACTTGGTTAATCATCCAAGCCTAACAAGAACCTATTGGTATCAAGTTCCAGGAAGGAGACTATGAAAGGTCTTCTAGTAGATTGTGCAAGCAAGCCTTGGAACACCATTTACACTAGGGATCCAAGACAAGGTATGCCACCAAATCCACTATCTTTTTTTGTGCCTTATTTTAATTCTTATGGATCAAGTAACCAATGGCAACCCCCATATCCATCCAATTATGGAGGATATCCACCACAACCTTGGATTAACCCTTCAAATTCTTGGCCTAATCACCAAAACTCTCCACATCAGTGGTAGAAACCTCAAGGGAATTAGCAGCAATTTCAAGGAAATTGGCAACCACCTCCAAGAAACTGGCAGCAAACATCTCAATGGAGGGGAGGACAGCAATGGCCAAACTAGACAACTAGTTACATACAACCACCTTCTCAGCCCCAACAACCTGCTATAATGCCTCCTCCTACTAGTTCAAGTTCAAACACACCCAAACCTACTCAGCTACTGGCTCATCCCACACCTAACCCAAATAACAAACCATAATAGCAACCAGTATACTCTTTTGATCCAAATCAATTCCTTTCATATGATGTGAGTGTAAGTGGCATCTACTTGTGCTCAAGAACTACCTTGCCAGCTCCTTCCACACCCATTATCACTGAGCTTCCTGTGGAAGAAGAGGAGCATTTGAATGATCCCATTCAGCCAAATGCACCTAGAAATCCTGAACCAGTCCTAGTTAAGTAGACTAAACAAGAACCACCATTTCCTCAGAGGTTGGAAATTGCTAAACAAAAAGAAGAGAAGGAAGAACTAGCCTTTGACATTCTAGACCAGTTGAAGCATGTATGTTTCAAGATCCCTCTATTTCAATCCATAAGAGATGTTCCAATAAATGGAAAGGCAATTAAGGAAGCATTCCTTAAGAATCCAGGCGGGAAAAAGAAAGACCCCACTACGGTTCATGTGGTGGGACAGTTGACTGACATCATGCTTTGGAAAGTGATTGTTCCCAAATAAAATGACCCAGGGAGTCCTATGGTAGGAGTTGTCATAAATGGGATCCAAATAAAAAATACTCTGATTAATTTCAGAGTAGCAATAAACATAATGACGAAGGATATCCTCTAGCAACTAAATGTTGCAAGCATGATACCTACTCCTACTGTCTTGTAGCAATTCACTTGGCATGCAACACCTGAACTTCCTATAGCCGAAGGAAGCGGACCTAATGTCCCTCCTTTTGGCTAACTAGGGTATGCCACTTGTCATAATAAAGAGAACCTAGAAGTACATTTCTTGAGCCATGGAAGCAGGTAGCTATTTATGTTATGAAGTACATTACCTGTGAAGGTAATCAGCCAAACATGTATTCTATGCACTTCAAACTCCTAAATCATATGAGGCATGGGAGGAGAACGAATGTGCCAAATGTGTTATACCACCTTCTCTCAATCATGGCAGCCAAGACCCAAAAAGGTAGGGATAATTTTTTTTCCCACCATTGTCTAATCAAATTACTAGTAGAAAAATATTTGCATGATGTGTCTAAAATGACTTGGGAAGAATTCTGAAAAATTGATCAAATTAGACCAGAGCATTTGTGACCTAGGGTTTTGCCTCAAGCTCATAGGGATAGTAGGAGATTGAGCACGATGGAAGATACTCCTAGTGCCTCAACTTCTGGCATAGGCCTTAGTGTAAACCATCCTACAACTGAACAAACCATAGAGATTAGTTCTTATGAGGCAAAGCATTCAGATAGAGAAAGTTCCTCTTCATATTCTAATGATGATGTTCCTCTTGGCATCCTAATTCAAACTAAGGAATAGAAGAAAGACACAAAAATAAGGGAGGGTAAAGCTAAAAATCAAACTGAGAGAAAGGAAGTGCCAAGCTCTAAGAAACGGAAGACTGACATTGTTCTTCCTACAACCGAAGAAGAACATGAGATCCCTCCTAGAAAATCAAGACCAGTTAGGCCATCCTTTGGTGTGTCTGTGCCGGGAAGCCCTAGGACTAGAGAAACATCACAAGAGGACACAAAGGCCCCAATGGGGCAGGTGAACGTTGGAGAAAAGGATATATTTTAGGAAGCAACAAATGTAACATTGGCAGACCTTGTTGCCATTGTTGAACAAGTTGAAAGTTAAGAGTTTGAGGAAAATCAGGAGCTCCTGCAGCAAGAGTAGAAGCAAGAGTTCCTACAGCCAGAGCAAGAGCCAGAATAAGAGGCCATGTAGCTAGAACTAGGAGAATAGTCAGCACCCCTACAACCAGAATTGGCTAAGCAATCAGAATCCCTACAGCCAATGCTACATGAAGAGCAAGTATCAGTGCCAGGGAAAATTTTGGTAGGAATACATAGGCCCTCTAATTTTTCAATGCACATGGTAGCTATGAATTTATGGAAGGAAATACAAAGGAGGGAAGAAGAATGGAGAGAGGAGAAATGCAGGCTAAAGAAGGAAATTCAAAAGAGAGATGAAGAGATTGAAGACAAGAATGAAAAAATTGTTGCTCTAAAGGAAAAGGTGGACAATATGGAAGCCTCGGTACCTCAAATATTAGAATGCAGGACTCCTCTAAGGGTCTATGCTCTGTATCTAAAGGAGAAGCATATTTATTTTAAACTAGCAAGGATTATCTTAGGTTTGAATCCTTCCATTGAGACTCCTCTTGAATTTTTCAATGCTTATCGAATTGCTCCTCCTAAAATGAAGAATTTATTATATGAATTCTATTTGCATAATTATGTTGTGACCCAAGACCATGATTAGAATTCATTGTTATATGTTGGGGATGTCCAATTAATGGAATTTATGTATTGGATACAGAATGAGATTACTTGGGGACAACAGTTTAGGGTTTATAGGAAAATAGAATCCAACACTCCCCTAGCCATCAGGGTTGAATCTAGAAATCCAAGGGACATTTTCTGGGATTGGCACAGAATTCTTTACAAACCAAGCTATGGCAACAGGATCTTTCCTGAGAGAGAAGCAGTTTATAAGGAATATGAGAAGATAGAAAAAACCACAGGGGAGCCATGATGGGAAATTTGTCACAAAGGTGGAATAGTCTGACTGATGAGTTAAAACAATTTGAGCCTCACTCTTTGCAGAATTATGCTACAGCATTGAAAAGGGTTGATAGATATATACATATTGGAAGGATAAAGGGGAAATTTTGGCTTCCATTAACCTTTTAGCCACCTATCCTATTATGTCCTATGCCAAATTTTAGATATTATCAGTATGATATAGCTGTAGAGAAACAAAGATGGAGTAGATTGGACAAACAAAAAGGGTTCTATTGGGACACTAATTAACGTACTGCAAGAACTGATGTAGGATAGTTGGCAATTGCAAACTTCAGGGCATTAACAAAGAAAAAGAACAACCCTTCTTCTTATGTTGGAGGACCAACAAAGTCTTAGGTTGGGGACAATGATGAGTCTAGTTTATGACTCAATTTTGATAGTATTTATTATCTATTTGTTGTAGTTGTCATAGACTTTGATACTTGGATGTTGACCTTTTTGTGATATTTCCTCAAAACCATAGAAATTGGGCATAAGATATTTTTGTAACCTTTAAATGACATTGACATGCTATATGAACTATCTATGTTAATTTTACATGTGGATTAATGATTGTTACTTTAAGATAGTTACAGATATGCAATTGTTGTGCATACTAATATTGTTATGCAGATAATTAAAGCCTACAAAATTGAGGAAGATTCTACTAGTTGGTCATTCACCATCAAAGACAACAAGGTGATTGTTCAAAGGTCAATGGAAGGAAGACTCTCAGCGAGAGGGAAATTCCTAGTTTAAATCGAAGGATTGTAACCGCTTTGTAAATGATCTTAATTGTTTGTTGAGAGAATATAGGAGTTACTATTGTGCTAGATGTACATTAAGGAAAACATGCTTGACCAGATTCCACGCATGCATAACCTCCTCTCCACTTTCCATGCTTTCCCTAAAGTGGCGTCCTCCTAATCTCTTGGAGTTGATCGCCTTTCTAGGTAGTTAGTAGTTTTTCTTACTATAAATTAGACTCAAATGGCCATTCTCAAGAGGTTGATTAATCTGATGATGTGCTTGCATTCTTAGTTTTCAAGTAATATAGTTATGCTGCTCCATTGTACTTTTGTTTTCCAATGAATAAAATGAAGTTATAAGTTTGTGCATCTAAGTTTACATTTGTCTTAAGGGATACTCATCCAAGGGGTCCCACTTGGCGAGCATTCCATCCTTTATCTTAGTTGTTACTTTCTACTTAGTAATTAGTTAAGAATTTGGCACGGTCTATTCCTATAGCCACTAGAATTCCATTATGTGACTATTCCTGTAGCCAAAGCAAACATAGTAGTTTCCTATTTGTTTGCTTATATTTTCATTTCTGTCATACATTTCAGCTTAGTATAGTTATTGGTTGATGCTCATCACTCATGTTATTTCTTTAAATTAAGTAATTTACTTTCAACATTATGTCTTTCTTAGCTATAGAATGAGGATGGCTCCTTTGGACTCCTAGTGCACATACTGTGTTGACCCATTTCAAGCCTACGTCCCTAGGTTTACAAGTTAAATGCACCTTCATGATGATTGAGATAGCTATTTAAATTAGATGGCCAATCTTTGAATCACAACTATAAGGGCTTAGTTGTTCGATCATTGTAGGAGGCCAACAGATGGTTGATAGTTTCAAACAATATTTTGATAACATCTTCTTTCATCAAATACCTCACATTTAGAACAGGGCAGCATATGCCATGTCAACCATTGGTTCACTCTTGGACATACCTAGCAACATGCCTAAATTTGAGTTTTTGGTAGAATAGCTTTTGGTCCTTGCCTTTGACGTCCTAGATTTAGAGATGGTGTGTGAACTTGTTGGTCTCAATTCCATGTGGTAAAAATACATATATGACTACCTTCATGCCCAAATCCTACCCCTTGACCTCTCAAACAACCAATGTAGGACATTTATATATAAGTCTTCCAAGTATACCATCATCGGAGATACTCTTTATAGATGTGCCCTAGACAATACCCTATTGATATGTCTCGATACTGAAGAAGTACAAGTGACCTTGCATGGGGTATGTGAGGGTATATATGGATCCCACTCTAGTGGTCCTACCTTAGCTAAGAAGATTATGAGACTGAGCTATTATTGGCCTACAATGGAAAGGGACTCATATTTCTTTGTCAAGAAATGTCAATAGTGCCAGATTCATGAAGACTTGATACACACACCAACATAGGAGCTCCATCCCATAACATCACCATGGTCATTTTCCCAATGGGGACTCGATCTCATAAGTAAGATACATCCTACATCCTCCAATGGTCATAAATTCATCATTACTATGACTTAATACGTTACCAAGTGGATTGAAGCCATTCCTATGACCTACATTACTAGCATACAAATTTCTAAGTTCATCCTTAACTACATCATTTGTCGGTATGGTGTTCCTCAATCCATAATCACAGATAATGGGCGCCTATTTAAAAATCAAGAATTTCATTACCTCTACCAGGAATTCCATATCCACACCGCTTTTCCACTCCATATTACCCACAGGGTAATGACCAAGTTGTGGCATCTAACAAAACAATCCTCAGAATCCTTAAAAAGAATGTCAATGATGCTAGTCATGATTGGAATTTATAGCTTAACCCTGCCCTATGGGCTTACTGCACAAGCATCCGCACTCCCATCGATGCCACTCCATATTCCTTGGTATTTGGTTATGAGGCCATCTTGCCTATTGAGTTTGAGATTCCTTCTCTAAGGGTATCTCTAAAAGGGCATATTGACGATGAAGAGTACATGTGTCAAGACTACATGAGTTAGAGTTCTTGGATGAATGAAAACAAAAGGCACTAGATCACCTCCAAGAATATCAAAATCATCTTCATCGTAGCTATAACAAGAAAGTATTGAATCAAAATTTTGACATTGGTGACCTATTTTTAATGGAAAATTCAAAGAATCAAGCAGAAAGAGAAAAAATGGGAAAGTTTGAACCAAACTGGCTAGGACCATATATTGTCGTAGAAGCCTTTGGATCAAGAGCATACTATCTCTCTACCCCTGAAAGAGAACCATAATTAGTGCCAATCAATAGCCTTCATCTGAAGAGGTTCTACAGCTAGCTTATGAGAGCCTTGTCTTAATCATGAAAAATACAAAAAAATGGAAAAATTAAAAAAAACATTACCTAGGTGAAAACCTGGCAAACAAGCATCTTCGTAACATCAAAAAAATTGAAAAATCAAGAAAATAGTAAAGAGAAATAATTCATCCAATAGTAAAAACCACTTCGGTGGTGCTTTGGATGAGTACCATGGTGAAAACCTAGCAAACAAGCATCGTGTGTAGTCAACTCTACTCCTTAGCCTACCATCATTTCAATCTGACTTTTTAGTCATATCACCTATCTTTCCTATCCACACAACTTTATCCACACAAATTATCATTTATCCTTTTCATATCACCTATAATAAATGGTTGTCCTTTCCATAACTTGGAACGATTGACATTGAGCACACTTTGCATCCCCATTCCATCCTATTCATAATAAATTGGTCTTATACCTGACTGGGGGTAGGCACTTGACTTATGTCATTTGGTTCTTATAGTGGCTATTTTGAGGATGTAAAACCATTAAAAAAATCCAAAAACATCACAAAATGTCATAAAAAAAATTCCAAAAACAACACAAAATGTCTTGAAAAGAATCCAAAACAACACAAAATGTCCTAAAAAAAATCCAAAAACATCATAAAACTTCAAAAAGACAAAAAAAATCAAAAAATGTCAAAAACCCAAAAAAAATATCCAAATAACTTCCAAAAAACCCAATAATAGAGTCAAAGTCAATCGTGTCAGTCAGTCTTTATCATTGTTGAACTACGTTGCTTCTACGACTGGACATAGGCAAGGCCATCTGTCGATGTGCCCTCAAGGAATTAGGTCGGTCCTTTAAGTTTTTCAAATAAACAATGAAATCATGACTGAGTTCTTTGTCCATAAAACATAGTCAATGGTTGTGTCGAACTATGAGGTCTCTGTGGGTATAATGTAGGCAAGGGCATCAATTGATGATCCCCTGAGGCCACACTAGGTGAGTCCTTTAGGGTTCGTCATGTCAATCAAAATAAGTATGACATTGTCATCAAACACAAACAATTGTCAAAACATCAAGACAAGTCATGCATCAACAAGATAAACAAGTCAACAAGGTCATCAATTCAAACCAAACAAATTTCTAAAACACTCAAATAACCAAAACAATCAACCCATGTCTTATACAAGATGTTTCCTTCCTAAAAATAGATATTGTCATTTAGTCAAGCTTCATCATTGCCTTATGCAGGTGGTCACATGATCGAAACCAGACTCGACGTTTTATACGATATGTGTCATTCCTTAAACCAAGCTTTATCAAACAATCACCTTGTCAATCCCCTAGACAATTAAACAACAAATAAATCAGATTTTGGAAAATATTCTTACTAGCTGTTGAAATTGTGGCTTGTTTTGTCTTATCTTTTTATTTGGATTTTTCTTTGAGTTCGGTTACTAGCTTCCTCAAGGATGTCCCATGAAAGATTTAGAGAAGCAAGGATGTCTCAAGACTCTTTTTCTTTGACTAATGTTTGTCAATTGTCTTTTGGTTTTGTCTTCGAGTCAAGTTACTAGCTTCCTCAAGGATGTCCCACGAAGGATTTAGAGGAGAGATGATGTCTCATGACTTGTCTTTTATTTTATTGTTGTCTACAGTTTGTCTTGACAAAAAGACTAGGGCAAATTTTCCCTTAGTATGAGTTAGGACATTCCTTGTCTGCGACTATTTGTTTTTAGTAGGTGGATGACCTTGCACACCATGGTCTATCTCATATCATGGTGTTTGTTATCCATTTGTATCATTTAACGCCCAACGATGATTAATGCAAGGCCTATTATGTTTTGACAAAATATTGAAGTCATTCTAATATGCTAACATCCATGTCTTCTATGCTACTATTCATCTTTTTTGCTGTAACATTTCTTCTTTTCTGCATCTTCATCATCCTTATCTATTTTCCCCTATTCTCTTGTCCTTCATCTTCTAGTCTTCTCATCAATTTTGAGGGCATGATCGTGTTCTTTGAACCTTGCTATCCTCTTGAGGGGGCATACCACTACTTCCTCATCATCCTTCCTCATCCTACTTTCACCAGGGCGTATATTTTTCTTTGACACAATGCGATAAATTGCATTGTATCAAAGAGGGGAAAAATGTAGACACTAAAAATTGTCCTAGGCCTATAACTCTAATTTTCTTCATAATTCTTTCATTTCATTTTTCATAATTAAATAATTTTAATTATTTAATTATTTCCTATGACCATATATCCTCTATTAATTAAATAATTTCAATAATTTAATTAATTCATTCTCATCTTTATTTCCCTTTGTCTAATTAAATAAATGTTATTTAATTACGTCACTAATTAAACTTATTTTCTTTCTAAAATTAAATAATTATTTTAATTATTTAATTATTCATTGGCCTTTTCTCTCTTTAATTAAATAAATCTTTATTTATTCAATTTAATCCAATATCCTTGAATTTTGAATTAAAATCATTAATTAATTCAAAATGATGATTCCTCCTTATCGTGGTCTTCTATAATCACTTAAGTCTAGATAAGATTTGATTAGATTTGATTTCTCTAACAAACAGTTTTATCTATGTCAATCTTATCTTCTACATGCAATCTTCTATTTATTAAATAACTTTAATTATTTAATTAATTCATTCTTACCTTTATTCTTCCTTGATTAATTAAATAAATATTATTTATTTAATTACATCGTTAATTAAATCTATCTTCTTTCTAAAATTAAATAAACTATTATTTAATTAATTCCTATGACACTTTCTACTATAATTAAATAATCATTTTAAATTATTTAATTATTCCTTAATGTTTTCTCTCTTTAATTAAATAAACCTTTATTTATTTAATTTGATCTAATATCTTCAATGTTGAATTGAAATCATTTAATTCAAAAGGATTTATCTCTATCATATTCCTCTATAATTAGATAATCTTGTTGTTATCTAATTAGTTATTAATCACTCAAGTCTAGATAATATCTAATTTTCTATAACAAACAGACTTTCTGTGTTGATCAATTTGTTATCTAGAGAAAATTAGATTTGATTTTCTCTAACAGACTGCTTTATCTATGTCAATCTTATCTTCTACATGCAATATTTATCCTTCTGTGTCTCAACCAATTTCCACCATTGATTAAATTACTTTTAATTTAATCTCCACCATTCAAGCTTTATCACTTACACTAATTTAACCCTAACCCTATTGCATGTCACAACTTTTAATCTTAATCGTCGATTAATTATTTTTTAATCTCAACCTATCATTCAAAAATTACATCTTCTATAAAATGGCTTTATCTCTACCATTTTTACTCCCCCCGAAATCTTATGATTTTTGGAAGCAACTTTAGAAATTTTCAATGTTTTGTTATTATCATTGTCATGAGGCCATATTTGCTAACTTAATTAAAATCTGAGGGAAAGTACTATACTAAGTGAAATGGAGAAGGGTAATGGAGGTGAATCATGGAATTGCATGTATTTTTGGTAATATCTTTTGTTTATGCATGTTTTATCTTCCATTGTTCTTCGTTATTAGCTTAGGTTTAGTTTGATTTACACATGTATTGATAATCTTGGAATTTTCCTTGTGCTACAGTTTCTACATCCAGCAAATTCTCCACCCTATCAACATTCCATTATGATGCACATATAAATCCTCTTATTCACATCTACTTCCTTCATACATTATGTTTATCTTTTTTGGTAATTCTAATCATACATTTTATAGTACAAGGTGTTTACTTCTATTTTTCAATGTGCGAGCACAAAATAATTGTAAAATACAATGTTTTTAAGCTCCTCATCAACAAGCTCTATCAATCGATGAGTGTTACTATCTATATGAGATTCAATACTTCAATTGATGCTATTGTAGTATGATTAGGAATGATGACTAGGTTTATTGATTAACTTGCTTCATTTTGTTTCAATTACTCCACTCATTATTGCTTGGGAACTTGTTGCAGATTAATGGAATTGCCCAGATATTCCACATTTCACCCAACAGGAAAGCACATGTTTATGACAGTTGTTGCATGTTTATGGCATACTGTGTGGACCTTCTCCACCCAGATATAGTGAAGGGTGTTGTTGCATTGGACATACACTACAGGATTCTTGCCATATCTGGTACCTTAAAGAAATGAATTAGTTCATTTGGGGTCTAAGTTCCCACAGAAGCAGAGCTTTTCTTTACATTAGCATCACTTTGTCAACGGACTTACAGTTTGACATCTAAGTTCCCACAAAAGTAGAGCTTTTCTTTGCATTACCATCGCTTTATCAATGGACTTACAGTTTGATAGGGATTGTTGAAAGCTTACACTTATGGGGCCTCATAAGCTAATGTACATCTTATATTCTCAATATAAAAGTTGATAAACTTGTACTGAACTGGCCGAAAGGGCCAAGGAAACTTTCATTTGTTGTAGTAGAAAAATAAACTTACATCTTATATTCTCAATACAAAAGTTGATAAATTTGTATTGAACTGTCGAAAAGGGCCAAGGAAACTTTCATCTGTTGGTTACCACTATTGATATGAGTTTGAATATAATCCTATATGCTCTTTTATTACTGTTACTTTCAATTATCAATTTGCAGTATTATGTGAATCTATATATCACTATTGTTGTGAGGAAATATTGGTTATAAGTAAGTGTTGATGATAACATGTTCATACTCTAAGTTATGACTAAAATTTATTACTGTGAATGGAGGGCTTCAATATGTTTCTATAATGTTTCAATATTGAATGGATATAGGTTATTGTTGATGTTGTAAATGCAATGGACACTTTCCTTCATACATGTATGGCTTAACAGACTCAGAATGTAAAACAAAGAACTTAAAAAATCCTTTAGAATATCTAGTTACCTATATGATTCTATCAGTGTATTCCTTGAACCCCCTTTGGGTGCAAGTGCTAGTAGTATAGTGTTCCAAAAAGTTTTTTTCATTCAAAAGAAAGAGAAAAGAAGCTTGGGGAAATAAAGTAATATTTTGTTTTGTCATATTAAATAAATCCTTACATGGGATTTTATAATATTAAATTATGTGTATATCAAATTTAGTGTTAATTACAATATAATTTGTAAATAAAGTAGAATATAGAACAAAATAAAGATTTAGGAAAAAATGGATAATGATTAAAAAGTAATGTATTTGATATGATTAAAAAGTTCAAAGGTGACATATTTTAATTATAAAATTGATTTTAAAGTTTTGACTTAGCAAAATTTTATAATAAGTGTTTCATTAAATTTAGAGTTGATATTTTTTTATTTTTAATGTAAACATATTTGAATGTTTAAACGTATTTTATTGTGGATAAATAAAATTATTAAAAAGTAATATATAAGTATTTAAGATTTAGTTTTTTTTTTTTGAGTAATTTTTTTTAAAAAATTATTATAATAATGAATTGTGGCTTTTTCAAAAGTAAAATTAAAGGTCATATAATAAAACAAGTGTATTGTCACACACACATATATTCTCAAATTAAAAAAAGTAACTAATGTAGATAAAATAAAATAATTTTTAAATAAAAATTAGAATTTATGTGTTCATGTTGTAAGGAAGTAAAGTGGTAGAACAACTTCCTGCACTAATCTTAAGAGAACAGTAAGCAAAAAAAATTAGATCTTTACAATAGTTACAAAAAAATAAATAGAAACAAACACAAATATCATGCATACCATAACACAATAATTTATGTGGAGAAAAC
Organism: Sequoia sempervirens; assembly: GCA_007258455.2. Taxonomy (NCBI): domain Eukaryota; kingdom Viridiplantae; phylum Streptophyta; class Pinopsida; order Cupressales; family Cupressaceae; genus Sequoia; species Sequoia sempervirens. The sequence goes on along the minus strand of VDFB02058242.1, from coordinate 745,323,102 downwards.
CCTTTCACAAGAAAAACCCCACTCTAAAAGCCACCCAATATATTATTCAGAAATCACAAAGATTACAATATACTTGCAGAGCAAGCTTCTCACAAGAGTATCACCAACTAGCGATCTAAAGGCAACACAAGTATTAGAATATTAGAATACATCGCAATGCAGAGACATAATAATATGCCCTCATAAAATAGGGTTGTCTTCTAGGCAAGCCAAGCCAACAAAATATCTATCATCAGATCTGAGACCTAATTATGAATGGTCTAGATTTACATTAATAAAACAAGGTGTTGTCCATAAATGTAAGTCTAAACCAAATTATTATTGTGTTTGCACTAGGAGAGTGGGCTCAATCAATCGAAGTAGAGGAGAAAAATATTTTCCTAAATTGCAAGGATAGAGGCCACATGGCATCAATGTGTTTGAGGTTTCTATCTACCTTGAATTGGCACTAGATTAAAAATTATAGGTTGATGTAAATCTATAAAGGGAAGAACTAGGAAAAGGAAAAATCTTGGTAGTGGGATCATAAACTTTTGATCTACCTGGTGGCTTGTCTATAAATTTGGCTATAGTTCCATTTTAGGAGATTTTGGCAAGAGCATATGATTCAAAAAACATGTGAATGATTTAGAGGTTTGAGAAATCTCTAAAAATTAATTGGGTGAGGAAGTGGATATTATGGACTTAAGGTGCATTAATCAGTCTCCTTCCAATTTTCTTAACAACAATGGTGAATTGAGAGTAAAAAGTGGAAGAAAAACCAATAAATAGAGAAGATAAGTATCTGCTATATTTGTTGGTCAATCAACATTTAGGAACTACTTGCTAATATTTAAGGGAGGAGTGTCATCCCTTAGAGATCAATTAAGATCCTCACTTGGAATGTCGGTGGCTTAAATGCCCCTAATTGGTGGTGCAAGACTAAGCACCATTTGGATGAGCTATTGGTCAATGTAATACTATTACAAGAGAAAAAATCAAAATCATTGGAGGTAGATAATTTCATAAATCATTGTAAAGGATGGCATGCATAGTGTGAATGTGTTATAGGTTCCATTGGCAGTTTTGGGGTTTTATGGAACCCATTTTTCTCTTCGTTGGAGGTAATTTCCTCTCAAACCTACTAGGTACTCATGAAGGTAAGAAGTAATCTCTTTGATCTCTTATTTTATCTTTTGAACGTGTATGGGCCAACGAAAATAGAGTATGGAATGAAATACTAACAACAATACAATATTTTAGGAATGATAAGTTTATTTTTTGAAGGGGGATTTCAATGTGATACTTCAATTTATGGAAAATAGAGAGGGTCATTTTTGGATTTCCCAAACTTAGATATACTTTTAGAATTTTTTTCAATCTATTGATCTAGTGGATGTGATCCCCAAAAAATAAGTCCTTTAATTGAAAAAATAGATTTGATTGTTTCACTAACTTTATTGAGGCTAGGTCACTTCATTCTACTAACTAGCTCTAGTTTGTTCACCTTTTGGATTCCTTTATTTTCCTAATCTTTGGATCATATCACTATTTGATAATGGTAAATATATTTGAAGATGAGCCTCCAGTTTGATTCTAGTGTAGGTTTAAAGAGAAGACCTAAAATACTTAATTAAGCAATGGTGGAATGAGCCAAGGAATATAAGCGACTCTAAAATGTTTTCTTTCACAAGGAAAATACTACACATAAAGGAGAGACTAAATGTTTGGAATAAGTGTTCCTAAAAACTATTTTCAAAGAAAAACTAGAAAAAAAAGACTTATCAGATTTAAATGAGAAAATAATAATGAATGGAATTTTCTAATTCAACTACTAGAAATAAAAAGAGTTGATGGTTGAACATCTAAAGCTCCTATCTCGAGGGAAATTTTACTATAAGTCCAAATATAGGAAGATTTGGTTGGTGGACGGTGATCTAAATACAAAAATTTTCTATAATGTGACAAAAATTCAATGGGGACAAAACATAATCAATAATATCACTACAAGGGATAGGAAGATCTTAACAAATTTAAAAGAAATTAAAAAAATGAAGTTTTTTTCTTCTTCAAAAAAATTCATCTGGGATGAGTTGATGAACTCTTGAGACATGGATAATTTATTAGAAAATATTCCCTATTTGATCAAGGATAATGAGAATGCTATGCTCATAGTGACTATCATGATGGAAGAGGTGAAGAAGGTTATATTTCAAATTCATCTAGATAAAGCCCCAAGGCCAAATGGCTATCCTACCCCTTTTTAAATCAAAAATTGTTAGTATTTTATAAGGGAGGATGTGTGGAGGTTGGTGGAGGATTCTAGGAGATCTTGTAAATTTTAGGACCTAAATAACATCAATATTATTTTAAGTCCAAATAAATTGGTTTATTTTCCATTTACAAAATATCACCCCATTTCCTTGTGTAATACAATTTACAAAATCTTCTAAAAAAAAATAGGTTACTGTCTCTCCTTCCCAACTAACTCTTTCAAGCAATATAGCTTCACTCTAGTTAGAAACATCTCATATGGTATTTTCATAGTGAGTGAAGTGATGCTCTCAAATGTGAAATCAAACCATAATATTATGGTAATCAAATTAGATTAAGTCTTATGATAGGGTAAGTTGGTTGTCCCTAATGAAGGTTCTAAAGAAATTTAGTTTTAGATAGAATGAGTTGACTATATATTCAGTTGTATATTCACTCCAAGATATTCCATCATGGTCAGTGGGAATTCTTCAGGTTTATTTGATGTTGCTTGAGGTATTTAACAAGGGGATCCCATATCCCCTTTTCTCTTCATACTAATGGCTAAGGATATGAGTAGAGCTATTTCTATTAAATTTGCAATGGGGAGCTAGTGTGGCATCCATAAAGCCCACAAAATTGATCCTATCACATACCAACTTTTTTATAACATGAATTTATATGGGAACACAGATATGGAGTGTTGGGAAAATGTGTCTCAACCTTGAAATTACATAAGGTACTATTGATATGTAAGTGACGAGGGGGGCGCAGGGGGGTACCCCCCCATGAGGGGTCCAGGGGGATCATCCCCCCGGTTGGGGGTCCATGGGTTGTGCCCCCTAGCAAGGACTTGAGGGCAGTGCCCCCGAAAGCTAAATTTTAATTTTAATTTTATTATTGTAAATCTAGACCATTCATCATTAGGTCTTAGATCTAATGGTCGATATTTTGTTAGCTTGACTTTCCCTTGAAGGTAGCCCTATTTTATGATGGTGTTGTATTACGGTTGTGCATTATGATGTATTTTGAGATTCTGATAGTGGTTGTGTTACCTCTGGATCTCTAGTTGGTGATACTCCTATGATAATCTTGCTTTGCAAGTATATCGTAATCTTTGTGATTTTTAAATAATATATTGGGAAGCTTTTGGAGTGTGGGTTTTTTTCTCTCAAAAGGGTTTTCCCCACATAAATCATTGTGTTGTGGTATGCATGATATTTATGTTTATTTCTATTTAAGTTTCTATTACTGTTAAAGATCTATAAAGTTTTGCATTATTCTCCTTTCAAGATTAGTGTAGGAATTTGTTCTGCTACCTTAGCTTCCTTACATGGAGGAAGCCATTTTTATAAAAGAAATGGCCAATAAATATGTATCCTACTCAAGTAAATTGATAAATAATGGGAAAATATCTTCAACAACACTTAGAGATGATTATAAAATTTCAAGAGTATAATATAGACAATATTCCATGCAAATATCTAAGGGTCCCAGTATTAAAGAGTGCAATTCACACCAATTTGTGGGAAAAAGTAATTAGCTCTTGCAGATTGATATTCGATGCATGGAAATGTAGGTGGCTTATGCTAGCTGGTAGGACAATGATGATCAAGGATATATTATCCATGATCTTGATTTATATGTTTTCTTGTCTAAAACTTATAAAGAAAGTCACTAGTGACTTGGATATAATTCTAAAGTTATTTCTATGGGAAGGTTCCAATAACAAAAGAAGAATTTCATTGATTTCCTAGGATGTTTTAAGGAAAAAGAAAGAGGTAGGTAGCAATATCTGAGTATTATAGGAGCATAATTTAGCTTTGGGGGTAAATCTTACATGGAGAAAGTTCAAAAGTCTCATGACTCTATAGAGTAAAATTTTGTAGAATAAACATTTTGATTGTAATGACCCAAAGTAAATCCTCACTCTTGCTAACCCACCATTTGGTTCTTAGATGTGTAATTTCATGATGAAATACAAACACATTATCACTAATCATCTCTCCTAAATCATAAATGATGTAAATGTACCAACTTTTGGGTAAATTATTGGAACTATCATGGCCCTCTATTAGATATCTCAAGGTCGGGGGACTGCAAAGACCTATTGGAAGATGTTTGTGGTGATAAAGTTGCATACTATATCATTCTATTTGACATGTTTGTGGGTCTGGAGTGGTGTTAGAGGAATTTTGATGAGGTTCTCATATTATCAAGGAAAAGGATCATAATAGAGGGATTTCAAAAAATAAAAAAATATTTTAGCATCGAAATAGGATGAAATCATCTAGTGTGGACTGAAATATGGAAGATACATAATGCAATTAAGCTATAAAATTTAAACTCTTGCTCCCTTTGCCCCTACTTGGCATGTGAATCTTTGTTGGGGGTGTATATTATCTTGAACATAGGTTCTTTCACCTATTATACCATTCACAAGAAAATTCTCACAGGTGTATGATTGAACTCAATTAGAATTGTGGGTCCTTCTTCATGTTCTCTATGCAAGAATGTTGTAGAAATGGTAGACCATTTATTATTTTAGTGCCCCTTTGCACAAGAGTGTTGTTGTTGGGTTTTAAATTGACTTGGGTGATTTGGTGCCCTACAAAATAACATGTAAACAATAAAATTATTCTCATAAACATCAACCTTTGATTATCATAACGTTTATTAATCATTAATCACACTAATTTACCATATCATTAGTTATCATTTATCACCATCATTCATTAATTATGATTTATCATATCATTTACCATGTATTATTATTCAATCATTTATCCTATTTATAATATACTCATTAACACACCATTTGCAACTTGCAAGGTTAAATCATAAGGATGTGCACTCACAATCATTGGTACACATGATGGCAAAAAAGGCATCCTCACACTATAGATTTCTAGGCATACAAGACATTATGACAAGATACGCATTTAGCACCCTTTGACAATTCATAGATGGCTCTTTGTCATATTCCATTTTCAAAAAAAACAAATAGGAATTTCAAAATGGACACAACAATTAAGCTAATGACTAAAACAAAGGTAGATTGCCTTTTTGAGAGATATTTTTGATCTCAGGATGAGAAAGGTTTTCAAAGTGAATGCACTTATTATGACTCATGTCATTAGAGTTTCTAATGGGAAGCAATTTTTATCAATGAATTATGGATATAGGGTCAATATATGTGTCATCAATGTGTGGTGCATTATTTTTGGCAGTAGTGGAGGTCAAATAGGCAATTCATGTGGTGGTAAAATAATTGGTCAAACCAATGTGGTAGTTGTGGTCTTCAAGCTCTTTTTGATGATGCTATTATGAGTTCTAGATTTCATCAAAGAATAATAATATAACCAAATCTTAATACTACTCCCAAAAGTCCATGAATTTCTTTTGTGATACTTATCATTGGACATAATCATGCTTTCCACAAGCATCAAGTGAAATGGGGGATCAAATTCCTAAAATACATAATAGGCACAGTGTGATCGCTTCAGATAGATTGAACATTTATAGTAGAAAAAGACATCTCAAACAATAGAGAGGAGGACTAAAATAATCAAACCTCCATAACTTGTTCATAAAAATATTTAACATAATCGATAATACAAATTTTAGAAAGAATAATATCCCACGAAAATTCTGTAATCAAACCTCTATATTATATAATAATTATGGCCCCTAAACCACATTCACTTATCAAAAAGACATATAATGAAGTACGGCTCTTGGATAAAAGTATAAGCCATACTAAAACAATAATAATAAAGAAATGAAAAACAAGGACATTAGCTCTCCCTTTAGTGGACCCATTGACAGCATTCTACCATCACTTGAAAAGCATAGCTCATCATTCTTTGTAAAGTACTTTCCTCACTCCCACATAACGTCAAAAAGTAAGAAAAAGATGGCCCAATAAAGTTAGTGCCTATCAAACGGAAAAACAAGTGCTATCATCATCAAAACTAAGTGCAATGAATATCATCAAAGTCATTCTTTCAAATTTGGACACGTTCACTTTAATAAACAAATTAAGTAATATTTTTTTAAGGGAATAAACTTAGTTTAAAGTTAGGATGGTGGTGAAAAAGGTAATATAGTTTATAGAGATTCCCCCAACGTACACCCACATCATAGACGTTACTATTCTTTCCACTACCATATATTTGTCTTATTTGTGTGGGTGGATGTCGATGGGCAACTAACACCAAAATCAAATAAGTAGAAGTGGGGCCCTCACTACCTCCAATTCAAAAAGTAAAGATTTCTTCTCTGAAATTATTTTATATAATGGTATGCCAATGTCATAGTGAAATTTGCATTACCATAGATATTTTAAATAGGGATATACTATGATATATTATTTATATTTATATAATTATTAATTATTTTATCGTATAGAGTCCGCACATGTAGTAAAGTTGGTTTGGACCGTGGGTTTGCTTCTCATTGGTTTTGGGTTCAACTCCACTCCTGAGTTTACCCGATTGGAACTGGCTTGTGGGTTGTTGGGTCCCCCCGAAGGGGACTAGTCTCGCCTTCGAGACTAGTCTTGCCTCAGCTCGCCCCCTTGAGTGTTGGGCTGAGTTGCGGGGACACCCTTGTCATTAACAAAAAATATATATATATTATCGTATAGTGATTCTCACAAGTAGAGAAGTTGGAGCAATATAGTGATCTCTATGCAGGTGGAGCAATTAGAACAAAGCAGTGATCTTATAGAGGAGCAAATGGAGTGTTATTTGTAAAGGTGGAGTAGTATTACCATAGTCTTGAATTGTAAGGTCCCATGGTGAACATCAGTTGTAGAAGTTATGGGCCTCAATTATCAACCCCACATTAAATAATCTAAAATAATAATTATATTATTTATTATTAATATATAAATATTATATTTTGCATTTAATTACTAATTGATATTTTTAATTAAGGGTAAATAGGATTTTTGAAAGGGACCCCCCTTTACAAATATTGAGAAAGATACATGAAATAAGCCTAGCAATCATCACAAAGACAACTATAAAGAAGAAGTAACACTAAAGCTATAAACCAATAACAACCACACCAAACATCACCTCATCAAAGGGGACAAAAAATAATACATAAGGTGTACCACCCAAAAAAGAGGGGACCAACTGACTTAAGACAACTTGAATTCATACCTATCAAAAAAATCTTAGACACTACCAAATAATTATTAAGTTGATGTATCAATGTCAATCCAAATTTAAGAGATTTATTTGGACACACTCATGTTATTACAATCCACCCCTTGTCCCCTTGATACCATTGGTTACACCTCTCAATGTAATTACATAGCAACATGCGACACAATTTTGTGCTAAGTTCACTACTTTTCTTGATCCTAAACCAACATCATTTACTTTTGTTTACACATATTCCTATGTATTCATCCTTATCTTTGTTTTATTCATATTTATTCTCACATTCCCATCATTTATAAACCCAAATTTTCATAAATTTATCCCTGGTCACTAGATTTCACGTCCCTAGTCCTAATCCATTTCCATGGCTTGTAGGATTAATCTCGCACAACATGGATCTAACCCAAAAATCAAAATTTCTATTGTCAACTCTTGCTCTTTCCTCATAGGCATGGGAGCAAACTTACTACATTATGTGTAGTGATTTATTATGAATGTGATGGTATTCATTTGAGCATTTAAAGACAAACAAGTAATCATTGTATAACAATTTGTATTTACAAGGATTAGTCAAGAACATAAATTGATTTGAAGATTTACAAGAAATCAAAATCAACATCACTTGTATGCTTGTTTATTGTTTATCAATTACTTCATGATTGCAAAGCTAGAATTTTAGGGGGTGACTTAGAAAATCTTGACCCTAACAATTTAACAATCTCCCAAGATATTTAATATATATGACAATTCTTTGATGATCAATATAAAGAGCAAAGGTCAAAGTAAATTGGAAACTAGAAGTCTACACCACCAAATCAAATCTATAGGTTATAGAATAAATCTATGACATAAAATTAATCCATAGCCACATAATTAACTTATATTTAGGAACAAAATTCTACGCAAAATTATAGGTATTATTCACAATGAAGACATAATTTTATGTATTTAATTACTAAATTCTATATCGTGTTATCTATATCTACATTATTGATCTAGGAAATAAATAATAAAATCATTCATAATTAATTTCTTAAATTAATATTATTTATTCTAATTTATCAATTCCAATTATTATTTATTTTAATTTAAATTAATTTATGATAAATTGATATTAACTTAAATTAACTTGGGAAAAAATTCCCTTCACAAAAAAAATTAAAAACCATAAGGTTCCTTATCAAATGTGAAAATATTAAAAATTACTATTCTTTTCCATCATTTATGTTATATGTTTTATAAATTTAATATTCTTAAAGTTTTAGAATTATTTTTAAAATATTACGAGATGTTTTAATCTAATTAAATTGTATTCATATATTTAATACTACTGATATTATAAATATTTATGACAATCTAATAGGCAATATTATATAAAATATTATCATAATATAAATAAATATATTTAGATATATGTATATTTTTATATATGTGTATGTGTATGCGTATGTGTATGTGTATGTGTATGTGTATGTGTATGGAATAAAATTCATTACATCTTAGAACTTTTCAAAAAATAATAATTTTTTTGTCCTTTCTTTATCTTATTTGTAATGCAATAGATATGATACTCCTTTGACACTTTCACCCTTATCACATAATCTTTCAAAATGGTCATAATATCTATGTGAGAATATTAAAGCTCAATATCAACATCATTTTCATTTATATCAAATATTTTTAAAATGGAAAAATAAGGGGTTACTATCTTTCATTAGAGGTAAACTATCTATTTTTTAATTAAATAGATGTAATAATTAATCATAATTTTGTTCGAGTAGAATAGAATATGTATTTCTTGTAATCTTAGAAAATCAAGATTTTACAAAGATACATCCAACCATTACCATTACACAAAAAAATACCAAAACCAAAGAGAAAACCAACAAGGCCTAGAAACAAGGGTGAAATCAAAACCACTAGACAAAAAACTAGCCAAGGGCAATGAACCCACCTTACAATGCAATGATCATAAATAAAATAAAATCATAACATAACTCAATACCTACAACAAATTAAAAACCTAACAACCCATACCACTATACTTTCTAGAAAAGACTATCAATGTTCCCTATAGAAGCTACCACCTTCATGACCTCATTAGAGTCCTCCAATTCATTATAATCTGAAAAGGTCAAAGTGGCTTTCATAGCAAGCACAATCTTTAGATGGTTATTAATGGCTTTAATAGCTATTTTTAGGCTTTTCTAATTACATTCAACTACATGTAAATGTTCTAAAATATAAATAAAGTAGACCTCTACTTGATTCTTGATGTCTTGAACATCCTTGTGAATGTTGTATGAAGTATCCATAGAGAAAAACATCATAACCATACTCAAGGATCGTGCTCCTTCAAACATAATACTTTGACCTTTAGGGTAACCTATATTGCATAGGAGTTGTTTCATAGCTTCATGAATGAAAACACTAGGCTCACCACCTAAACCTTTTTCCAACTCCCAAACACAAATTAACCACTCTTGGAGCTTAGGGTGGTGAATAGACTAATCCACATTGTATGCTTTCCCTTATTACCTAATAATATGGAGCAACTAAGGCATGCACTTCTACTTGATGGATTAGTGTATCCTTTATCAAGTAACCATTAGTCATAAGAAGTTGCATTTAAATGTCAACTAGGGACATGTTTCTAAGATGATGTTGATATTGTATGTACAACTAAGGAGTTATATGGGTTCCTATGAAGTTGAGTATAGTAATCGAATATACTAAATTGAAAGGAAATTCATTTTAAAGGAATATACAAAAATTGCATTCATTGAATAAATTATTGTTACAAGTTAATGCTACCAATGAATATGATACCTACATACTAATGGATATTGATCAACTATGGCTATAGGTAATAATTTTAAACAAGTAATATTTTAATACAAAATGAAAGAACTAATTAATAATTTTAATAGTAGAGTACCAACATACCTCAAGTGGGCCCTTCCTTTGGTATCAACACTCTCTTAATTCATAGGATAGTTATATAATCAACTCTTCATACATGATTTGAATCAACGCTTTCAAATAAAATGTGTGTACTTAATTGTTATTTAAAAGAAAGATACAATTGCGGGGTTGATCCAATAGTGCAATGGTTAAGTGGTGGAATTTTTGTGGCCACTAAGGTTCAAGTGTTCGGGCTTGACCCACATCATTGAGGTTGTTGTTGGAATTCATGCCTTGCATCAAGCATTAATGCTTGAGGTCCACTCCCTCATTGGGTTGGTGTGCTTGCGGGCCTTGTGCCCCTGCTAGGCTATCGAGCTTGCGGGAGTGGTTGTTACTTGTGTTCATGTCGAGGAGGAGGTCCTCGTTTGTGGCCTCCACTAGATTGGATCAGGATAAAAATTCCCACTCCTTGGCTTGGACCAGACTAAAAATTCTTGTGGTAACAATAAAAATAAAGAAAGAGACAATTGTTGGAGTACATGAAACACTGAGAGGGGGGTGGTGAATCAGTGTTTCAATAATCAATTTCAACTTAATAATTCTTCAAAACACTTAAACTCTTTGATAACAATAAATGTTCAGTTTCAAGAATATAATAATATGTGATAACCAACCTTCAGATTCTTAAATAATATGTAAACTCAAATGTTTCAATGTAAATAAAGGAAACAACAAGACCAAAATGCATCCACAAAAGAATCATAACACAGTGTTTTTCATGAGTGGACAACCCTCGTAGGGATGAAAAAACACTTGTAAAATGTCTCACTAGCTACAAAATGCCTCACTGGCTATAGAATGCCTCACTGGAAAAGCCTCACTGACTACAAAATGCCTCACTGGAAAACACAACTGCCTCAGTGGAAAAACACAGCCTCACCGGCCAAAGATCAAACTTGTCTCGCTGACATGATCTTTTACAACATTTTTTGAATCATGAATAAACAAAGTACAGAGGGTTACTCTGTTTCACTGCATAACATTTCTACTTTCCATCTTAACACATTCAATGTCCTAAAGATTCATTAAATTGGAATCTTCAAAACACAAAATGTATCAGATTATACACTTCACTATTTTGCAAAACAACACTTCAGAATTCTGCTCATAAACTCAACATGATATCTTTGTGAAAGCACCCAACCAATAATAGTAACATATCACTATTTTTATAACAATCAAAAGTTCACATAATGTTGCCATCTGTCACTGACTAAAACTATCAAATATAACATGTTCAAACCATTTTCATAATTGGGCCCCTGAAGTCATCAAGATGCTTTTGTCTTCAACAAACTAAATTTCCTTTGATATATAGTCAACACATAGTACACGCTGTGTAAACATTAAACAAAATACACACATAAATGTGACATAAAACCCATCCCCCCAAGTCAACACAAAAATGCAACACACGACCTTTACATAGGTTTTAAGAACTGCCATATGACATAAGATCCAATGCCTTGGTAAAGGGTAACACTTTGACCAAAATAACAAACCCAAGTGTGGATGCTAGGATAAACCCTTATGGAAGAAATTTTGAATGTAAACAACAAAGAAACCATGGTAAAAACCTTTCTCAAGATAGCTCCAAACAACCCCCAAAATATCCATAGCATGCCCTAGTGATAGGATTTCAAGACACAAAATAATGAGCCCACAGATAGAAATGTAACTATGAAACACCACAATCGATAAGGCAAGACCAAGTGGACATGGAATGTAACCATAAAATAGAAAGACAAACGCCATCAACATGAGTATTATACTTAGGGTTTTACTAGAATGATATTACCCCTTAAAAAGCATCACTATGAAGTCGACACCACTTTGAATGCTTTGAAGATGGCTGCCATGAAGACCTAAAACCATTTTTTGCCAAGACCAGCAGCCATACCAACTCCTTCTCTAAGTTTCATTTATCCCTAAGTCAGTTGTCTTAACAATTCTTTGTTGTTTGTAAAATGACAACTTTTAGGGAAATCATGAAGTCGATATCCACAATATCATGAATTTTATCACTTTGTAACATGCAAAAAGAATCATTATGTTGGCCTTTCATTATAACCTTTTACCTTGCAAAATAAAACACATTATTGTGTTAATGTTTTTCATTATTTGCATGAATATAATAAACCTCATAATATCCAATAATATATGTCGGTCCCCTTTGTGTATTTACATGAAATTAATCAACCACCAAAATGATCCAAGGTCCTTGTGTTGAGGTTAATAAAAAAAAATATAGTAATGATTGTTGTCTTTGTGAATAACATGTCATCACATCAACTACCCCTTAAATGTATGTCATCTCAATGTATGTATGCCAAGATAAACACTTGACATCAATGCCAAAACCAATGTCAAAGAGGTCAACAACAATTGCTAAAATAAATTATGGGTACCTTAGTTATGTAAATTTTTGCAATATATAATAGATTAAATCTAGATAACTAGGACTCCTAGATACAATTTGTTGACTCATTCCTTTAAAGTAGGAAGAGTATTATTTTGCAATAAAGACATAAAATGAAATTTTGAAATGAAGTTCTAACACAATTTTGCTAACATAGATAAGGAAATAAATTCCATAGGCATGCACAAACAAGTGGTAGAGGTGTTGGCCATGATCAGAAGAGTCTATGTCCTTATGGAAAAGTCCCACTAGTGGCATAAAATCTTGAATTTCCCAATGGTTCATGGCTAACTCGACTATAGGTTTACTCCTTTTTTCTACAAGTTCATCGTCCTTTGACTACATGTCATCAACTCTTGTGGTTGTAGGCCAACAACATTCCATTGGTTACTTGTTATTGCTTCCTTCTTATTGCATGTCAAATTAGTTTTATAGACAAGGAACTTATTCATTATAATCAACACAATTCATCATAACATCACATCATATTTCAACAATAATCATATACATATGCAAGTATCTATCAACTTATCATAAATTAATTCTAATGATTTATAATTAAACATAAATTCTTGGGAATGTTGGGAAATGTTATGAAAGTATCATCAAAACAACATAAATATTACCAAAATGCAAGAGATAATGCTAATTAAAATAGAAATTTTATAGCCCATCACTCCCCCCAACTCAACTCATGTTTTTCCTCAAATAGTAGATGGTTGTTGGTTGCACATTAATGCTAACAATCATAATACCATTGGAGATGTATGATGAGCCTAGTTTTTGGTCCAACTTTGGGTAGAATCTATAGTTTATTTGTTGGCAGTTGTCATCAACTTTGATGTTAAATTTTGATATTTTCATAATGTTTCCCTCAAACCATTGACATTAGGCTTAATCTTATTTCTACAATTTTTAATGACATTGGCATATTATGTGGATTACCTATATTGATTTTGCATGTGGTTAATGAGTGTTCTTTAAAGCGGTTATAGATATGCAGTTATTGTGTGTATTGACATTGCCATGCAGATTTCATTTAAAGATGCTAAGTTGAGGAAGACACCACCAGTTGGGCATGCACTGTAATGTCCAACAAAGGAATCGCTCAAAGGTCAAAGGAGGTTGACAACAGAAGATTCCTCATGCAAACCGAATTTAACCTCCTTGTAGTGGAATTTAATGATTGAGCAGACGTGGGCATTACCATTGTGCTAGATCTACATTGGACCTTCATGTCTAACAAAATTCCATGCACACGTAACTGCCGCTGCTCCATTTTCTCAGTTTTCCCTAAATGGTGTTCTCTTAGTCGTGGATTTGACTACCCTATTTATTTGATAGTATAAATAAAGATCCAATGCTCCTTCCTCATGAGGTTGCATGATTTGATATTGTACTAGCATTCTCAAGTCTTCAGATACATTACTATTTTGTACTCATGATTCACAATGAATAAAATAAAGTATTGAGTTCGAGCATTTGAACTCTCATTAGTTTTAGAGGATACTTATCCAAGGGGGCCCACTTGGTGAGTAATTTGTCCTTCTAGTTTAGTACTAGTTTAGTATTACTTACTATTTGGTAACTAGTTAGAAATCTAGCACCAACTGTTCCTGCAGCCACTAGAATTTCATTCTGTAACTATTCCTGTAGCCAAAGAAGACAGAGTAGTGCCCTGTTTGTTGCTCAAATTTTCATTATTGTTATGCATTTTAGTTTGATGTAGTTGATGATTGATGATTGGAATTTATGGTATTCCCTTCTAAGCAATTTACTTTCAGCATTGTGTGTTCCTTAGTTGTAGAATGAAATGGCTACTTTGAGTTCCTAGTGCACATATTGTGCCAATCCATTTCAAGTTCATGTCCTTGGGTTGACAAGTTAAATGCACCTTAATGGTGATTGAAATAGCTATTTAGGTTAGATGTCCAATCTTTGAATCATGGATGTAAGGGCTTAGTTATTAAATCACTATAGGAGGCCAACATTTTTGGCGCCATTGTCAAGGATGGTTTCAAACTAGGGAGTTCTCTAGAGTCATTGGTATTTTTTCTTGTTGTTGTGTTTCTGAAAGTTGTTCTTAGTATATCCTCATTTAGGAAGTAATGACTCCCCTTATTCTTTACCAATTCTTTGTGTGATTTGGCTGATAGTGAGTGATACCACATGCATAGAGGAAGGAGAAGGGATGCTTATGGGAGATTCCTTCCTAAAAATCCCAATCCATTCCAGCTAATTGAATATCAAAAATTTCCAAGAGAAGAAGAAGAAGAAGATCCACACCCCTTTGCTGATCCATTTCCTGATCTGACTAGTTCTGAAGTCTCCTCTAAAGATCAAAATCAGCTTGAGAACCCCTTCACTTTGGAACCACATCAAGCAGGCATGGGTGATGCAAATAGGAAAAAACCTAACCATCCAGCTTTTCCTTTCCCCATTGCCCATTAGAATGAAGTTGAAAACATCAATAAAATTCCTGCACTCCCCAAGTTTTATGGACTTGTCACAGAAGATCCTAATACCTTTTTGTTTGAGTTTGACATACCCTGCAAGAGTTATGATTATACCACTGATGCCCATAGGCTTAAGCTATTTCCTACCACTCTGAAAGAGGTTGCATTAAGATGGTTCATGAGCCTAGGTAGAGATACTATGGAAACTTGGGAAGACATGAAGACAATTTTTTTTGAAAAATACAAGGAATATTATAGGGGCAGCGACATGAGAGGAGGTGACATTTTCAGGATGCAGCAAAAGGAAGATGAGAGCCTGGAAGATTACATTGCAAGGTTTTTGTTTTTCCTACAAAAATTTCCACACCATACACTCAATGAAGACTCACAAAAGTTATATTTCTTGAGAGGAATCAATGACAGTTGCATTGATTCCTTGGATCTCATGGGAGTAGGAGATATCTCCCAAGTTCCTTGGGAAGATATCAAGAAAATATGCCAGAACTACTCTAGGACAGCTTCAAAGAAAGGGATAGCTTACCAATCTTCCATGGGTAAGTCAACTACTAGTGGAGTTTCAAGAATGGAGATTACTCATTTGTTGGAAAACTTCAAGCAAGACATTATAAATAATCTAGCTACTCAGCTAAATACATTCCAGGCTAAGAAGAAACAAGAGGAGGTAGAGGCAATGTTGACAAAGTATTGCCCCCACTGCAGGCAAAAGAAGAGGGACTACAGATGCAAGATGGTAGCTAATCTAGAAAGCAAGTAGATTCCACCTAAATTCAAACCAATCCAGAATGAAGAAGACCAAGTCTACTATGTTGCAAAAAGGAAGCCTTGGGCTCCAAGACAAGGTATGCCACCAGATCCACTATCTTATGTTGGGCCATATTCTAATTCCTATTCATTTGGTAACTAATGGCAGCCCCCATATCCATCCAACTATGGAGGATATCCACCATAGCCTTGGAGTAACCCTCCAAATGCTTGGCCCAATCATCAAAATTCTCCATCCTAGTGGCAACAACCTCACGGGAATTGGCAGCAATTTCAAGGGAAGTGGCAGCCACCTCCAGGAAATTGGCAGCAAACAAATCAATGGAGAGGAGGACAACAATGGCCTACCCAGACAACCAGTTACATGCAGCCACCTACTTAGCCCCAATAGCCTGCTATAATGCCTCCACCTGCTAATCCAAACTCAAATGCACCTAAACCTATTCAACTACCAGCTCATCCCACACCCAATCTAAATAATAAACCATAGCAACATCTTGTATACTCCATTGATTCAAATAAATTCTCTGCATATGTTGTGAGTGTAAGTGACATCCACTTGCGATCAGGAATTACTCTACCAACCCCTTCCAAGACCATTATCACTAAGCTTCATGTGGAAGAGGAGGAGGAACCTCTGAATGATCCCATTCAGCCAAGTGTACCTAAAAATCTTGAACCAGTCCAAGTCAAGTAGACTAAACAAGAACCATCGTTTCCTTAGAGATTGGAAGTTGCCAAGAAGAAGGAAGTAAAGGAGGATACAAATTTTAATATCTTGGACCAGCTGAAGCATATATGTGTCCACATACCTCTATTTTAGGCCATAAAGGATGTTCCAATCTATGACAAGGCAATCAAGGAAGCATGCCTCAAGAAGCCAGGTAGGAAAAATAAAGACCCAACTACAGTTCATGTGGTGGGATAGCTAGCTAACATCATGATGGGAAAAGTAACTATTCCCAATTATAATGACCCAGGTAGTCTTGTGGTAGCAATTGTTATAAACGGGGTCCAAGTAAAGAATACTCCGATTGATTTAGGGGCAACAATAAATGTAATGACCAAAGACATCCTGCAGCCACTAAAGATTGCAAGCATGAGATCTACTCCTACTGTCCTACAGCTTGTTGATAGCTCTAATGTTAAGCTTGATGGTATAGTGGAGGATCTTGTGGCAGTTTTAGACTCCTGGGAGTACTCAGCAGACTTTATGATTCTTTCTCCTAAAGCTACACTGGGCGGGTATCACATTATTCTTGGAAGGCCATGGTTGGAAACTGCAGATGTATACATTGGATGTCGGTCAGGTGACATGACCATTTCAGAAGGGAAGAGGACTAAAAATTTTGTTCTTTATCCTCCTACTCAATCATCTCATGATGAAGATAATCTCGTATGGCCATATGTTGGTGAAGAGGCTGAGGAAGTTAATTTTATGGCGCAACTTATGATGTTAGGAAGAAGCTCTTTCATGCAACTCCAAGATGAGAATGAAGTATTGGCTAACACCATTTAGAACCATTGTGAAGTGGAGGAAGCATCATCTTCTCATTCCCCCACTCCATTCAAGACACTTATGCCTGCTCTTCCTGCAGACATTTTTCCTATAGCCACTCTTCTTGCAGATACTCTTCCTACAACCACTGTTCTTGCAGACAAACTTCCTGCAACAATAGGTATGTCCCATACATTGCTTTCATATGAACTAAAGGTACCATGTGTTAATAAAGCAACCATGATAGAGTTAACCACACAAGTACAGGTGTCAAAAGGAAAATATTTGAATGTTAATAGTAAATTAAGTGAAGAATAATTGTTATTGGAAAACTTATTAAGGACCCATCAACATGCATTTGTGTGGGATTATCATGATATGAAGGGATTGGACCGTAAAAATTTTATACATAGAATTTACATTAGAGATGATTGCACCTGAGTAAGACAGCCACAAAGAAGAATTAAGCCTACACTAAGAGAGATTGTAAAAGGGGAGCTACATAAATTACTAGATGCAGGATTTATCTACCCCATTTCAGATAGTCAGTGGGTGTCTCCATTAGTGATTGTGCCCAAGAAAGGAGGGAAATGGTGAGTTTTTTGTTGATTACAGGGAACTTAATGCTACCACCAAGAAGGACCACTTTCCCTCACCCTTCATTGATCAAGTTTTGGACACACTTGCAGGAAAGTGATACTTCTACTTTCTAGATGGATTTAGCAGCTACAACCAGATCCAAATTGCACCAAAGGACTAGGAGAAGACCACATTTACCTATCCATGGGGGACCTATGCCTACTTGGTACTCCCATTTGTCCTATGCAATGCACTTGATACCTTTCAAAGCGCAGTCATTAGCATATTCTCAGACATTTCTCATGATTGCATGGAAATTATATGGATGACTTTACCACTTATGGTGTTGATTTTAATCAAGCGTTGGAAAATCTCAGGAGAGTCCTATAGAGATGTGATGACCAAAACTTGTCCTTAAATAGTGAAAAGTGCTTCATGATGATGCAGGAAGGTGTAGTTCTTGGCCACTACATCTGCCACAAGGGAATTCAAGTAGATCTTACAAAGATTGAGGTAATCACAAATATTCCCACACCTGCAAAACAAAAGGATGTTAGGAGTTTCTTGGGTCATGCAGGATATTATAGGAATTTCATCAAGGATTTTAGCAAGGTAACAACACCATTGTATACTCTTCTCACTAAAGATGTTGAATTCTAGTGGACTGAAGCTTGTGACAAGGCATTTTCTGACTTGAAGGAAACTTTGACTCATGCTCCTGTACTCAAAGAATCTAATTGGGAGCTTCCTTTCCACATCCATACTGATGCATCAGACTATGTCATAGGAGCAGTCTTGGGATAGAAAGAAGGAGCTATTGAAAATTCCATTTACTTTGTCAGCAAAAATTTACAAACGGTTGAATTCAATTATATAATGACAGAGAAAGAAATGTTAGCAGTAATCTGTGCACTGAACAAATTCAGACATTACATAACAAGTTACCAAATCTTTGTGCACACTGATCATGCAACCATTAGAAATATCATGAATAAACCTTTGATCACAGGTAGGCTAGCAAGATGGTTATTGTTTATGCAGGAGTTTGATATAACCATTGTGGATAAGACAAGGGAGGCCAATGTTGTTGCAGATTTTCTTTCAAGGCTGACTACATCAAAAGATAATCAACCAATAGATGACTCTTTCCCAGATGACCATTTATTCTCCCTCAGTATACAGATGCCTTGGTATGTTGACATAGCCAATTATTTGGTCATAGGTAGAGTTTTGTCTCACTTCTCTCCAAAAGAAAAAAGGGCACTCATTGAAAAATCTTTTCCTTTCTCCCGGATTGTTGGATGTTTGTTTTATACTAGACCGTGTTGGTATATGAAGCCTAATCAGACTCAGAGGTTAAATTTTCCCCACTTTTATCAGCGTGGTTTCCCCCAAATTATTTAACGAGGTCAAAGGGTAGAGCCCCCAAGATGAGATCAAGGGGTAGCGCCCCTTGCGGGGTCCAGGGGCAATGCCCCTAGTGCTCTCCTTGTCGTGATATAGGGTAGGGTCGAGGGGCAGCGCCCTCGAAACCTCTCATGATTTTTTATTATTTTATAAAGGTGTCGGGTGTTATTTTTCTATTGGTTGACATAAAAAACCCTATTTTTGTAACCAACATAAGTCTTGATAAAAGGCTAAGGGTTTGGGTTTCTATTGACATTGTATTGTAGCAATTGCAACAGTATTGAGTTGCAAAGGATTATTGGTTGTAATCAATTTGACTTACTAGATAATAATATTGGACTCTCTGTTGGTGGACGTAGCCCAATTTTGGGTGAACCACGTTAAATATTGTCTCTCGCTATTATTATTTCTATGTTTTTCATTCCTCTGTTTAATCTTTATTTGCATTTAATTGATATTTTATGTATACAATTCCTAACAGACCAGACCATGTCATGAGGAGACGTGTGAGAGAAGATGAGACATATGACATCTTGCATGCATGCCACAATGAACCATGTGGAGGAAATTTTGCAGCCAAGAGGACAACAATGAAGATTTTGAACACAGGATATTACTAGCCAACACTCCACAAGGATGCAGGAAGGTATACTAGGAAATGTGATAAATGTCAAAGAATGGGCAGACCAACTAGATCTGATGAGATGCCACTTTTCCCTTAGGTAGTAATCACTCCCTTTGACAAGTGGGGATCGGATTTTGTAGGACCCATTGACCCTCCATCAAATGGTAAGTTTTATATCTTGGTATGCACTGATTATGTGACAAAGTGGGTAGAAGTTAAGGCCATGAAGCATGAAAGAGATAACAAGATTGCAAAATTTCTTTATAACGAAATTTTCACAAGATATGGAGTTCCAAGAGAAATAGTGACTAATCAAGGAGCTCAATTCACATCAACCCTCATTGCAGCACTAGTCAATGAGTACAACATAAGGCATGTGAAGTCTACTCATCACCCCCAAGCTAATGGCCAAGTTGAGGTGATCAACAAAAAAATTGAAGCTATTTTGACCAAAACAGTAGCTATCCATAGAAAGGATTGGGAAAATAGATTACTAGAAGTTGTTTGGGCCTATAGGACAACTTGGAAAACAACTATAGGCTTCACCCCATTTGAGTTTCTATATGGAAAAACAACCATGATGCCCATTGAATTTGAATATAAGACTCTTAAGACTGTAGTAGATTTGGGGATGGATATTTCTGAGGCACAAAGAGAAAGAATCATGCAGCTAAATGCTTTGGATGAGATAAGAAGAGTAGCCCTGCATCATATAGAGGTAGTACATAATCAGAGAATCAAATAGCATGACAAATTTATCAAGGACAAAAAATTCCAACCAGGAGATTGGGCCCTACTCTATGACTCAAGATATTAGGACAATGCAATAAATTTGCAGACAAGGTGGCTAGCACCATATGAAGTCACTGAGGTCTTTCCTAATGGATTTTTTCAGCTTACTACCATTGACCATGTTAGATTCAAGTTACTTGTCAATGGTCATCGCCTTAGTTTATATCACAAGCCAGATTTCAAAGAAGAGTTTCTACAGCAATTCACCCAGCATTCGGCGCTCGAGCTTCCTGCAACCGAAGGAAGTGGACCTAGTGTCCCTCCTTCTGGATAATTAAGGTACGTACTTTTCATAATAAAGACTTCCACTTACATGGGAGTCCATTTTTTTTCCCATTCACCCATTAACCCATCCATCACTACCTTTCTCTCTCTTCCATCACTTCATTCCACCTCACCTCATTCCACTCCATCTTCATTAATTGCTTAATTTATTACTCTAAAAGGAGAGCGGTACTTTCTCCATAATCTTTGCAATGAATCCTCCACACATTCAAGTATGTGGGTATTAATTGTTATCTTTTAATCATCTTTTAAGTGCATTCATTTAATCATTGTACGTTAGTATAGATGTTCACATAACATGTCACTATTCCCTATCAAATCACCACTCCCATCTCGCATGTGCGGAAACCTATCCAAATTTAGGTTGGGGGGGAAGAAAAAGATGCAAGTATATTGCCCATATGTCAATTCATGCTAGGATATGTCAGAAAATTTAAAATTATGATTTGAAATCTAAGAGAACTTCTTGCATGTGTTAAGTGACACTAACTGCAGCCGCCATTTCTTCCCATCATAATTCTCCTTTATCACTCATTTTCTTTCCATTATTGACCCTATCATAATCCTAAGTTACAAGAAAAAAGGTGAAACAAAAGAAAGGTAAAATTTTGTCAATATTGGCATTGTAAATTTAGTAGGTATTGCAGGAAGGTGAACTTGATTTTCAGACGGAATTGTAGGAAAGAAGTCGCAAAGTATTTGTTTGATTGCAGACAATGGGAGGTGGGTTAATTCAAAATAAACCCATGGTACATGATGTTTTATTGCAGGATGCACAATCCCTGGCCTAATTTAGAAACTGTAGATGGTTAGATTACTTCTTGAAGCAAGATGGATTTGATGAAGGCATTTCTTTAGAATTCACCCAAACATTTTTTAAAGGAAAAGCCACAATAAAATGGTTGGAAGTTGTTGTAACTAAGGAAATAATTGCAGAGGTCACAAGGTTACTTGTTGATGGTGAAAATTACCCTACTTCCAGAGATGCCAGATCAGCTAGGGCCAAATTTATAGAGTCGAATGATCCCCCATTGAGCATAGATAAACAGGGTGTGAAGAGAATTTTTATGCCTAAGCCATGGAAGAAAATAGTCATTTATGTTATCAAATACATCACCTGTGAGGGTCACCAGTCGAATTTGCATTTCGTGCACTTCAAGCTTTTGAATCACATGAGGCACAGAAGGAGGATGAATTTGTCTAACGTGCTATACAATCTTCTCTCAATCATGGAAGTTGAGACCCAAAAAGGTAGGGAGAATTATATTTCCCACCATTGTCTGATTAAATTGCTAGTTGAGAAGTCTCTGCATGATGTATCTAGAATGACCTGGGAAAAATTTATAAATGTTGATCAAATTAGACCTAAGCAGTTGCAACCTAGGGTTTTACCTAAACCCTGTAGGTCTAGCAGGAGATTGAGCAAAACTAAAGCTACTCTTGGTGCTTCAACCTCTGGTGTTGGCTCTAGTGTGAACCCTCTTGTAGCAAAAGAAACCATAGACATTAGTTCTTTTGAAACAAAGCACTCAAAAAAATAAAGCTCTTCATCAAATTCTGATGACGACGTTCCCCTTGAAACCTTGATAAGAACTAGGGTACAACAAAGAGAAGTAAAAATGAGAAAAGGGAAAGCTAAAACACAACCTGTAGAAAGAAAGGTGCCAAGCTCTAAGAAGAGGAAATCTAACACTATTCATCCTATAGCCAAAGAAAAATGTGAGAGCCTTCTTAGGGAATCAAGACTAGCTGGACCAGCATTTGGCACACCTCCACAAGAAAGCTCTAAGCTTGGTGAGACATCACACGAGAACACTAAAGCTCCAATGGGGTAGGAGAATGTCAAAGAAGAAGACATATTTGATAGAGCAGCAAATATAACACTGGCTGATCTTGCTAACATTGCAAAAGATTTTGAGGAAATTCAAGATTTCCTATAGCATGACCAAGAAGTCCTGAAGCAACAGTCAGAACCAAAGCAGGAGTTCCTGTAGCCACAACAAGAACAAGAACAAAAGATCCTGCAACAAGAAGTGGGAGAAGAAATAGTACCCCCGCAGCCAAAGACAACTAGACAGCCTGAGTCCATGCAGATAGTACTATATGAGGAGCAAGCATCGACAAAAATACTGGTAGGAATTCATAATCCTCCTAATTTTATAGTACATAAGGCAATTTTAAAATTATGGGAAGAAATACAAAGGAGGGAGGAAGAATGCAAAAAGGAAAAACAAAAATTAAGGAAATTCAAAAGAGATGAGGAAATTGAAGATAAAGATGCAAAAATTGTCACCTTGAAGAAGAGAGTGGATGATATGGAAACCTTGGTACCATAGATCTTGGAATGTAGAGCCCCTCCAAGGGTCTATGCTCTACACCTAAAAGAGAAATATCTCTCTTTTAAGCTATCAAGGATTGTCTCGAGTTTGAATCCTTCTATTGAAACTCCTAATGAATTTTTCAATGCTTATAGGATTGCCTCCCTTGAAATGAATAATTTGCTATGTGAGTTCTACTTGCATAATTATGTTGTAACTAAAGACCATGATTGGAATCCACTATTGTATGTTGGGATGTCCAATCAAGGGCATTCATGTCTTGGGTACAAAATGAGATTAGCTGAGGACAACAACGTGGGGCTTATAAGCAATTGGAGTCTAATATTCCTCTGCCTATTAGGGCTAAATCAAGCAACCCAAGGGATATTTACAAAGAATGGCACAAAATGATTCTCAGACCTAGATATGGCAATAGAATTATGCCTTGGATTAAGGCAGTTTACAATGAGTATGAGGTAAAGACAATAGAAAAAGAGGAAATTATGAGAACAAAGATGGAATAGCCTAACTGATGAGTTGAAACAAGCTGAACCTCATTCCATCCGTAATTATGTTGGAGCACTAAAAAGGATTGATAGGTATGTTTAGATTGGGAGAACATAGGGGCGATTTTGGCTTCCCCTGACTTTTCAACCACCCATGCTCATGGGGCCTATGCCAAACTTTAGGTTCTATCAGTATGACATTGCTGCAGAAAAATAGAGATGGAACAGATTTGATAGGTTAGGGGGATTCTATTAGGACATTGATTCATGCACAACAACCACTAATGTTGGAAAGCGATTAGTTGCAAATTTTAGAGCTTTGACCAAGCAAAAGAACAACCCTTCCCCTGCTAAAGGACCAACAAAACATTAGGTCGGGGGGAGTGATAAGCCTAGTTTTTGGTCCAACTTTGGGTAGAATCTATAGTTTATTTGTTGGCAGTTGTCATGAAATTTGATGTTAAATGTTAATATTTTCATAATGTTTCCCTCAAACCATTGACATTAGGCTTAATCCTATTTCTGCAAGTTTTAATGACATTGGCATATTATGCGGATTACCTATATTGATTTTGCATGTGGTTAATGAGTGTTCTTTAAGGTGGTTATAGATATGCAATTATTGTGTGTACTGACATTTTCATGTAGATTTAATTTAAAGATGCTAAGTTGAGGAAGACACCGCCAGTTGGGCATGCACCGTAATGTCCAACAAAGGAATCGCTCAAAGGTCAAAGGAGGTCGACGATAGAAGATTCCTCATGCAAACCAAATGTAACCGCCTTGTAGTGGACTTTAATGATTGAGTAGACACAAGCGTTACTGTTGTGTTAGATCTGCATTGGACCTGCATGTCTGACCATATTCCATGCATGCATAATCATTGTCGCTCCACTTTCTTTGTTTTCCCTAAATGGCATCCTCCCAGTCGTGGAATTGACTTCCCTATTTAGTTGATAGTATAAATAAAGATCTGATGCTCCTTCCTCAGGAGGTTGCATTATTTGATATTGTACTAGCACTCTCAAGTCTTCAAATGCATTACTCTTTTGTACTCATGATTCATTATGAATAAAATAAAGTTCTGAGTTCGAGCATTTGAGTTTTCATTAGTTTTAGAGGATACTTATCTAAGGGGGGCCACTTGGTGAGTAATTTTTCCTTCTAGTTTAGTACTAGTTTAGTATTACTTACTATTTAGTAACTAGTTAGAAATCTGGCATTGACAGTTCCTACAACCACTAGAATATCATTTCGTGATTGTTCCTATAGCCAAACCAGATAGAGTAGTGCCCTGTTTGTTGCTCAGATTTGCATTACTGTTATGCATTTTAGTTTGATGTAGTTGTTGATTGATGATTGGCAGAATCCTTTGTGATTTTCTATCCTCACCCATATGGTATTTTCTCGGTCTTTGTTATATGACATTTTTCTTGACTAGTGTGGTATTGGATACCACAATAGTAGAGATTGAAACTAAAGGGGAAACCCAAAATACCATATATTGTGGCTATCTTGATGCACTTATGAGCTCTTTTAGCTACTACATAAAAATTATGTGAGGAGTGCCCAGGGTTCCTTTATTTTTAACTCAAAAGTCAATTCTTCCCATTTCAAAGTTATATGACCCATGGCTTCTCTCCCTGCATGTTGGGCTAAGTAAAAAAACATCTTGTAATCTAACTTCTTTTCTCTTAATATTTTAGTTGCTATCTCAAGGTTTCCTATAAATTTGATCCATTCTTCTAATATATGTTGCAAATCATTCACCTCTAATTTGATTTTTAGAGAAGTTGCTTCTCTATTTCCTTATATTCCTACATATGTTGTCCTCTGCTATGTTATTTTTGTATGAATTATGCTAATGCCTTCAACTGGAGATCCCCTACATACAAGAACAAATTCCATTCTATTTGGTATTGAAGAGAATATTCATGCAAATAAAATTCACGTAGTTGATTTTTCAACTCTAGAGTAGAATTCTGGAAAATGAAGAAGGCTCTAAGAGTAGCCATGAAAAATGAAAGGTCATTGTACCCTTGCATAAATTAGAAATTTAAAAATTGTTCCCTAAAAAATAATGCATAGACCCTTGTTGGAGGCCTACAATTAACTATTTGAGGTGCTATGGTGGCTAATTATTTCACCTTCCTTTGTAACCATGAAATTTCCATATCCTTTTTATTCTTTCTTCTTCAAATTTATGTTTTAATTTTTCCTTTTCTTTAATTCATTTCATTTCCCTAAGCTTAGCTTGCTCAACTTGCATCTATAGCCGCAACATAGTGGCTAGCTAGGAGAATTTGGGGTAGTTGTCCTTTGATATCCTCACTATTTTGGCTAAATTTCTTCCCTTTTTCCCATCTCTATGGTGGCCAATTGGGATAGTTGATCTAGTCCACCTTCCTATTGTTGAAATAATTGGAGTTGTTCTTTCAATTCTTGTATCCTATGCATAGCCGCATGTAATGCACCATCAAAATCCTCACTGCCAATCTAATTAGGAGAAACAATAGTTTGGACTTGGTTGGTTTCTAGTAAAAAAGTAGGTCCTAATGCTCAAAACTTGTTTATAAATCAATAAAAACCATTTTTGACTTCTTAGAAGTCACTATTGAAGTTGGCACTTTTTAATAAAATGTGATTGCCTAGGGGGTATTGAGGAAACCTCCTACTTCTGAGTGGCTTTGCATGACGATGAAACTGCTATTTTTCTTTTGTTTGTGGATGGTTTTTTGGTCATAGGTTGACGAGATGCATTTCTTGAAGGCACTTGCTCGACAAAATTCTATTGATATAGAGATGGAGATGCTTTATGTATTAAAATTGATGGCACTTTCCCATGACTAGGGCTTTGGAAAGGAAAATTTGCACTAGGACAAGTTCCATGCATTGGAGAGGCTGCATATTCCCCCCTTCTTCATTTCACCCTCATAGCTCTTGGAATCTAAATCTTATAGTTTTTCTTGATCTTTGTTGTTGGGCTTAAGGTCTAACATTATAAATTGGTGTCTAATGTCTTCTAAAACCAAAATATTATCCCAGGCCAAATATGGGAACTCAATGTTTAAACTTTTTTGACCAATATTTGAATCAAACAATGATGAGACAATGTTGAAGACTTCCCTTTTTAAAATTTAATGACCATTTGTGATAGCATATGGTAGAGGAAACTGGGCACATTCACATGTCTATCATGATGCAAATGACTAAGTGATCTAAAATACATAGTATATAATAGAGAATGGATTCCTTCACAGGTTAAATATTTTATTATATAAATTTCTACACATTCCTAATTTCAAGGTAGGGAAAGGAACTTAGTACCTTGTGAAGAAAAGTTCAGTTGTTCTCCTAGCATGGTGAATCCATCCCTAGCAGCAATAGTGCCAAAATATTTTGGATAAGCTTAACCTATTGTAGTGTGGAGGGGATTCACTACTCCCAAGTCCCAAGACAAATAGGGTCTAAAGGGAGTGAATTTCCCTTGGTCACCTCAATTACATGGAATCAAGTGGAAGAGGTTCAAGATGAAAGAGATTGCAAAAATGTTCTTAAAATAGAGTTTTTGATATGTTCATAGATGAAGGACTTTGAGAACCAAAAGAGTATATTACAGAGCTTTCTAGGGAAAGAGGATAAGCTCTTGGCCAAAGGATTCCAGCACGAGAGTAGGATGACAGAGTGACACATTGCAATCTCAAGGATGGGTTGTTATCTTGTACAAACAAAGAGTTAAACCCTTGCAAACAACTAAAAGAATCTACTACCTATTTGTAATTTGAGGTTTGGTTGTTCTAATAATTTAACAAAAATCAAGAATGAAAGGAAATGACAAGGAGAGATGCTAACTCACGAAAGGTCCTATGCTTCGAAGCCTCCCACAAAGCTTCACATGAACAACTTGCACAAAAGGTGGACAAGGAAAAATGTTGGGGCTGTTTGAGGGCTTGCCTCAGTCAAACTACCATTTTTGTGTTTCCGCCTCCATAGACAACCAGATAGATAGAGAATAGAAAAGACACAAATTAAATTAGACACAATTAGTGATAAAAGAAAACCTTGCGATGGAGGAGAACTTGTATCACGAAATAGATAGCTAAGTGATAAAAGTAAACCCTGCTATGGAGGAGAACGTCTATCACAAAATATAGACACAATAAAATTTGCTAACAAATAGATAAGATAGCAAGAGATCATTACCAATAGTCCATGGCTCCCTCTTGGCTTGGTAGATGTGACATTGAGTGCTTACAAGAGATCCTTGGTTGTTGATGAGACATGAATTTGGTAGAGTTTCTTCATAGAAATGAGATGAAGAAAAGAAAGGAATGTGAGATCAAGTTGAAGTGAGAGAGAGTGGGAATGAATGCAAATGAGAGTGAAAAAGAGGGTATTGTGAAGTTGCATGGGTAGGAAGAGTCGTTACACTTGAGATTCTTCCATGATGACATGTTTCATGGGAAAAGATTCTTGAGATTCCCTCATGTAGACTCATAAATTTTAGGGACACTAGGATGTCATGTGAACATTCAAGTGTTGCACGGGCGTCCAAATCATAACTTTGTAAGAAATGAGGTGGTGGAGTGCTAATGCTTCATCATTTCCCCTTATGGAGTTGAGATCGTGAAATTCTAACTCATAAGGTTCTTGTCATAAATGCGGCTAAGAACCATAAATGCAGGGGGCCAAATGCGCAAATGTGAAATTGCCATGAGGTACAATTTTATGATATTACATGTAGGTAACCCCATAATCTCTACAATTTTCACTTCTAAAGTGTCTACATGTAGTCCCCTCATGACTACAACATTGTCTAATAGAGTTTCTATAAAATTTTTGGTTACTTATTTATCATAACTTGTTAGCCTCTAGAAATAATTTAGTGAACCTACCTATTGGAACATAAGAAGGCGATCCTGATATCATAAATAACATTGTGATCAATTAGTTCTCAATGAATTGGATATCCTCATTTTGTTAAATTCATGAACTTAATGCAAATTAGTTGTGGATACAAATTCTAGAACTATTGAATACAAGCTACCCTCTATTTTCTTGGCTCATTTCAATTTGTTACTGATATGGTCAAGAATTTCATTTGGGGAATAACTACTAGTATGATTTTCAAAAATCAATTAGTCGTGACAATTGATGAGGATTGAGCTAGAGGGGTACTACAAAGTACAATTTACAATTAATGCAAGGTGATGAATTATCATGATTTTCAAAATGGTGGCACACTTTTTCATTCCCTCCCCTAGCTAAAATTAGATATTTGTCCTCAAATGTCAAGTAGGTACAAAAATATGCTAAGGTATGAGGTCATGGGTTATTAATTAAATCATTATAAATAATGATGAAATTCATGATAGCTTAATGCAATAAATTGATTAACTGAAACATGAGAAATATTAAGATAAATTATGAAAACATAAAGAAAATTACATGTCACAACATGTTGAAAAGACTGGTGAGGTGATTGTAGTGTGTTGAAAAGACAAATGAGGTAGCAAAAATTTATTATGGATGTTAGAAAATTGAATGATGATCTTAAAAATTAGTGGTTATGTTGCATGTGAGTTTATGCTAATATCTCTTTTATAAAAACATGACAACAAAGTTTGTATGTGGTGGTTGCATGCATGGAAAATGATAGTGGTGGTAATAAGTGATGTTGCATGTTATAAAATTGAATGATGATCTTAAAAATTAGTGGTTATGTTGCATGTGAGCTTATGCCAATATCTCTTTTATGAAAACATGACAACAAAGTTTGTATGTGGTGGTTGCATACATGGAAAATGATAGTGGTGGTAATATGTGATATGGCAATAGGTCCATGGACGGTAGTTGCATAGGCAGGTGGTTTCATGTGGTAGTTGTTAGAACACATTGATATACTGAGAGGAGGGGGGTGAAATAGTATATCTCACAATTAATCTAATTCAACTTTATCAATCAAAACATCTTATAGCCTTAAACAGATAAAACATCAAATGCAATTCAAAGGCACAAGCACACAATTATAACACTAGATTTACGTGGAAAACCCTACAAGGGAAAAACCACGATGAGAAAAATTCTTGGAGCAATAGTCCAAATCTAGCCTCACAGAAAAAAAGATTTATAACAAGTTTTACGGGCTACAACCCAAAGGAAGCTACAACTCCCTAAAAACACAATTTTATGGTTTCAACCAAAGGAAGTAAATGACTTCCTATAAATTATGACAGTTACATAAGGAGGCAACAACCTCAATACAACATTCTTGATAAAATCCACTAACTAATCACCACTACAACACTTCTGCTCAACAACGTATGTTTCCTTCGGCTCACTTCCTTCCACATACTTCCTCACTCACACATATTGATGTCTTCATCTCACTGCCTTCAACACACCTCATATAATTCTTCGCATGCTCACTCACACTCTCATTTATTTTACAACAAACTTGATCTTCCATTTATATCCTTCGCAAGCTTCAAAAAATTTCTCCTT
This sequence comes from Sequoia sempervirens, assembly GCA_007258455.2. Lineage (NCBI taxonomy): Eukaryota > Viridiplantae > Streptophyta > Pinopsida > Cupressales > Cupressaceae > Sequoia > Sequoia sempervirens. The sequence goes on along the minus strand of VDFB02058242.1, from coordinate 745,292,557 downwards.
GTCGGCCAAGATGAAACGTGTAAACATGAAACATGCAACAACCATAATAAGTCAACTTCAAAATGTCTATAGAAAAATGGAATCAAATGTGGTCCAAACTATGAGATAATTTAGACCTATTTTACCTTAGCACACACATCCATGTTGGTGTACACTTCAAATATTTAGCACAAACAATTCAGCATTCCAAGTTGGCCCAACAAACACTTAACCTTCCATGCATTAACTCTAGACCACAAGCGGTACTAGAGAGACAAAATAACAATATACAAATCACTTTACAAGTATTACTTGATATTCAAAAAAAATCTCATACACCCTTTTACAACTTCACGCTATATTATACTAGCACAAGCAAATAGATATTGAATCTAGCATCTCTTGTAAACCCAAAAATCACAGTCTTGAGATAAAACATTGACAACCATACTTGTGGTACATCTCAACACCTAAAAATTGAAATGAGAGAACATACAGGAAATTTGAATTTATCCTCCAAACCATACAACCATATATTCAAATGTGGAGAAATGTGAAGCATTCCTCAGATCCTTCCTGACTACAAAAACAGAAACTTCACTCCACTAGCTCTAGAAACTTTTGCGATAACTTTAATGTTTTGAAAACAAGAACATACATACTTCACATCTGCATATGTCTAAATTCCAAACTACAAGTTGTTATCTTTAAATGTGGATCATTCTCCTGAGCTTTTTCGGTATAACTTCCTGAGCCACTGACTACATGAAAATATTTCATACTTTCTTTCATATATTATGCAATGTTTTACATCAAGAGACAGATAATACAATTATACACAACATTATAGACAACAATTACAACACTCTTCATCAACATGAAAAAACCACAACTTCTTCATACCAGCATTCACCTATTCATGAGCAACAGGATATGTAGAAAAATTGTGTACAGGATGCTCATGACATTCATCATTATGTCTAACACTTTACAACACTTCTAATCATCACACTGATTGCATCACATGCAACCTTCCACAATACCTCTATTTAAATTAATCACAACATATGTAACAATCTCCCCCTTTGGCATTGATGGCAACACTGACCAAATATGTAATTTATCCCCTTTGAGATCAAGGATAAAGGTCTAGTGGTCTTCCTTTGCACATACAATAATATACAAGCTCCCCTGTCTACACAAATCTTATCATCCTTCTCAGATATTTTCTACTTGTTCCCCCTCAAAGGTAGCCCCCATCAATCCAGGGATAAAAATATGTCTTGTATTTCTCCCCCCTAGACAGATGCACCATCTATGCATCTAGTTAGAAGAAGGGGCAATAAACCTTAACTTCTATCTAAGATATTCAAATGTGTCCTTAGACAGTGCCTTTGTAAAGATATTTGCAACCTGATCCTTCGTAGGTACATATTCCAATTTTACCTCCTAATTTGTGACCTTCTCTGTTAAGAAGTGATACTTGATAGATATATGCTTGGTTCTAAAATGCATCACTGGATTCTTTGAAATATTGATGGAACTTGTATTGGCACATAAAATAGGAATGGGCTCATCATACATTACCTTGCTATCCTTCAATATTTGCTTCATCTACAACACTTGAGTGTAGCAAGATGCTATAGCTATATACACTGCTTTTGCTATTGATAAGGACATTTAATCTTGCTTCTTACTAAACCATGAGACCAATCTGTCTCCCAAAAAGAAAACTCCACCACTAGTGCTTCTTCTATCATCAACACTTCCAACCCAATCTGCATCAATATATGCACTCAAGGAAAATTCATCACCCTTTTGATACCACCTTCCATAATCTGAAGTGCTCTTCAAATATCTAAAAATCCTCTTGACCGCCTTCACATGATTTTCTCTTGGATCAACTTAAAACCTTGCAACCAAGTAGACAACTTGTATAATATTATGCCTTGACATTTTTAAGTACAATAGGCCCCCAATTATAGACCTATACAAAGTCTTATCAACCTTAGGTGACTCATCATCTTTTCTCAAATGACAACTTTTCACCATAAGAGTACTCACTGGTTTGCAATCTTCCATACCAAACTTCTTCAACAACTCCTTGACATATTTTGCTCGAAAGATAAAAATACCATCATCTAATTGAGAAATTTGGAGTCCAAGAAAGAATGAAAACTCACCTATCATAGACATTTCAAATTCCTTTTTCATTTATTCTTCAAACTTCTTACACATTTCATCATTGTTACCAAAGATTATATCATTAACATATACAATAACTATTATAATTTGTTCACCCTCAACTTTGATGTAAAGATTGCTATCTGTGATACCTTTCTTGAAGCCCTGTTGGAATAAGTACTTGTCCAACCTTGCATACCAATCCCTAGGAGCTTGTTTGAGGCCATATAAGGTCTTCTTAAGTCTACATACCATATTTGGATCTTCTAATAGTTGAAAACCATTAGGTTGCTCTATGTAAACTTCTTCTAAGTCACCATTCAAGAAAGAAAATTTAACATCCATTTGATATACCTTGAAGTCCTTGTGAACAAAAAATGAAAGAAATATTTTGATTTCCTTCATTCTTTTCACCAGAGCAAATGTCTCCTCGAATTCAATCCCTTCTACTTGTGAATATATATATATATATATATATATATATATATATATATATATATATATATATATATATATATATATATATACGTGTATGTATCAAGTGGCATGTACATGTATCGGGCCACTACTATAAAAAATGAGTGGCTACTGAATATGTGTCTATACAGAAGATCTATATATATATATATATATATATATATATATATTTATATGTATCTCTCGCTACAAAAATGATATACAAAATCACAAGCCCCTATGGCTGCGGCGTGTGGCTCCCTGAGCCCTCTGACTTTGGTTGTTGTTGATGTGGTCTAGGGAGAAGCTACATGATGGTCATAGATCAGGATCAATGCAAGTGTGATGTGGACAGAGCTACCTACATCCCCCTAATCTCTCCCCACAATGAGCATATAGTCATTCGTGCATGTGTCAGCTCCTGCTGCAGCTACTAAACATATGTCAAGATCATGGCTACCGGCTACCTGTCGAGGTCATCGAGGTGGCTCTAAAGAGCATCACACGCCTGCTCAACAGTGTCGGCCTTCATCACTACCACATCTCACTCATGAAGCATCATCCACAGGTCCCCTGATAGCTGCTCACAATGTCCTCAAATAGTGGTGAGCTCTACAATCAGTTGGACAATCTCTGCTCCCCGCTCCTCATAAGTGATCCTCAGGCATGCTACTAGCTCAAAAATATGGGCTTGTCACCCCAAAAACAATGGCTAGAAATCCTTGAGGACCTTCCCCTAGATGGGAACGTTAGGGGCCACCTCTAAAATGCCATCAGCCCAGTCCATCCCTGTGCGTCCTTTGCAACCATAAAAGGAAAGAGAGAAATTAGTATCACATGGCATATATGTATAATCATAAAGAGAAAAGAATAAAGTACTAAAATATAAGCAACATGCTTTGTATACCTAGGTCCCCATGATGCCATGTGGGATCAAGGTGAGGAGCGATGCTAGGACCTGCATCGCCATCTTCAATAGTCACTCTCGAAGCTGCCAAGGTTGTCATCGCTATGACCATAGGTGCTGGTGGTGCCAATGAGACAACAATAGTTGCTAGGGGGTATGACCTCCTCCACTACCTCAACCTTTGTGATGCTGCCTCCTCCTCATGCAGCCTCTCCTCCTCGTTGGCTTGTTGCCACCTTCTCTATCTATCCTATGGAGGTGGAGGTGGCATGTCCCCTGTGGCTCGGGATTCCCTCCAGGGGACCCCTTGTTGAAAACAAGAGGAGGACGATGCCTATCCCATCACCCTTTGAAGTATACAACAATCTCAACATTATCCACTATTAGTATGGGTGACAAATAATGGTCACTCTCATTATCGTCTGAGGGAATAAAATCAGTGATGATGGGGCAGGGGCAATCCCCAAGTCTGGCTACACTCTTGTAAGCCCTAGTATATGTGGACCCATCTGGAGGAATGGTTTGTACATGGCCATGTTGTCGCATGACCCAACTCCAATAGTATGGTACAATGATGTGATCGGGGTGACCTACTAGAAAGCAGTCCCACTGCAGGTTCCTCAAGTACCTGTCATCATCTACCCATTTGAAATTTTGATAAGGTCTCCATCTGACCCTATCCACAGTAAGATTATTGAACTGTAACCACCAAAACTATAAATCTTTGTACCTCCATTGGCCTGTCATATCATACCAATGGGCCATGGGGACATGATATGGTCATCACTGGGTGAAACTGACCAGCCTCATGCACATGATGTGGGTGAAGGCCCACACCTGCAAAAGTGTGCACACTATTAGACTACAGTACTCATATTGGACGTACCGACCTAACTCCTAGTAGAGGTGTGCTAGCATGCTATGCCCCAAGTAAAAAACATTCCTATGCTCCACCATCTCTTTGATAGTGTGAATGAGGCCCCTGTGAAGGTGAGAGCCTCACCCATCTATTGTGATCCAAAAAGCAACGGTCATGACCATCACCTGGCACAGCAGCAATGCAGTGGTCTACGCATGGTCATACCAGTGTGTGTAAATGTGGCTCATGCCATTGTTGCCTTCCGTCCATCCTGAGTAGTAACGAACTCCCTCCGCCTGCTCTCGTGTCGATCGAATATCATTAATGGTCACTCGTTGTCCGTGGATGGGTAGTCTAAGGATCCGATAGACATCCTCTAATGTGATGGTCATCTCCCTAGTAGGTAACTAGAAAGATGACACAGTGGCATCCCACCACTCCATCAGTGTTGTAAGCATTCGCTCATGATAGCGCATCTCTAGCATGGTGAATGCATGTCAGAGACTGACTTGCTCTAGGTGGGTGACCTCATCCGCAGTGAGACAGTCCCTATACTCTTGAACTAGTCAGTAAGCTCACCCTCCAAGATGCTTTTGAATCTTCAAATACTCCTAAAAAAAGTGAAAAAATTTCAAATTATAACATGGAATCTCAATTTTAAAGCAAAAAAAAAAAAAGATTTATGCGTCACACAGACGTCTGTGCATTTTGCATACATCCCTATACACCATCGACACCTTAAGGATGATAGCACATCCTCGAGACGTCAACATTAGATAGGGACATGGGTACACAACATGGAAATCAGCACACATTTTGGATGCGAGCACCCAAAATGGATGCCTAGACAACTCAACAAGGAAAAAAGTGCTAAAAAAGAGCTTAAATTCATGAAAAATAAGGTTTAGAGGCCTACCTGGTCCACCTAGTGACCCTCAGCTATGTCGTAGGGTAGTTGCTCCAATCTAGGCACCTCGTACTCCCTCCTGCTCAATATTTGAATGATTTTTCTCTCACAAAAGTCAACACTTTGCTCACAATGAATAGTGAAAATGACCCTTCTAGGGGCCCACCTAGGTATATATAGGCCTCACGGGGCCCATTTTTCCTAGAGTTTGTGGCTCCTCAATTTCTCCTAAATTTACCCCACCAAGCTGAGGGAAAACTTAGGAGGGGGCATATAGTCACCTCTTGATCATATTTTTCTTCTGAATCAACGAATTTTTCTTGACCATTCTTCTCATCGTGGTAGCTTCTTTTGATTTTTGAAGCTGACCTAAAATTTGATTTTTGCAAGTTAAAGTTTTGTGCAATTTTTTTACAACTGCCCTGTTGCTACTTGATTGAGCTCGGTTGTTGGGGACATCTTCAATACCGGTTAGCTCGACGTTGATGGCCTTTAAGGCCCCTTTTCCTGGCATGCAAATCCGTAAAATTCAAATTTTAAGTGAAAATTCTTCTTCTCTACTTTAGTGTGGCTATTTTTTCTCAAAATTGAGCCAACTAAAATGGGGGAAAAATGTAATGTCACAAAATTGCACTTAAGGGCAATTCCATATTTTTGCACTTTTGCCTAGCATTTATGACACCTTAGGGCATTAATGAAAAAAATCCCATTAGTCAAAATCTCACCATTTTGGCTCCATGTGGACTAGTGGCAAAGCAACAAAACCCTGATGACACGTTTCTCAAAAATCTAGGCCTTGGAAACCTACACAACGCACGGACGCCTACACGGCCACTAGCGTCTTGGTGGTTTTCTAATTTTGAAATGGGGAATCTCAAATCTTGACTCTCTCAACACATGTCCTAGCAGTTAGAATTTGGATGTAACGACTCTTTCTCGCCCTTGCATGCAACAAAAAGCCCTCCTTAGCTCTCATTTAGGGGTTCAAGTCATTTTAGTGAAGCTCTCTCTCTACACTTTCATCCTTGAGTTTTCTTCATTCTTGATAGCAACACTCTTACAAGTGAATCCATGCCGAATTGAGGTCCTTCAAACAACTACAACTCTCAAGCAAGCACTCAATGGTGCCTCTACGTGCTCCGGAGAGGATCCAGGCCTATGGGTAATGCTCTCTCACTCTCTCTTTATTTTCTCCTACTTGTTCACTTGCTACTTCATGGTGTAGGTTCTACTCCTAAAGCAGGTTTTTCTTTCACCACACAATTTGTTTATTTCATTTACACTCCTTTCCAACTTGATGGTCCATGGAGGTGGGAACACCAAAACGGGGGTCTGACTGAGGCAGACCACTATACAACCCCAACCTTTTCCCCATGTTCTTTTATGTGTAGGTTGCAAAGTAGAGATTGGAGTGAAGACTCAAACGTCTGGTTGAAGGTAAGTTTTCTCCCAAGTTCTCTTTGTATTTTGCTCTAAGTTTCTACTTTCTGTCTAGTTATTTCATCCAACATATCTCTGACCCAAACTAGTAAGTGAAACCTTGTCTTTCCTGCTTGAGTTTCTGAGTTTTTTGTTGCTTAGAACGCCAATGCACTATTTGGATGACAGCGCTCTGCGATGGCATCCTGAATCCACGCTTCCATCCTTTGGCCGAGAGCTCCTCTATCTAAGGAAGGAATCTAGAAGTTTCACTCTTTCGGATTATAAATTAGTTTCCTGTAAAAGTTAATGTATACCCATCTCCTTCACGATTTCTTCATGTTGAGGTGGATAAGGGAAATTCGCTGCTTGGTGATCTCTTGAGAACGAAGAGACCCATGTGCAGTGAATCCCCCTTATCACATAAGAACACTTCTTCACTTTCCTTCTGTCACAAAGATATGATCAAGATGAAACTAGATAAGATCTACCACTTTTTCTCTTTCTCTTTTAGTTGCTTACACAATTGACATAATGCATCACTCACATATCAATCACCCTATATCAACTAGGTTTATAATTTATACATGGTATTACATTGATTACATCTCATGTCAGCCTATATACAAATCCAAAAAATATAACATTCCAAAAAATAAAAAAATCCTATGCAAGCCCATTATATCTTTCTAAAAACTCCTAAGAAGTGATGACGGGCACTCCCCTTAAAAAACCAAACACATAACTAAATAAGAGAAGTAAATAGGAATTGTAGAAAGAAATACTTGCTTTCTATTATCTTGATGAAGTGAAATTACAATACTCAAAAAAATAGCATACTACAACCACATGGGCCTTCTCATTACAAAAATTTGCAAGCCAAAACCACAATCTACACTACAAGAGCTCCTTTCTATAACCCATGTTCTACCTCTTTATCCTAGAAGTATAATTGGCTTAGAATATTCTAGAAGGGCTTAGAATATTCTAGAAGGTGTAACCCTATTTTAGTGCCAAAAATTCCACCATCTATTTTCCCATTCTAGAAGATTTTTATTTTATTTTTATATAATTACAACTTCTTGGGGTCATAACTTTCAATCTGACTATTGGATTTTCAATTGTAATATATCATTGGAAAGCTTGTAAAGATATCTACAACATGTTTTCACCAAATCTATAAGATCCACACTTTTCACCCTATATTAGGGCTTCTAAGGTCCTCAATTATGAGTTTCAAACTTCATTGGAGAAATTCCTTGGGATGAAAAATTTAATATCTTCCAAATGGTATAGGATTTCAAGATAATTCTTTCACCAAAAATTTTATTTTTTAATTTCACTCCTTGGGGTTAGTTTTTTTGTCCATAGGAACCTGAATGAGCTAACTTACTAAAAATATCAAGTGATTATTTTTGGCTGTTTCAAACTTCTGACTATCCCAAAGATTGCATATGTCGCCATGAGCCCCAAAACAACTAAAGAAAACTAAAACAAAATGAAAATACAATATTTTGGGTGATGTAAGATTGCCCTTACACCACTAGATGCTCCTACATCAAGAAGTAAAAAATTCCCCTAGAAATCTAAAAAATAGAAAATTGTCAAAAAGCTTGGAATTTTGAGCATTCTATCCATGTTTGCCCCTTTTTGTAGGGGAAATACACATTCACCAAGGTATTTGCACAATTACCATAGTGAATGTGTGTTTTCCATGATAAAATTATTAATAATATTGATAACATCCCCCAAATAGGTGAACATGTCTATTTGCCCATCAAATTTTCAACTTGATCAAAAGTTTAAAAAAATTAAGTAAAAAAAAAGGACAATTCCCTATTTAGATGCCTAAATTTTGACTATAATTTAACTAAATTTTAGTAGAAAAAATTCATGAATTTGAAAAAAAACTAATCTAGGTCAGAAAGGGTTTTTTAAGAATGTGCACATGTGGGACCACTTGAGGTTGAGCATGACCACTATCTTGCTAGCTCTTTGATGACTTCTTCCATGCTCAATTTTATCAAGTTTAACATAGAGCTCTAAAATCTCCCAAAAGGTATAAAATATATGAGGTCTAAAAACCCTAACTTTTAGTTTGTGCTAGGTTTTTCTCTTTATTACATGTTTGTCTTGTAGGTGATCTTGACAAGATTACATATGTATAATTTGCATCTCTACTCTATTGGTAAAACCTATCCTTCCTATTTTTTATAGAATTTGAGTGACCTTTTGTTTGATATTCTCTCAAGTCATATTTTCTTGTTTGTTTTTCAAGTCTTAAACAAATTATAGGAGCTCATGAAAAGGTAACATCTCTCAAGCCCCATGTGAATGGTAAGTAGCCTTGCTTATCTTTTCATTATAAATTTATTTTCCAATATTTATTTATACTAAATATTATCATTCATTTTATTTTAGAGGTTTAGAAGTGGAACATCAAACAACATAAGTATAAGAAGGTTTTGAGGTTCCACACTTATTTTGGAAAGTGACACCTACTTGGATTTTAAGACTTGCTTGCATGAGGGGGAAAAATGTGAAATGAAGCTAAGGTGCAAAAATATTTAAGATTACACTAGTCTATGAGGAAATATGAACACAAATATGATGTAAATAATTCACAAGAAAGGTGGGTGGTTGGGCGGGTGATCCTCCATGTCAGCGGAGGGATATTGAAGGAGTATGACTTGGCTCATACGTGGGTCTTATTGTTGAGTTTGTCACTACCAGTATGAGTGGAGGGAGTGGAAATGACAGATGGCATTTGTCTTGGAGTACTTTGTATGTAGCGAGTACATGCATTGATATCAGATGGTGAATTACTCTCATTTCAAGGCTTGCCTTTTGTTAAAGGCAGGAGGCACAGGATGGTCGATCATGCAAGGAAAAATTGCCTTGCATCAAAATAATTCTTCGCTTGTGTGATGTGAGTTTAGTTCTATTGCCATGGGTATTATTTATGGGTGGTGTAGTCGATGGGTTGGTAGAGTGCGGGTTACAACATTTATGTGGTGATAAAGTTGGTGGCGAATTGGTTAGCTGTGTTTGGCTTCTGAAGATGGCTAAGTCTCACTCCAAGTTCATAATTTTAGTTTCTATGGAGGGGTTGGAATCATTTGGCGCGAACACACCCATTTCTTTATTAGCGATGGAGAGACAAGCCACATTCAGAGAAATAATTGACCAACGACTTAAGCGTGTCTTGCTCGACAAAGATCCTTTGGCTTTGGTCACGGTTAAAATGGTCTTAGGGAAAGGCCATCTAGAGAGGAAGGAGTATGTGAGGAATAATGCTTATTAGCCTCATTGTTGGATGTCAAAGTTCCCAAGGTAGAGGCTAAGGACTTGCTCGTACGCCTGTTTCATGAGGACTTGGTGGGTGGTTTAGAGGAAACTCTAAAGGTTGCAATTGTAGGCAAAGGGATTTTGCATCTAGAAAATTTAGAGCTGCTCTAGAAAACATATGAGGCAGTAAAATTTTTCCCTTTCCTGGTGCAGGAGCACCTGCCAAAGTGCCAAAGTGCAAGCATATTTTGAAGTCTTGTTTTAAAATAAATTTTATTTTGTTGTGTAAGGTCTTTAACACCATCTAGATTGTGATTGAGGACCTTTTTTTTCTTGGGTTGAAAGTTGAATAAGTTGGGAATCCTTTTTGTGGTTGTTCCCTAAGCTTTAGATAAATGTTGCAAAACACACTATGTTTTCCAATGCTAAGATTTTGGCCTTTCTTAGGCTTAAAATTGAAAACCTAACTATTTCTTGGCATTTTAAAAAGAGATCTCTCGACCTTTGAAGAGGTTAGATGTTTTGAATGTTGGCAGTTTAGGAGAATAATAAAAGAAATAGTGATTTTTGTTGTGAAAAGCTCTATTTTTTATGTTCTTGCATGTGATAGCTACAAGAAATGAATTGAGGAAAACTTTTGTTGAATGGAATAGCATGTAGTGAAGCTTTTTGAAGCATTTTATCTGGTTCTGTAGTTAGTAATTCCATCTCTTTCTGTTGTTTTGTAAATACTGTGTTTTCCCCTACTTTGCTATTTTGACTGGTAAAATCCAGAAAAATGGAGTTTTAGCTTGTTTTATGTCTGTACCAAGAAGTATGGGAGCAGTGGAAATAAAGCTAGACTCCATCTGTGTACATAATGTAAATATAGGAGTCTTTGTGAGTTCTGGTAGCATGCTAAAAAGCTTTCCCTAGGCGAGTTGGTTAACACCCGGTTAGGGAAAGACAGTGGAAAGTTAGTTCTTACGTTGCAGGGGTGATGTGTCTTCATTAAAGAAATGTGTACAGTGGTTGCAGGGGCCCTCACAATGGTCTTCAAGAAGGCAGAGTCTTTTTCTGAACCTTTGGAGGTTGGAACAAGCAGAACAGTCCAAGAAAAGAAGGAAAGCCCTAGTTCTTGTAAGAACAGGGTACACCTGTGTACGGACAGAAAATAGTCCAAAACTTCAAGAATCTATTAGTGCTCGGGATTTGGGCTAGGGTGTCAGAAGGGTGTTTTGTCCAAGCAGTTGAAGGAGAGGAGCATTAAGCATTTTTCTTGTTTGAGGAGGCTTAATAGGGGCTCAATCCTAGTAGCCTACCCAAACCCTAGACTAGGGTTTTGTGATAGCGATGAAAAAACCAAGCATGGAGGTTAAATAAGAACCCTTCCTTGATGGTTTTGAAGCCATAGAAACCTATTCACACCCCTACAAATGAGGTTAGGAAGCATTTGGAGGATAACTGGTCTTTAAGCATATTAAGGGCTACGTGGTGAATGTGAGGAAAAGCACCAAGAATTGCTTGGTAGTAGCAAATTAGAAATGATAGCAAGGTTGGCAATTGAACCAGGGGTGCCTAAATAGTAGAGGACCTACAGGTTGTGTGGTGGATGAAATAACACCAAGGGGGTTATCAATTTGTGACCCAGAGCATTGAGCCAGTGAGTGACTCAATCCAACCCTACCCTATCATATTGGTATCAGAGCAAGCAAAAGATTTGGGAAAGTAGCTTATATGTCAAAAGTTCAGTCAAGTGAGACTCCCACCATGATGAAAAATGCACAGTTAGCCAAGATGGTTGAAGAACAAGAAGAGGACAACAAGTCTTCAAAAGAAAGAATAGAGCAACTTGAGGAAGCATTGAACAAGGTGAGGTTGGAAGGTAAAGTGCCAAAAGAAGAAGAGGTTGCAGAGGAAGACAAAGTCCCTGAACCTGACCCTTTTTTGGAGGAGGAGCCCTTCTTGAAGGCATTGAAAGCCTTGAGTGGAAAAGGACTTGAGGGCATACCATTGTTCAGTGGAAATATGGATCCTGATTTGGTCATGGATTGGATAGATGGCATGGAGAACCACTTTGAATGTGATGGAGTCACTGAAGCACAAAAAGTGAAGGTTGCTAAATCAAGGTTGAGAGGATCAGCTTTGACATGGTGGAAGTTTGTTCAGACTGAAAGGGAGAAAGAAGGCAAGCAGCCCATATCAACCTGGAAAGGAATGGTTGCTAAGGTAAAGGAAGCATATATGCCAAATGATTATGAGATCCAACTTCACAAGAAGAGGCAGAGTCTAAGGCAGAAAGACCAAGATGTCAACACCTATACTGAAGAGTTTCAGAAGCTTTGCTTGAGATCAAATGTGACAGAGGATGAGAGCCTGAAAGTGGCTAGGTACCTTAATGGCTTGAAGTGGAACATTCAAGAAGAGATGGCTTTACTAAGTCCCAAGACATTCCACCAATGTTATCAATTGGCTATAAAGATTGAAGAGAGGAATAAAAGAAAGCATGATCAATCCTCTAAGGGCATAGGCAGAGGCAGAGATCAAAGAGGACAGCGTGGAGGTTACCAAGGTAGAGGTAATGATCAAAGGAACCAAGGAGAATCTAAGCTCACTGAACATGGAGGTGAAACATCTTCAAGAGGAGGATTTAACAGAGGAAGAGGACCTCAAGGAGGTTCAAATAGAGGAAGAGGAGCAGGCAAAAGTAACTCTTACTTTGCCACCATGAAATGTTATCACTGCAATCAGCTAGGTCATCCAGCTTATAGATGCCCAGAGAAAGCTTCTTCATCAAGCAATGAAAAGAGAGTGGCCTATGCACAAGAGGACACCATGAATGTCAAATCACCTGAGATCAATCATATAGAATCTAAAATTGGAGAGAGTCTGATGTTTAATAGAGTGTTGATCAGACAACCGGCCAAAGAAGAACCCAAGCAAAGGAGAGCTTTGTTTAGAGCAAGGTGCAAAATACTTGGTAAAGTATGCAAGGTCATTTTAGATTCTGGTTCTACAGATAATATAATCTCAGAGGAGGTAGTAACTAAGCTAAAATTGCAAAAGGTACCTCATACCAACCCCTACAAGGTCACATGGCTGAATAAAGGGTAGAGTGTTTAAGTGAATGAGCAGGTCACAGTGGAATTTTCAATTGGAAGATATAAAGAAAAGTTGGTTTGTGATGTACTACCCATGGATGCATGCCATCTTCTGCTTGGCAGGCCATGGAAATATGACAGAGGTGCTATATATCATGGAAAGGAGAACACCATTGAATTCAAGAAGGATGGGAGAACCTTCAAGCTGCAGTCATTGACTGAGGATGATGAGGGGCAGTCCAAGGTACCAAACATCATGTTGAGCAATGGTAAATAGTTTATTAGCAATCTACATCAAGGGGGTGAAGGTTATGTGGTTTTAATGCAGTCCAAAGAGGAAGGAAAGGCTGAAAGGACAGTCATACCTGAAACAGTTCAAAGGCTGCTAGAAAAGTACAAGGAAATTGTCAATGATGGTACACCTGCAACCCTACCTCCAAAGAGAGAAATAATTCATCAATTTGACTTCATACCTGGAGCCTCATTGCCTAACAAAGCAGCATACAAGCTTACCCCTGAGCAGAACCAAGAGGTGGCTAGGCAAGTGGAAGAATTGTTGGGTCAAGGTCTAATTCAAAAGAGTATCAGCCCATTGCAGTCTCGGTGGTTTTGGCAACAAAAAAAGGTGGTAAGTGGAGATTATGCACTGATTCTAGAGAAATTAATAGAATCACAATTAGGTATAGGTTTCCTATTCCTAGAATTGAAGACCTGATGGATTGTCTTGGAGGTGCAAAATTCTTCACCAAGTTGGATCTTAAGAGCGGGTATCATCAAATCAGAATCAAGGAGGGTGATGAATGGAAGAAAGATTTTAAGACAAATGATGGCTTATATGAGTGGAAGGTGATGCCATTTGGCCTCTCAAATGCCCCTAGCACATTCATGAGGCTAATGAATGAGGTGCTTAAGGATTTCACAAAGATCTTTGTAGTAGTTTATCTTGATGACATACTGATTTTCAGTAAGACAGCAGAAGAACATTTGAAACATGTGGAGATGGTTCTTAAAAGGCTGCAAGAAGAACAGTTAGCAATCAACCTTGAGAAGTGTGAGTTCTTCAAACAAGAACTTGTGTATCTAGGCTTTGTGGTATCCCAAGGAACGTTGAAGATGGATCCAAGCAAGGTGGAAGCCATCCTAAACTGGCCTACACCAACCACAACAACAGAGGTAAGGATCTTTCATGGTTTGGCTCAGTTCTATAGGAAATTCATAAGGAATTTTAGTGGTATATGTGCACCAGTCTTAGATACTATCAAGGGTGGTATGAAAACAAAGTTTAAGTGGACTTTAGAGGCTGATAAAGGGTTTGAAAAACTGAAACAAGAAGTAGCAACCCAACCAATTCTATTGTTGCCTAGTTTTGACAAGTTATTCACAGTTGAGTGTGATGCAAGTGGAGTAGCAGTAGGAGTACTTAGTCAAGAAGGTAGGCCTGTAGCCTTCTTTAGTGAAAAGCTCAATGAAGCCAAGAAAAAATACTCCACCTATGATCTAGAATTATATGCTTTAGTGCAGTCCCTTAGAAAGTGGAGACATTATTTGTTGCCCAAAGAGTTTGTGGTCTTCACAAATAACCCGGCACTCAGTTACATCAACACCCAAGAGAAGCTGAGTAATAGAAACTTGAAATGGATGGAATACATCCAAGCTTTCAATTTTACCATCAAGCACAAGAAGGGACAAATGAATAAGGTGGCAGATGCATTAAGTAGGAGAATGTTGACAGTGCAGGAAATACAGCTTAAGAGCATTGGATTAGAGAGTTTTAAAGACCTCTATGGTGATGATGAAGACTTTTCAGAAGCCTACAAGGTATGCTCTGATTTTGAGAATCATTTTCATAGTCAGTATGTTGAGTATACATTGCAAAATGGACTGTTATTTAAGGGCAATCTATTATGTGTCCCAAGAGGATCAATGAGGGAAAATCTGATCCAAGAGAAATATAATGGCAGTCTTAGTGGGCATTTTGGAATAAATAAAACTTTAGAGCTGGTACAAAGATTCTACTACTGGCCTAAGTTGGCAAGAGATGTTAGGAAATATGTGGAGCAGTGTGTAGTTTGCATGAAAGCCAAAGGGGGAGCCAGCAATGCAGGTTTGTATCAACCTTTTCCCATTCCCAATAGACCATGGGAGTGTGTTAGTATGGATTTTGTGGTAGGACTCCCCAAGACTAAGGCAGGGTTTGACAATATTTATGTAGTTGTGGATAGATTCAGCAAGATGAGTCACTTCATTCCTTGCAAAACCACCCATGATGCAAGTTACATAGCCCATCTTTTCTTCAAGGAAGTTGTAAGAATCCATGGATTGCCATTGAGCATTGTATCAGACAGGGATGTGAAATTCATGAGCCATTTTTGGAAGACTTTATGGAGCAGATTGGGTACAAATCTGTCCTTTGGATCAACTTACCATCCTCAGACTGATGGTCAAACAAAGGTGGTTAACAGAGTGCTAGGCAATCTGTTGAGGTGCTTGACAAAGGAATATGGACATACATGGGATATGGTGATTTCTCAAGCTGAGTATGCTTATAATGACAGTATCAATAGAACTACAGGAAAAAGTCCTTTTGAGGTTGTGTATGGGATGCACCCAAGAGGATTTTGTGAACTCAGAGATTTGGAATCAATGGAGAATAGGAGTGGACATGCAGAAGACTTCACTCAGACCATGAAGGAGATTCATGAGCAGGTTAAGAAGACAATCACAGCAGCAACACAAAAATTAAAAGATAAAGTTGATGTGTCAAGGAGAGATGTGCAATTTGAAGTAGGTGACTATGTTAAGGTTCATCTTAAGAAATCAAGGTTGAATAAGGGAATATCAACCAAAATATAGATGAAAAGAGTGGGACCATGCAAGGTGTTAGCCAAGTATGGAAAAAATGCATACAAGGTAGAACTACCATCAGATTTGGGAATATCTCTTGTATTCAATGTTGTTGATTTGATTAGGTATAAGGGGACAGTCAGTGATGAAGTTCAGAATAGTTAGGAAATATTTAAGGATATAATTAATATGCCCCTTCCTAATCAAGAGAATCCTCAGGCAAAGAAGATCTTGGAGTCCAGGGTGAAGAAGGCTACAAGACACAGGGTATACATGGAGCACCTTGTCAAGTGGAGGAACAAACATGAATCTGAGGCTACCTGGGTTGAGGAAGCTGACTTTAAGAAGCTAGGCATTGATCTATCACTGATATCACCTCAATTTCCTTGATCTTTGTGCTGAGAGGGGGAGAATGGTGCAGGAGCACCTGCCAAAGTGCCAAAGTGCAAGCATATTTTGAAGTCTTGTTTTAAAATAAATTTTATTTTGTTGTGTAAGGTCTTTAACACCATCTAGATTGTGATTGAGGACCTTTTGTTTCTTGGGTTGAAAGTTGAATAAGTTGGGAATCCTTTTTGTGGTTGTTCCCTAAGCTTTAGATAAACGTTACAAAACACATTGTGTTTTCCAACGCTAAGCTTTTGGCCGTTCTTAGGCTCAAAATTGAAAACCTAACTGATTCTTAGCATTGTAAAAAGAGATCTATTGACCTTTGAAGAGGTTAGATGTTTTGAATATTGGCAGTTCAGGAGAATAATAAAAGAAACAGTGATTTTTGTTGTGAAAAGCTCTGTTTTTCTGTTCTTGCGTGTGATAGCTAAAAGAAATGAATTGAGGAAAAATTTTGTTGAATGGAATAGAATGTAGTGAATCTTTTTGAAGTATTTTATCTGGTTCTGTAGTTAGTAATTCCATCACTTTCTGTTGTTTTGTAAATACTGTGTTTTCCCCTACTTTGTTGTTTTGACTAGTAAAATCTAGAAAAATGGAGTTTTAGCTTGTTTTATGTCTGTACCAAGAAGTATGGGAGCCGTGGAAACAAAGCTAGACTCCATCTGTGTACATATTGTAAATATAGGAGTCTTTGTGAGTTCTGGTAGCATGCTAAAAAGCTTTCCCTAGGCGAGTTGGTTAATACCCGGTTAGGGAAAGACAGTGGAAAGTTAGTTCTTACGTTGCAGAGGTGATGTGTCTTCATTAAAGAAATGTGTGCAATGGTTGCAGGGGCCCTCACAATGGTTTTCAAGAAGGCAGAGTCTTTGTTTGAACCTTTGGAGGTTGGAACAAGCAGAACAGTCCAAGAAAAGAAGCAAGGAAAGCCCTAGTTCTTGTAAGAACAGGGTACACCTGTGTACGGACAAAAAATAGTCCAAAACTTCAAGAATCTGTTAGTGCTCAGGATTTGGGCCAGGGTTTCAGAAGGGTGTTTTTTCCAAGCAGTTGAAGGAGAGGAGCATTAAGCATTTTTCTTGTTTGAGGAGGCCTAATAGGGGCTCAATCCTAGTAGCCTACCCAAACCCTAGACTAGGGTTTTGTGATAGCGATGAAAAAACCAAGCATGGAGGTTAAACAAGAACCCTTCCTTGATGGTTTTGAAGCCATAGAAACCTATGCACACCCCTGCAAATGAGGTTAGGAAGCATTTTGAGGATAACTGGTCTTTAAGCATATTAAGGGCTACGTGGTGAATGTGAGGAAAAGCACCAAGAATTGCTTGGTAGCAGCAAATTAGAAATGATAGTAGGGTTGGCAATTGAACCAGGGGTGCCTAAATAGTAGAGGACCTACAGGTTGTGTGGTGGATGAAATAACACCAAGGGGGTTATCAATTTGTGACCCAGAGCATTGAGCCAGTGAGTGACTCAATCCAACCCTGCCCTATCATTTCCTCCTCGACTTGAAAGGGGCAGAGCTTATGAGGCACAAGATGATTTCAGCCATGGCGATGGAATTTCTAAAAAGGAAGTTAGGGTTGATGGTGGCGGATGGTTTGGAATGGGAGGTAGATTTTGACACTTTTACTAAATTAAATGGGTTCCTCTAAAGCATGGCTTATTTTTGTTTTGTTTAAATTTTGCTCTTTTTGGCTGGGAGTTTAGTTTATGGGATTAATAGTTTTGGATTGGACTTAGCCATTTCTGTTTGAATTATGCTTCCTTATTGGGATGGTTGTAGTCATCTATGGTAGGTTTTTTTGGCTCTTGATTGGGTGATGGCATATCCTGCTATAGTAGACATTCTATATGGCTCATTTTAATTTTAATCTAATATATCAAACTCTTACGTATAAAAAAAAAATTATAAGAAAGAAACAACACAATAACATAATTTACCACAACACAATAATGTATCATGAGAAAACCCTTTTAGGAAAATTCAACCTCCAAACTCTAAACCAATCTATTAATCCAACAATATTGGTTACACTAAAATCCATGCAAGGAGCCTTTGTAGGAGACAACACCAATACTCATAAATGGAGTAATACTAGCAACATAATTGTGCCTACAAAATACACTATATAAACTTTATCCCAATTGATGAGCTCAATTAATGGCTCAATTTTGATAGAGTTCATTACTTATTTGTTGTTGCTATCATAGACTTTGACACTTGGTTGTTGACATTTTCCTTAAAACCATAGGCCTTGGCATAAGTTTATCTCCGTGACTTTAATGGCATTATCATGCTATGTGAATTACCTATGTTGAATTTCCAAGTGGTTCAATGAATGTTATTGAGGTAATTATGGATATGCATTTGTTTGTGTGTGCTAAATTGTGTAAGGTTCCACTAAAATGTTGATGTCAACGAAGCCTACCAAGTGAGAGAAACTCTTGCCCGTTGATCAGTTGCCAAGATGTTAAGAAGTTGACCATTAAGAAGTCAAAAGCAGGAAAACTCTCATGAAGGGAAATTCTTAATTCGAATAAAAGAATGTAACCACCTTTTTAATGGTTATATTTGTTGTTGACAAAATATAGGTAGTGTGTTGTGCTAGATTCCCATTGAAGCAAGTTTGCTTTGACCAATTTAGTGCATGTATAACCTCCTCCATCTTTTTCTATGCTTTTAATAAGTGGAATTCTCCTATTTTGATGGAGTCGACTGCCTAGGTAGTTAGGGTTAGTCATTATTTTTTCTCTCTATAAATAATGGTCAAATGCCCCTTTTGACAACGTTGGACATTCTGAGTTTGTACTCGCATTTTCTAGTTTTAAGTAATATGGTTTCATTGCTGAGATGTTGTACTTATGCTTTCAAGAAATAATATGATATTCTGGGTTGTTGCATTTGAGTTAGTCTAAGGGAGACTCACCCAAGGGGGCCCACTTGGTGAGAATTCCACCTATTAGTTTAAAAGTTATTTTTTGTTCAGTGGTTAGTTTTAATTTCAGCAACTATCTATTCTTGTAGCCACTGAAATTCTATTATGTGACTATTCCTGCAACTAAGGTAGACAGAGTAGTTTCCTATCTATTTGTTGAGATTTTCATTTCTATATTTCATTTCCAGACTAGTTGTTAATGCTTAGTGCAAATGTTGATTTAAGTTCAATGTTTAAGTTGATTTCCTTCAGCACTTTATTTCCAACATTGTTTATTTCCTAGTTTATGGATGACTACAGTAGAGTCCTCGTGTGCATACAGTGCTGACCCATTTCAAGTTTACGTCCCTCGGTTGACAAGTGAAATGCACCTTCATGATAAGTGAGATAGCTGCTTAGTGCAGATGTTCAATCTCTAAGTCACAACCCTAAAGGTTTAGTTATTAAACCATTAAAGGAGGCCAACATTTTTGGCATCGTTGCCAAGGATGGTGTCAAACTAGGAATTTTTTTGAATTCATTGATAGTGTCTTTCTTGTTGTAGTATTTTTGAAATTTTTCTCTTAGTATACCCCTCATTTAGGAAAGTAATGACTTGTTATTCTTTCACCAATTCTTTGTGTGAGTTGGCTGATACTGAGTTGATACCGCACACATAGAGGAAGGAGGAGAGATGCTCATGGGAGATTCCTTCCTAATGACCATGTCCATTCTAGCTAGTTGAGCATCAAAATATTCCAAGAGGCAAGGAAGAAGAAGAAGCACACCCTTTTGTTGATGCATTTCCCAATCTAACCAGTTCTGACACTTCCTTTGAAGACCAAAATCTGATTGGGAATCCCTTTGCTTTGGAACTTCATCAAGCAAGCATGGGTGATGATAATAATGAGAATAGACACATAAATAGACCCAACCAGCCATCTTTTCCATTTCCTATTACTTGTTAGAATGAAGTTGACAACCTCAAGAACATCCCTACTTCAATCCTTCCTAATTTCTATGGACTTGTCACAGAAGACCCTAACACTTTCTTGTTTGAGTTTGATATCCTCTATAGAAGCTATGAATACACCACTGATGCTCATAGGCTTAAGTTATTTCCTACCACCTTGAAAGAAGCTGCATTAAGATGGTTTATGAGCTTAGGTAGAAATACCGTGGAAAATTGGAATGATATGAAAACAAAGTTTCTTGAGAAGTATAAAGAATATTGTAGGGGCAGTGACATGAGAGGAGATGACATCTTTAGGATGCAATAGAAGGAAGATGAGAGTTTGGAGGATAACATTTCAGAGTTTATATTTTGTATGTAGAAATCTCAACATCATACACTCAATAAGGAGTCTCAAAAGCTCCTCTTCCTTAGAGGGATCACTAAGAGCTACATTGATTCTTTGGACCTGATGGGAGGAGGAGATATCACCCAAATTCCTTGGGATGATATTAAGAAGATATGTCATAACTATTCTAGGGTTGCTTCAAGGAAAGGAAGAGGCTACCAATCCTCTATGGGTAAATCATCTACCAATGGAGTTTCAAGGATGGAGATTACTCACTTGTTGGAAAACTTCAAGAAAAACCTCATAAACAATCTAGCTACTCAATTGGATACACTTCAAACAAAGAAGAAGCATGAGGAGGCTGAGACAATGTTGGCAGAATAGTGTCCTCATTGCAAACAAAAGAAGAAGGACTGCAGATGCAAAATGGTAGCTAATATTGTCAGCAAGAATATTCCACCTAATTTCAAGCTAATTCATGGTGATGATGATCAAGTCTACTACATTGCACAAAGGAGGCCATGGGCTCCAAGACAAGGTATGCCACCAAATCCATTATCTTTTACTAGACCATATTTCAATTCTTATGTATCTGGTAACCAATGGAAATCCCCATATCCATCCAACTATGGAGGATATTCACCTTAGCCTTGGAATAAACCTCCAAATACCTTTCCAAATCACTAAAACTCTCCACCCTAGTGGCAACAACTTCAGGGGAATTGACAACCACCTCCAGGAAACTGGCAACAAACATCCCCATGGAGGGGAGGACAACAATGGCCAAATCAGACAACTAGTTACATGCAGCCAACCTCACAACCCCAACAACCTACTATAATGCCTCCTCCTACTAGATCAAGTTCAAGCACACCTAGACCTACTCAGTTACCAGCTCAGCTCACACTTAACCCAAATAACAAACCACAACAACAACAGCCAATTACTTTGCATATCCTAATCAATTTCCTACATATGTTGTGAGTGTGAGTGACATCTTCCTGTGTTCAGGAACTACTTTTCCAACTCCTTCCACTCCTATCATCACTGAGCTTCCTATGGAAGATGAGGAGCCTCTAAATGTCCCCATTCAGCCTAGTGTACTCAGAAATCCTGAGCCAGTACAACAGATTGATCAAGATCCACCATTTCTTCAAAGGTTAGAAGTTGTTAAGAAAAAGGAAGAAAAGGAAGAAACAATCTTTGACATCTCGAATCAATTGAAACACATATGTGTCAAGATACCTTTTTTTCAAGCCATAAAAGATGTCCCTATATATGGAAAAACAATCAAAGAAGCATGCCTCAAATATATAGGGAGGAAAAAGAAAGACCCCATCGCAGTTCATGTGGTAGGACAGTTAATAGACATCATGCTTGGAAAAGTTACAATTCCCAAGTACACTAACCGAGGTAGCCTTGTGGTAGGATTCGTCATAAATGGAATCCAAATAAGGAATACTCTAATTGACTTGGGAGCAGCAATAAATGTGATGATTAAGGATATCTTGCAGCAACTAAATGTTACAAACATGAGACCTACTCCTACTATCCTACAACTTGCTGATAGTTTCACTGTCAAACCTAATGGTATAGTAGAGGACCTTGTGGTAACTCTAGATTCTTGGGAGTACCTAGCAGATTTTATGATTCCTTCTCCTAAAACTACACTAGGTGGGCATCCCATTATTTTAGGAAGGCCATGGTTGGCCACAGTAGATGCTTACATTGGATGTCGGTCAGGGGACATGACTATTTTTTAAGGGAAGAGCACCAAAAATCTTGTTCTCTACCCTCCTGCTCAACCATCCAATGACATGGATAACCCCATATGGTCACATGTTGGAGAAGAGGCCAAGGAAGTCAATTTAGTGGCACAACTTATGATGTTAGGAAGAATTTCTTTCATGTAGCTTTAGGAAGAAGATGAAGTGTTGTCCCACATAATTCAGAACTGTTGTAAGGTGCATGAAGAGTCATCTACTCATGAATCTGGTTCTACTAATTCAGTGAAGACACTTTTGCCTACTTCTCTTGCAATTGAACTTCTTGCAACAACTAATATGCTTCATGAATTGCTACCAAATGAATTAAAAATGCCAAGTATCAGTGAAGCAACTATGATAGATTTAACCACACAAGTGCAAGTGTCAAAAGGAAAACATCTAAATATTAACAACAAGCTGAGTCAAGAGCGGGAACTATCATTAACAGACCTACTGAAGACCCACTAGCATGCATTTGCATGGGACTACCATGATATGAAGGGATTGGATCCTAAGCTATGTACGCATAGGGGATATATCAAAGATGATTGCACACGAGTAAGGCAGCCACAAAGGAGAATCAACCCTACATTGAGGGAGATTTTCAAAGGGGAACTTCAAAAATTATTGGATGCAGGATTTATCTACCCTATCTCAAATAGTCAGTGGGTATCCCCATTGGTGATTGTGCCTAAAAAGGGAGGGAAGTGGAGATTTTGTGTTGACTACAAGGGAACTCAACTCTTCCACCAAAAAGAATAATTTTCCACTTCCTTTCATAGACCAAGTACTGGATTCCCTTATAGGGAAACAATATTTTTCCTTTCTAGATGGATTTAGTGGCTATAATCAAATACAAATTTCCCCTAAAGATCAAGAGAAGACCACCTTTACCTATCCATGGGGGACTTATGCCTACTCAGTGCTTCCATTTGGTTTGTGTAATGCACCTACAAATTTTCAAAGGGTGGTCATTAGTATATTTTTAGACATCTCACATGATTGCATGGAGATTTATATGGATGATTTTACTACCTATGGTGTTAATTTTGCAGAAGCACTAAACAATCTAAGGAAGGTTTTACAGATATGTGAAGACCAGAATATGTCCTTGAACAGCGAGAAGTGTTTCATGATGATGTAGGAAGGATTAGTCCTTGGACACTACATCTCTAAAAATGGAATTCAGGTTGACCCAGCCAAGATTGAAGTAATTACTAATCTGCCTATTCTTGCAAAGCAGAAAGATGTCAGAAGTTTCTTGGGTCATGTAGGGTACTATAGGAATTTCATCAAATATTTCAACAAAATGGAAGCACCACTGTACAATCTCCTCACTAAAGATGTTGAATTCTAGTGGATAGAGGATTGTGACAAGGAGTTCTTTGATCTAAAAGTAGCTTTAACCCATGCTCTTGTACTCAAAGGCCCTAATTGGGAGCTTCCTTTTCACATTCATACAGATGCATCAGACTATGCAATAGGAGTTGTCTTGGGATAGAAAGAAGGAACAATTGAGAATGCTATCTATTTTGTCAGTAAAAACTTACAAGGAGTTGAATTCAATTACATGGTGACAGAAAAAGAAATGTTGGTAGTCATCTATGCCCTTAACAAATTCAAGCACTATATAATAGGGTATTAGATTTTTATTCATATAGACCATGTAGCAATAAGATACCTCATGAATAAGCCCCTCATTTCAGGCAGGCTAGCAAGATGGTTGTTGCTAATGCAGGAGTTTGACATCACCATTGTTGATAAACAAGGAAAGGAAAATATTGTAGCAGAATTTCTTTCTAGATTGACTACATCAGAAGATAATCAAGTCATTGATGACTCTTTCCCTGATGAACATTTGTTTTCCATTTGTGTGCATACCCCTTGGTATGCTGACATAGCCAATTACCTAGTTACAGGGAGAGTTCCTCCTCATTTCTCTCCAAAAGAGAGAAGGGTACTCATTGAGAAAACCTTTCCTTTTTTATGGATTGCAGTTTGTTTATTCTACATTGGACCAAACCATGTCATGAGGAGATGTGTAAGGGAAGATGAGACATATGATATATTGCATGCATGTCACAATGAACCTTGAGGGAATTTTATAGCTAAAAGGATAGCAATGAAGATTCTTAATATAGGATACTATTGGTCCACACTTCATAAGGATGCAAGTAGGTATACCAAGAAGTGTGATAGATTCCAAAGAATGGAAAGACCAACTAAATCTTATGAAATTCCCCTTTACCCACACGTAGTAATCACTCTGTTTGATAAATGGGGACTAGATTTTGTAGGACCCATTAACCCTCCATCAAATGGGAAATCCTACATCTTGGTTTGCACTGACTATGTGACCAAGTGGGTTGAGGTTAAAGCAATGAAGCATGCCAAAGACAATAAGGTTGTAAAATTTCTTTATGAGGAAATTTTCACTCATTATGGGGTTCTAAGGGAGATGGTGACTGATCAAGGGGCTCAATTTACATCAACCCTTGTCATAGCACTAGTTAATGAATATGATGTGAGGCACAGGAAGTCTATTCCCTATCACCCTCAGGCTAATGGCCAATCTAAGGTGACCAACAAGGAAATTGAGGCAATTCTAACCAAAATAGTGGCTATTCATAGGAAAGACTGGGCAAATAGGCTACCAGAAGTTGTCTGGGCCTATAGGACCACCTGGAAAACAACCATAGCTTTCACTCATTTTCAATTACTGTATGGGAAGATAGCTATGATTCCCATTGAATTCAAGCATAAGACTCTTAGGACTACACTAGACTTAGGGATGGACATCTCCAAAGCACAAAAAGATAGAATCAGGTAGTTGAATACTTTGGATGAGATGAGAAAGACAACCCTACATCATACTGAGGTAGTGCAGAATTAGAGGGTCAAATGGCATGATAAGTACATAAAGGACAAGAAGTTCTAGCCTAGTGACTAGGCACTCCTTTATGACTCCAAGTATTAAGACAATGTAGGAAAATTGCAAACTAGATGGCTGGGACCATATGAAGTTGCAGAAGTCTTTCTCAATGGAGTTGTACAACTCACCACCATTGACCCTGTCAAATTCAAACTTTTGGTCAATGGTTATTGTCTAAGGTTGTATCACAAGCCAACATCCAAGGAAGAATTCATGTAGCAATTTACTCAGCACCCAACCTCCGCACTTCCTACAACTGAAGAGGACCTCTTGTCCCTCTTTCTAACTAATCCAAGTACACATGCAACCACTTCATAATAAAGACTTCCACTTTTGTGGGAATCCACTTCTTCATTAATCCACCCATCCACCCATCTACCCATCCATCTCCATCTTCTCTCTTCCATAACTCCACTTCGCCATCACTTCATTCCATCACCTTTACATTAATTACTCAACCATACTTCTTAAAGGTAATTGGTACTTTCTCCACATTCTTTACAAAGATACTCCAAGTTTTCAGGTATGTGCAACACAATTTGTTATATCTTTAATATCTTTAGTGCATTTCTTTAATTATTGTAATTAAATGTAGATATTTCGCATAGCATAAAATCGTACTCCACCTTGCCCCATCATAATTGTGAATGCTTCATCCTATACCTGTTCAAACATGGACAAACAAACAAATATTAGTCCTCAAACAAGTTTAAACCAAACATTCCCTATGAAATTCATTCAAGCATAAGAACAAGAAAACAACATAAAATATCAAATAAAAGCTAATGAAATCTCATTTGAATGCTCAAACCAACATCTCATAGGGGAATTGGTGCTTCTTTGATGTGGAAAGAAGCTCTTTCCCAATTCCTTGATAAGCTTGATGATGATTGATTGATCCTTGATGAAAAATGCCAATAACCTAGCTATGGATGTACTATGATAACTTGGATGAAAATGTGGATGAACTTGCTCAAATCTATAGATAGTAACCTTGCGTGAAGTTGTGGATGATTGTGAATTCAAATGAGCATGATGATCTTACATGGATTGTGGATGCTAAATCAAATAGAGAAGGTCTCTATTTATAATGGAGAAGGATTGGAGAATGATGAATAGGATGAATGTGGGATTAAAGATAGACCAATGGCATTATGCCACTTGTCAACATGCTATGAAGGAGAGTGGAGCACATTTTGAATAATGTGCATGTTAAATGCATGTAGGTGGAATTTGAAATTCAAAAGATGGCTTGTGCAAGAAGCGTTGTAAGAGGAGTTAATGCCAAGTTGGCTCAAGGAGAGGACATGTACGAGCCTTTAATGCCAAGTTGGAGGATAAAATTCCTTTAGGAGGGAAAATTCAAATAAGTAGAGTATTCCAAGAATATGCCATATTTGAATGGAAAATAGAGGAATTAATAAATCAAATAAATTGATTTACATGTGCAACTTGCAAAAGCTAGAGGAATGGAGGATTAGTGTTAGGAGTTAATTATGATTAATTAACTTAGATTGAACTTAGTTGATTTGAAATTTGATTTAGATATTTAGATTTATTTAAATCAAATGAGAGGATAGTTGGGAGATTAGTAATTTAATTAAATAAATTTGATTTATTCAATTAAATGAAGAACATCGAGATTTAATTAAATAAAGTTGATTTATTTAATTAAAGGAAAAATATTAGGATTTAATTAAATAAATTTGATTTATTTAATTAAAGGAATAATATGATGAAATAACTTGATAATGTGTATTATTTGATTTTTAGGAGGAATTAATTAAATAAAGATTATTCAATTAATTGGTTAGTGTGGATGTGATCAAGAAAGAATCGGTGTCAGTTAATCAAGATCGAATGCATGATATCAATCAGGATATTTCGAGTGTCTACACTTTTTTCCTCTTTGAAACAATGTACCTATTGCATTGGTTCAAAGAATAACCTTGCATAATATATTTAATGTAATTATTCTTGGGGCCACTTAATGTTGCATGTAACATTGGGACATAAGTTAAGTTGCTAAAATGTAATTATTTAATATTGGAAAAAATAAATAAATAAAGTACCCAATATTAAATAAGGGGACATGGTTTGTAATCTCATAGTTTTGTGTAATACCACTTAGTGGTTTTGTGGGAGCTTGCTTCTATAAAAGCAACCACAAAGGTAGTTATTGTGATATGTAATTTTGCATGTTAGCTCTGGTTAGCATTTGTGAGGGTTTGAAGCATGGCACAAGATGTGTGGTTGCATGCTTGTTCACATGAATTGTTTGGAGAGGGCTTGTTACTTCAATGGTGTTCATGGAGACTCAGAAGATGTATTGTAATATTTATTGTTGAATAATATATGAGAAATAGATTCTTTTGGAGGTTGAGTTTTTTCCCTCTTAAAGGTTTTCGTAGGGTATATCTTGTGTCATATTTTCATGGGTATGTTGTCTATTCTCTTGTATGTGGATTCTGATTACTTAGTTGCATAGATTTCTCTTATGGGTTATGTGGAAATTGTCTTTAAATGGCTGCAAATTTCCAACAAGTGGTATCAGAGCTTTGGTTGTGGTTGTATAATCCTTGGTTGAGAAAAATCTTGTTTAAGTTTGAATCTATGCATTGCATGTGAGAATCAAAGACATGAAAGATATGAGAGTTTTGCAGATTGTTTATTGCAAATCTGAGGGTTTTGGGTTTGTTGTTTTGATGATGGGTTGTTTACAAATTTGAGGTGTAAAATTTTTTGGGTGAAATGGGTTTCTTGGTTTTGTAATCAAATGGGGGTTTTGGTGGTGAGTTTTCATAAATGATCTCCTAGCCCAAAACATACCTCACAGATGGATCCAAGTTGGTTGAGAGATGAAAATTGATATATAATTTGACCTATTTCTGTTACTGTAAAAAATTGCAAAAAAAATTGCCCATACCCCTGTTCGTATGGACTCGACGGTATAGTTGTCAGAAAATTATTAAAAAAAATTCATTCCCGTCCGTTGAAAAATTACCCTACAAAATAAAATAAACTTTATTAGAAAATATTCCATTGAAAAAGTTTATTGAAAATCAAAAAAATAAATATAATATACTAGTGGGGGGTACGGGGTCCGCAGACCTATACCCACCCCCTATTGCAGATTGAGCCTGTACTTTACCTTTGCCCAATCCGTATGTACTCCAGACTATGAGTTGAATATGTATGTCGACATTTTCATAAAGTTTTAAGACTTAATCTTTAAAAGGGAAAGTGGCCGCATGAAAGTTTAAAATTTTAAACATTTAAATTAAAACTTTCTTAAAAGCTTAAATTAAAACCTCTTAATCGCCCACCCACTATTCACCATTTATTAAAGCCTTTTTTGAATATTAAATATTATGAAAAATCCGCCAGTATTAATACTTGCAAATTAAATTGGTTTTTATTCTGTGGTGGGGTCCACCAAATTTGCCTTGTAATCAGATTGGAGCAGTTTTACTCCGGGGGCATAACTTTCGTTCAGGTGCTCCATTTTTCGACTTCTTGGACTTGTTGGAAAGGTAATTCAGAGCTCTACACTATGGTGCCAGATATTTTTCCATATTTAGCAGTTTTGATAGTGTTTTTATTGGTCAAATTCAGGTGTTCTATTTGAGTTTTGAGATGTGATATCAAGTGCATATAGAGTCAGATTTTGGACTTCGAATAGTCGAAGGAAAGCTTGTTCAGAGTACTACATAATGGATTAGGTTTGGAGTTATTTTGGCATGGTTTATTTTCTATTTTACTTATCTAATTTGTTTATAGGTTACTTTGACTATGGTGATACTGTGAATTTACAGATGATCGGATCTTGGAGATTTGATGTGGGATTCATTGTATGCTCAGTTGTACTTCTCAGATTATTCTCTCATTTTAACTGGTTATCAGTATATGTTATGGATTTGTATGTTGCATTGTTGTATCTACAAGTTGTGCAATGTTGTAGGCAGTCTTTACTTACATGTTGCATTTATGACTTAGACATGGGTTGTCTTTGCCCATTGATATTTCAGGGTTGATGCATGTTCATTTTTGGTGGCTTGATCTAGTCACTTGGTTTGTTGGTTTTGTTGTCATGTTGAGGGGATGAGATGGTATTACCAGGTACAGTCATGATATGAGATCTATGCAGATGATTATGATTATGCAGATATGTGGACACAATTGGGTTGATTTTTTGGTACATTTGGTGGTGTGTTGGTGGTGTGTTTGGTTCCTTAACTATGGTACTTGAATAAGGACATGTTTGGAAAATCATATCAGAGGTTGATTTGGTGTTTGAGTCTTTTAGTCTATCTGGTTATTCTCTTAGATATCTCAGTTTGCATTTATACTGATGTGATATGAGTTTGCATGTTTCAGTGATTGGATCTACAAGTCATGCAGGTTCTATATTAGCTACCTGTTTACTTGCACTAGGATGACTTGGTTGTGGATTATCTTTATTCACCAGGTTTGATTCATTGTTGTTGCACACTTTGATAGTTGGCCTTATTTTTGGGTCATTTGTACATTGGTATGTGTGCTTAGAGATGAGAGGATGGATGTTGCTTATAGTACCTAAATAGTTGCTTTTTTGGGACTTGTAGCATGTGGTTTATCATGATGTCATGGATAGCTTGATTACACTTTTCAATGGGAGTTTTTGACAGTGATGGATATGTTTATGATGTTTTGGAAGTTGTAGGTATCTTCTTGGCTTGGAGATTTTGGTTCTACTTGTTATGTTACTAGCATTTCAATTGTGTGTGTAGACCTAGATGATAGCCATGGAGAGGATGGTTGTCACGATGCCATGTGTGACTCGGTATCACAGTTCAGTGGGAGTTGTTGGTAGTGATGTGGATTCACCATTTGATGGTGGATGATCTTCTGCAGTGATTGTTGGTGTCATGGATGGACTCCTGGTTTCTACTTTTATGTAGTGATGGTTCATTGACATCTTTGGTTTCATTGACAGGGGATGGTTTTATTCAAATTGATTACATATGTTGATTCTTGGTTTAGGGTGTTATTGTATTATGTCATGGTTTACTCTTGATCATATGTTAGAGTTTTGGCATGCTACTTGTTCTCTTGAGACTAGGATGTATGCATTGTTGTATCAGATCTCATATTAGGAGATGGTTAGATCATGTTGTCATGGTTATGTTCCCGATTCACGATTGGATATATGGCATTGATCTTGTGTGGCTCTCTTAGTATCAGGTACATCAACATTTGCTTGATTACTTCATGATGGTGCTATATTGCATTTGGAGTTTGGCATGGATTGGTTGGTTACAGGTACTCATGGATACTTGGAGACATAAATGAGGCTTAAGTTATCTTATGATTAGAGACATGTGTTGAGATGGTTAATCTTGATGAGATTTTAGCAGGGACTCCAAGGAGCCTACACCTTGGTTGGACATGAGTTCAACATGGACCTATGAGGAGAGTGCTCTTGGATGAGTCATGATGACTTGGATGTCTTGGAGGAGCATTCTCATTCCTCACTCTTGATCTACTCGGTAGTTTCACTTGAGAGGTATTGCTCATTGTTACTTTCAGGTGCTTTATGTTTTATACTTTATCTTCTCATGCATTTGGATCTTGAGCTATGTATATATGGTTTTGGAAGGTTCATTTGAGGAGTGTTGGCATGTTTATCTCCTTATTCATTGTGATTACACTCATTGATGTTGAGTTTAGGAGATGTAATGGGCCTATTTCCTTCATTGGGAATGGATTTAGTTTGATCTTCTTTGGTTATGAGAGGGCTACATCCATGTTGATTACATGATACATATGTTATGTTCGATCTTGGTGATTGAACGGTTGGGTGTTGTTATGAATTTTCTTTTGGGGTGTTGTGGAGGAGATCATACTTGAAACAGTTGGCATTTAGAGGTGTATGTATGAGATTTTTCTTATAGGTTATTGATATACAGGTTTGCGTATCATTGTGGATGATTCCTTGGTTCTACATGGTGTAGTTTACACTTTCTATATGATGCTATTGGTAGACTTGGTATGTCTTGATATTTTTTAGATTTGCATTACCCATGTAGTGGGAGCTCTTGGATGTGTATGTCATTCTTTGACAGGTTTTGTACATGGAGTTTATGATTGCAATTTATGGGTGTATATGTTTATGGCATGAATTTACTATGTTTTGTATACCTTGGAGGTATGGACAGTTGGATGTATAGGCACTTGTTGTGGGTGTTATTTTAGCTATGGGTTTGTGTATCTTGATAGCTACTGGTGCATATTGTTACCTTTGGATTGAGTGTATGTGTTTGTGATATCAATTGACCAAGACTTATGCTTCGTTGTAATGGATTGTGTGGCTTCTCTTATCTTTGTGCATTGGCATGATGGAGGATGAGAGCATTCATGTTTGGGATGGTGGTCACTTTGATTCTTGTTGCAGGTATCTTGATGGAGCACATGGATCATTTTGATTCCATGATGGTATATGTGGCTATATGGATTGTTCATTTGATTCATGTTTTGAGGTTACTTGTTTCCCTTATGCAATGTATACAACAAGTGGGAGAATGTTAGGAAAAATGTGTGTTGTACACCTTGCATAATATATTTAATGTAATTATTCTTGGGGCCACTTAATGTTGCATGTAACATTGGGACATTAGTTAAGTTGCTAAAATGCAATTATTTAATATTGGGGAAAATAAATAAATAAAGTACCCAATATTAAATAAAGGGACATGGTTTGTAGTCTCATGGTTTTAGTCACATGGTTTTGTGTAATACCACTTAGTGGTTTTGTGGGACCTTGCTTCTGTAAAATCAACCACAAAGGTAGTTATTGTGAGATGCAATTTTGCATGTTAGCTCTGGTTAGCATTTGTGAGGGTTTGAAGCATGGCATAGGATGTTTGGTCGCATGCTTATTCACATGGATTGCTTGGAGAGGGCTTGTTGCTTCAATGGTGTTCATGGAGACTCGGAAGATGTATTGTAATATTTATTGTTGAATAATACATGAGAGATGGATGCTTTTGGAGGCTAGGTTTTTTCCCTCTTGAGGGTTTTCCTAGGGTATATCTTGTGTCATATTTTCATGGGTATGTTGTCTATTCTCTTACATGTGGATTCTGAATACTTAGTTGCATATATTTCTCTTATGGGTTATGTGGAAATTGTCTTTAAATGGCTGCAAGTTTTCAACACACTACCCCCTCAAGAGATCGAGCAAAAAGTTTGATTTAAGGGTTGATCTCATGACAAAGAGGTTCAAAATGGACGTATGGATGGTTACGATGATGATGCAAATGAGATGGTTTTAAGATGCTTAGAATAACTAATCTATATTATCCTAAACAACTTAAATGATGATGCAATGCATGTGAGATGGATGATGTGATATGCTATGATTATGAGATGTATGTATGCTAATGGTTTGTGGATGCATGATGGACATGGAATTGGTGATGTTTTGGTCGACCGTCATGATACCATGTTAGCGCAGAGAGAAGAAAGAAGAAATGAGATGATGAAAAGAGGATCCAACAAGTCCATGATCTGTTGAGACTTTATTAGATATGATGATGAATGTTGATGATGTATTGCTTTTCAGGAATTGGGATTTTAAAAGGGCTTACTTACCTTATGTTTGATAACACACATAGACACAATGCATCAAAGTATAAAGAACCAGGATGGTGTTGTATCTAGTAAGATGGACTTTGACTTGACAAATAGATAGGAGTATTATTATTCACACCTGACATACAGAAACCTTACTAGGATGTACTTCAAATATTTTGAACATCTCAAACCAAAACACGGAAAGGAAAAACCTAACAATGTAATAGTCAACAAGTTATCCAAAACACCTTCCATCCATACCCAATAAAGCAAGTATTCACCAAGGTTATATTACAAGAATATCCAACAAGCACAACAGATAAAAAGATAATGATCAATGCCCCATTCCTTTCTCTCTAAATCATTTTGATAGACATCATCGAGAGGTCATTGGAATGAGCACAATAAGATAAATTAAAAGAAAAGATCAAGTACACAAACAAGCCAGTGGTCTTCATACCTACAACCAAAGGGATTTTTTTTGTTTAGGATAAGTATCCAAAGTGTTTGCCAAAGATAATGCCCAATGTAGGAAGGATGCATCCTAGGACATTTTAGTGGATGGTGGCAAGTTGATAGGTTGTTTGAAAAGGCTGTCAATATAAGGTTGACCGACATTTTTGCTAAAAAGATCAAGAGTTTGATTTTTCTTTTAAAAGTTTGTTGTTTCGCTTTTGATTTTGCCTTTGAAGTTTTCTTTTGCTAATTGTTGTGGTTGTTTATGTTTGTATTGCCAAAGGATGAAGTTGACAATTGATTTATTATGGATGAGATTATGGTGGGTGAAAGTGAAATGAGACAAATGGATTTTTTCAAATATTTGGATGTTTTTGATGCTTTTGAAATGTTATGAGGCTGTTTTGGATTTTCATGTTATTTAAATGTTTTTTGTTTTTTTTTTTAATGTTTTTTGTTTTTGTGTTTTTTTGAATGTTTTTGTGTTTTTGTGTCTCGGGGGATGATCAAAGATTAGAATTGCCTACATTTAAGCTTAGAGACGACGTATTTTGGATACCATGTTTTTGAATTTTTTTGACTTTTTGACCTATTTTGGGATTTTGATATGATCTGGATGTTTTTGGATTGCATGATTTTGACGATATGGATATGTGTGATGATACTAGTGCTTTGTTTTGGGATTTTGTTGAAAACCAAGCTAAGGTTGATTGATCGAATTGATGGATTGATGATGATAACATTATTGAGGATACACAACAATGCAAGGATAGCGTTAAGAAACACGAGGATTGAGATGATGATGGATTGATTGGATTTGATTGATCAAGATTGATAATGATAACATTGTTGAGGATACACAACAATGCAAGGATGGATATCCCGAGATGATGAGGGATTGATTGGATTTGATTGATCAAGATTTGTGAAGCTTGGTTTGGAACAAAAGTTGGTTTTGGGTGATTTGATATGACATTGAAGTACCAATTAGATGCAACTAATATTGATTGTTTGGATTGATGTTAGATGAAAGATAAAGCTTGATAAGGAACATCTTGTCAAAATATGCCATGGGCTAGTGATTTGGATTGTTTTCCTACAAGTGTTTTGACCAATTTGATTTCACATTTTCTAATGTTCGGATCACCACATAAGTTGGAGGATATAGATCAAGATTTATTCCCAAAGTAAGATGTAAATATCTACCCCCAGTGTCAAGCAATGTATCAAATTCCATGGGTGGATACTCGGATAGGTGTGTGGATGGATGGATATGGTAAGCATGTAAAGGATGCCAAGGATTATCTTGTGATAAGATAAGGTGTTCAAATAAAGAAAGCTCATTTGGATAATGCTTCATGGCTTAGATAATGCTAGGTAGGATAGGATCAATAAAAATGACCCATGTCAAGATATTTACCATAAGCAAGTGTAAAGGGTACACCAAAAAAATTTCAAGATCGAGATATCTTGGACTATGGATGTAGATGGATGAAAATGGATTTGATAAATGGTTCATGGATGAATGGATAAATATTATGGATGAGATGGATGGAATGTTGGATTTTTGATGGATGAGATAAGATGCTTTCACCTAAATTAGCACATGCAAGTGCTTGATTCTACACATGACACCTATTTGCTAGGTTTTCATCAATGTACCTATCCAAAGCACCACCATAGTGGTTTTCACTGGAGGATTTTTTTTTTCTTTACTATTTTCAATCTTTTTTGTTTTTTTTTGGATTTTCATTTTTTTTTATTTTTTTATTTTTTGAAAGATTTTAAGCTCATGTTGAACCACCTAGTGGTGTTGATGTAGATGCTTCTATCATATTGTGCCATCAATATACTACTTGAAGAAGCTATTTTGCTAAGATATGTGCACTTGAATGCAAATTTTGAGATTCTTGATCTACTTTGTTTATACCACAGTTAACTTTGTCTTTGTGCGCACATAGCAATAGAATGCCTTCTGAATCTTTATGATGAAGGGTGGCTACCAATACATGGTTAATGTGAGAATTAGATATCATGCATGGAGGCATGGATGGAGTTGTGTGTTTAGGAATAGGAGATGGATTGGTTGATAGTTTGGAACCTTTGACTCTCCAAACTTGGGAGATGAGAAATTATGGGTGGTTATGAAAGTGTGCATGGAATTAGGACCAACTACTTGATATACTTTGTACGTTGCTTGGAAAGCCTACTTTTGCTTTTGTGGACATCTTTGATGGATACTTTTCCCTTTTTATTTTTCCTCATTGTTTCTTTGACTGATGAAGTTTGATAGGGATAATCTTTTTTGTATTTTTTAGTATCCATGTGTATTTGGTTTGTCCATTATGCTCCTCAGCTTCTTTTTCTTTGATAACATTCTTTGTGCATTGATTCAAATATTTCTTTTGATGTTGGTCCCAATTTGTGGATGGGGTGATGGGTGGATGAAGATTCATGACATGGTTGGTTGTAGTATTGGCATTGGTTTCCTCATAAGGTCTCTTCATGCTCCCTATGTTGACGTTTGCTTGAGACATAGTTTCCCCCAATATGATGGTAGTAGCACCTTTGTTCTTTGATTCTGCATGTTTCGAGATGTCTTGTTCAACAAGCATTTTCTGATAAGTGACCACTACAGATGACCTTATTTCAATTTGCTACTTTGCTAACTCTAGAATATCCTATTTTGTCTGACCTATTTCCTTGAGTGGATAATGTTGGATATCTTCATACATAATGTCCTCAATCTGAATTTGGGATATATCTAATCTTGATGTTGACAACCCAGTTTGATTGTAGACATCAATAACTTGCTCTTTTTGTGTAATAATGTCAGGAGTAAAGGAATCATGTTATGAATGAAGATCATCGATGTGTCCATCCAAAGAAAGCATCTCATAGGTAGATGGAGGAGTATGTGCTATGTGGATGTGATCATCATTTGCAACATCTTGAATAGATAGGAGAGTGTCCATTAGATCATTGTAGTATCTTGGAGATAAATTTTTGATTTTGATTAATTTCATAATTGCTTTTGACATGCTTTGGATCAAGTTCTTGACATGGGTTGGTTTCAAAGGATGGATTGCTTATAAAGGGTTCTTGGATGTCTTCATTAGGCATAGGAAGTGGCTCAATATCCTCTTGATCTTTGAGTGGATTTGGATCAAGTATGGAGTTGAAGATTCCTTCAGTATCCACAACCATGAGGTCAAAGGATGCCAATATGTCTTGGAAAGGACCATTGCTAGATTTTGGTGAAAGATGTTGATCATGCTTTGGATTAAATTCTTGAGATATGTCCTCTAATTCATTGGATGATGTAGAGGTATTTTCAAAATGATCATTGGTGGAAGGATCCCCGATTATTAACACTCCTTGAAATAGATCATTATTGGATATTATTGAGGGGTTTTATCATAATCAAAAAGTGATTCTTGATGTATGATGAGTTGATTTTTGGATGAGGTAGAAACATCTTCAAGGTGCTCATTGATGGATAGATCTTGATCACTATTTTCAATAATTGTGGTGGAGAGATTGTCACTGTTATCACTAGTGGTTGAATCTTCATTGTTGTCCTCAATAGTTATTATTTTTTGATCAATGAGGTCTTGGATGAGATTTTTTAGTCAAATACAGTTTGATGTTGTGTGTCCCTTTATTTTGTGAAAATCACAAAGGTGCTTCTCATTATATCCTAGCGTTTAACTTGAGGCTCTTGATAATTCTCATAAATAGGTATTTTAATGAGATTCTCTTGTACCAACTATTGCATGACTGATTTGATTGGTTTCCCAAGTGGTGTGTGTTTTCATTTGTTACCTTGTGAGATTTGTACTTTAAATTAACCTTGTGTTGATTGATTTGGAGATGTGTTGATTGATCTTTGAAATGTGGTGATTGATCTTCAAGATGTGGAGGTTGGGTTTGTTGTTGATGTTGTTGATCTTGATATCCAACCTCTTGACATTGGAAATATTGTTCTTGATATGGTTGTGGACACAACTCAATGCTTTGATGACATGGTTTAACTAATGGAAGAGTGTATTGATTTTGGGGTGGAGATGTCTCTCGACGTTATGAATCAACTACTTTGGTAAGTGTAGCAATTTGATCTCACAAAATTTGATCTTGATTTTGATCTTGACACCCTTGATATAGTTGATTTGGTTTTTGTTCAAGCAGATTTGGAATGTATACTTGTGGTGTTTGTATGGGATCATGGACAAATTGATTTTGGAGAGTGTTCTAATTTGGGATGATGCTTAGATTTGGAATGATAGGTTGAAATTGAACATTGTTGTGGTTGAGAATCACAGTGCCTTGATTTAGGTAACTTTGATTTTGCATGGTGTTACCTTGACTTGGATCAATACATGGAGTCGTTAACATATTGTTTGGACTTTGAACAACATTTGTATGATTCACAAACATATCTATCCCAAAGTTTACCAAGTGTGGATTTGAAATGTTCATGTTTGGTAAACTTGTACTTGGTATATTCACATTTGGCATGTATGGATTTGGTGGGATAATGTTGTTTTGTTGAAGACTCATGCATTGATTGTGTGCGAACCCCAACCTTGGTACCTGCAAAACATGGAGAATAAACACCTCAAGTTAGATATTGCAAGCCAAAACAAGGATTCCTCATGAAATCCATTTACAACCTCAAACTAGGAATGAAAATAGTGAAGAACACAATGAAAATGATGAAATAAAGATTGAATCCTAATTTAAATGTGCAAACTCATGATCCCATGGGAGAATTGGTGCCAATTTGATGTGAAAATTGGCCCTTTCCCAATTCCTATGATGCAAGCTTCGAATGTTGAAGAGATTGATCCACTTTGTTAGTGAAGAATGGAGACTCCAAGCCAAAAATATACAAAACCTAGCTATGACTCAATGATGATGGATGGAATTCAAGAGATATTTGAGTATGGTAACTTTGTTTGGATTGTGGATGATAAAATGAGGATATGAGCTCTTTATTTATAGGATTTCAAGATGGATGAATGCCAAAATTTGAGCAATGTGGGAATAACATTCATCCAATGATATGATGCCACTTGTCAACCTATGAATGGGTGATGGATGTGCGAGATTTAGGGTTTGTGCCAATAAATGAAAATATTTGAATTTCAAATTTGTTGAAATGACATGAAAGAGGGAAGGGAAAATGCAATAAATGCCACTTGGCTCAAGGCAAAGGACATGTAAGATGAAGTTATTGCCTTGTTGGATGTACATGTTGACTTGGAATTTTTGAATTCAAATTGAGAGAATATTCCAAAAGATGCCTTGTGAGGAAAATAGAGATTTAATAAATGAATTAAATCTATTTTCATGTGCAACTTGCATTATCTAGAGGATGTGACATGAGATGAGGTTAAATTAATCAAGGGTTAATTAATTTAATAGGAGATTAGATGATGTGACTTATTTGACTTAGATTTATGGATTTATTTAAATCAAATAAGAGAGGAATATGATAAGAGGCTAATTAAATAAGGATTTTGATTTATTTAATTAAAAGGGATGGTGTTAGATTAAATCAAATAAGGTTTTAATTTATTTAATTTAATGGATAGACTTTAGATTTAATCAAATAAGTTGATTATTTAATTAAATAGGGATAATTAGATAAGATGGATTGATTTAATTAACAAGAGAAAGTGACTTAATTAGACAAAAATGATTTATTTAATTAAGAGACGAATATTGATGAATTTAATCAGATAGGGATTTTATTAAATGGTTAGACCGAGG
Source organism: Sequoia sempervirens (assembly GCA_007258455.2). Lineage (NCBI taxonomy): Eukaryota > Viridiplantae > Streptophyta > Pinopsida > Cupressales > Cupressaceae > Sequoia > Sequoia sempervirens. The sequence goes on along the minus strand of VDFB02058242.1, from coordinate 745,253,483 downwards.
GATGATTCAAGAAGAAACGATGTTAGTAAGTCATGATCAAATGCACAATGTCAATTAGTATATTTTACGTGTCTACATTTTGCCCCTCTTTGAAGCAATGCTCGTTGCGTTGGTTCAAAAAGAAAACTGATATCGATCAAAGCCAATTTTTTTATATTTTAAAACTTGCCCCATTGCTGCATGGCGAGAGAAAACATGCAATTATAATGCCCCCTCGAGAGATCAGATAAATTTTTTAATTTTTTGGGTGATCTCGCAAAAAAAGGTGACAAAGTGCCCGACAGGTCTAAAAGGAGTCCAGGAGATTAAAAACGTGTCTAAACGCAATAAGACGATGAAAAAAGCCTCGAATGGACAAAAAAAAGTTCGGGGGTCCAAAACCCTAGTAGGATAGCCATTTAGGGTTAAAAAACCCTAATTTTTAGGCTTAAAAGGGGTCCGAGGGGTCACTTTCAAGTCATTTTCACACACCTTTGCTAGCAAACTTGAGATTCGAGCTTTGACCCTCCGGTGATATGGTGCAACGATAGCTTCCCCTACACATTTTGGACCGAGTTCAGACCTACCAATAGCCACCTGACATCGGGGCATCGGTATGTAACCCTTACTGAAGCCTAGTTTTTTCATTTAACACATTTATTACTGCTTTAAAAGAGAGCTCGCCTCCAACGGCGCTATTATAGCGCCACTCGGCATTTGAACTGCACCACTAATTGCCTTTTTGTGCCGCAGCGACGCTGTTCGGAGTTTAGAAACTCCGACGCTGGGCTTGGGCTCGGCGGGCCGGTTTGGGAAAAGTGTGTCGCGGCGGCACTCTTTTCATGCAAACTGCAACGCTGGAGTGTAAAGTCCACCGCGATGGCGCACTTTAGCTCTTTTTGGGCTCGAGCGTCATAGTTTGAGTAAAATCAATCTGCGACGCCTTCACAAACTGCGTTGCTCGAGATGAGCTTGAAGCGTTTGACAAGGAAATTTTCAAAAAAATTAATATGGTGACTTTCCTTGGTGCAGGACGGGCCTAGGGAGCTCTATTCTCGGGAGCACTGGTCACGAGACTTGGCGAGTGTTTTACGGGATCTGAGCGACAAGGACCAGGATCAACTGGGAGTTGCAAGATTATGGCATATTGCATACGCTACGCCCATGTGCACCCACCTAGGGATGTTGTCAGTGCTGGATGAGAGGTGGCACAGTGAGACATCGTCATTTCATCTTCCCACTAGTGCATTCTACGATTGCCCATTCATGGTCGATGGGTGATCTACGATATGGAGGAGGGACGTGAGTGCTGCATCAGAGTCCTCGCCACATGGGACATCATTTACTGCAAGGAACAAATTGAGCTCGAGCGGTACAGGGTTATCGTACCTCCCTTCCACTGGGCAATTATAGCGATCATTTCGAGTTTGGTTGCCCCAGACCGACAAGGGCAATATTTCAGTCCTAGCCGGGGTTATTCCTGGAAGAGAATGGTCTGAGATAGGCCAGTTCACTTTGCATGGGGGCTTGTCCTTCTGACTTCACTTTACAGGGACCTTCATGAGTACATATACGTGGACGACAGAGCGCTAGGGGCCGGAGTGATACTTCTTCATGTCTAGGCGTGGGAGCACATTTTTGTGTTACATCCATGGGTCGTTCTAGTTCTGATGGGGGCAGAGGATGCCCTCATGGCATTATACAGAGGCGGTGTGTCCTTAACACACACTAGCGGGCATGGGATCCCTTACTAGAGGTGGGTCCTAGACGAGATGCTTGTCTTTAATTGGAGACCATACCTTGGTTGGCCTGGATGGGCCGACGATGTTGCCCAGCTCTTTTACTACCGCCAGGATCGATATATGCAGGGGTGGGAGCACACGATGATTGAGAGATACCTACCTAGGTGCGTACAGTGTCAGTTTGGAGAGCCATAGGATCGGCTCGATGATGGTTATGCAGCCGTCTTTGCATGCAGCATGACGCAGATAGCATGGGGGCCCAGTATTCTTACCTCCGAGGCAGTTGACAACTTTTGATAGTTGGTAGCTCGACTGTAGGCTTATGATCAGGGCTTGGCAGATGCAGGGACCACACAGGCCTATAGAGACTAGTTCAGACCTCCTCTTCGATTGACCATTCCAAGCAAGGATCCAGAGGTGCGCAGGGTTAGAGGCAGAGGGAGAGGACGAGGGCGAGGGTGAGGACCGAGGGTCAAGATTTGATAGGATCCACCAGGTGTGCCCCCAGTCCCACCAAGTCACGGGGATGTCCATATGCAGGATCAATAGCAGGATCCACCAATCCCACCACCACGAGCTGAGGGTGAGATCAGGTTCACGTGCAGCCACGAGTACAGCCACAGGGACAGACAGACGGTCTGGATGCACTGATTGCACAGTTGCAGGCTCAGGTTCAAGCACTGATAGCAGAGAGAGACCAGGTGAGGGATGAGAGAGAGCAACTCAAAGTAAAGAGGGATCAGGTTGTGCAGCAAAGACAGGCTGCAGAGCTATAGGCAGCCACCGAGCTAGGCCGCATGTAGTAGATTGAGAGTATGAGAGCCTCATCCTCGCAGGGTACAGTGTCAGTTCGATCTTATAGGGATGTTATCCAAGAGATAGAGTACTACCAACGGGCTTCCCATGACAACGTACCTAGAGTAGATTGGGTCCCAGAGTACTCAGAGCGGGCCAGCCTGAGACCACCAGAGGGTCACGGTGACAGGGGTGAGGGCAACATTCACAAAGATCAGGCCTGATCCAGATGATACATTTTTTGTGCCTTGTGGGCTCATTTTTGATAGCCCGATGGGCGTTTTGTACTGATTGACACATATGTACAGTGATCCAATTTATTCTATGTACTATGACAGTGACATAATGATATGATATATATATATATGAGCCAATTTTGATGCGATGTATTGTGTACTCCTTTATTTATGCATGTATGATTCATTTCTATATGCTTTGCAGTGATGTTTTATGGATGCATTTATTTATAATAATGTATGCGTTATGATTATGACTAACATATCTATATTATTCTAACCTATGATATGATGTGCAATGATGTTAACTATATGATGGTTTATTTAATGCCAATGCAATATGTGACATGGTTTGATTTACGGTATATGCAATGATGTGTAGAAAATGCTTATATATGAGATGATTTATGGATGGATGTGATATGATGCGATGGTCGTGATATGATGCTAATGAAATGGTGTTAATGCATAATGAAATTGAGATGCTTAGAATAACAAATGTTATTATCCTAAATGATGATGTATGTGATGCAATGATATGTTAATGCAAAGTAATATGCTGATGCATAATGAGATGTGAACGTAATGTGATGTATGATGTCATGATGTTATGCAAGTATGCATGCCTAATGAATTAAATGCTTATATACCTGTTACTTATGATTATGCAAAAATGATTATGGAATGCTTTTGTAGATGTTATGTAATGATTTAGATGGTAATGTGAAATGGTTGTGAAATGAAAATGAATGTTTATGCAATGATCGATATAATGCCCTGAGATGCAATGTAATGGGTGAAATGCAATGACATGGATGCACCTATTGAAGAATATTTATTATAAACTATTTATGATGATTAAAATGCAATGTGTATGTTTCCTATATGATATGTTTATGCCATATGCTAATGATTTCTATATGATATGCTTATGCAATATGCTAATGATTTGTGGATGCAGGATCGATGACAATGATGGTGATGATGATCCACTATCATAGTACCCTGTTAGTGCAGTTAGTAAGAAAGAAGAAGTCATTTCAACAAGACACAAGATGATGCACATGCAGATGATGATGATGATAATTACTTGCCGAGGAATTAGGATTTTTTTTTTAAAGGGCCAAATTTTCTTATGTTTGATAACACACGTGGTACGATGCATCGAGGTATAGAAAACCAAGATGGCATTGTACCCAGTGTGATGGATTTTGACTCGACAATTAAATAGGAGTATTCTTGTTCACACCTGACATACAGAAACCTTGCTAGGATGTATTTCAGAAGTTTCAAAAACCTCAGACCAAAACACGGAAAGGTAAACCTATCCCTATAATAGTCAACAAGTTGACCTAGACCTCTTCCATACATACCTAACAAAGCAAGTATTCGCCGAGGTTATATTACGAGAATGTCCAACAAGCACAACAGACAAAAGATAATGATCGTTGCCCCATTCCTATTTCTCTAAATCCTCTATTTGGGATATCATCGAGACATCCTTGGAATGAGCGCAAAATAAGATAAGTCAAAAGATAAAGACCAAGTAAACAAACAAACTGATGCTCTTCAATACCACTAACAGAAAGAGGATGTGTTTTCTAAGATGATAACCGAAACTTATTGCCAAAGATAATGCCCATTGTAGGAAGGATTCATCCTAGGACATGTTAGTGGATGGCGGCCGCCATTTCGTTTATAAGGGATGATTGATATGGGACCACTTCAGATGATGAGTTACCAATATGAAGAGATAACCAACTTGCTTACGCACTGACTTAGACTTAAGACTTGATGTTTTGAATTCTACTTTTAATCTGCTAGACTTACTTCTAACTGTTTCACCAAAGGTTGATAATGGCGTCAGTTTATTATGAGTGAATTGTCATTTAGTGGGTGCAAGCGAGATGAAGACGAATGGATTTTTTCAAATATTTGGATGTTTTTGATCTTTTTGCAATGTTTTGAGGCTGTTTTTGGTATTTTTTCAAGATTTTGCAAATGTTTTGATTTTTGATTTTTCGATGTTTTTGGGATTTTTTGGGATTTTGACCAAGAGACTAACCTAAAGACCTATCCTAGGGGTCTCGAGGGCTGGTCAATAGACTAGCCTTGCCTACGTTGTACACGCAAAGACCACGTAGTTCGAGTGACGACTTGACCAATTTACAGATGATGATATACATGGTGAGATGCCAGTTTATTATGACGGACTCCTATAGGACTGACCTAAATGTCTCGGGGGATGATCAAAGATCAACCTTGCCTACGTTCAAGCTCAGAGACGACGTAGTTTGACAAGATGACCTTGTTTTTGAATTTTTGACTGACTTTTTTACCTGTTTTTGGATTTTGATGACGTTTTAATGTTTTTGGATTTTTGGATTTTATGATTTTTTGATGTTTTTTTATTTTTTTTATTTTGAGGACTTTAAGACCATACACGAATCTGATCTGATAAGAACATGCCCCCAACGTGATGCCATAGACTACCCCGATAAAGGCAGGACAAACTGACCTTGAGGATGGGCCGAGTAGTGCTAGGAGGGATCATGATACGAAAATAGGACCAAGCTATGGTGCGGATGTGAGTGGATGAGTGATGGATGGAGATATGGATGCAATGGATGATGGAAGCGAAATGGATGGGTGATGTAGAACAAGTTGTAAAGATCCTGGTGGATGGAAAGTGCTTATTTACGCAAGGTGCATGTTTTCCAGGTTTTCACTGAGGTACTTGCCCAAAGTGCCACCGAAGTGGTTTTCACTAGAGGATGATTTTTTTGATCCTTTTTCTATTTTTTTTGGATTTTTTTATTTTTTTTATTTTTTTGTTGTCACCAAGACGCCTGTTTGCCAGGTTTTCGCCAAAGTAACCATTTTTTTAGGACTTTTTTTGATTTTTTTGATTTTTGATTTTATACCCTGAGAGAATTAGGCATAAAACTTTTTGAGATGGGAGCTATTCATTGGCTCCTGCAGAGGTTCCCCTTTGGGTATTGATAGCTGATATTTCCCTGACTTATAACTTGTTGTGATGATGAAAGGTCCTAACCAATTAGGTTCGAACTTGCCTTTGCTGCTGGGGTTCGAGACATTCTTCTAATTTTCTTTTAAGACCAGTTCTCCGACTTGGAAAGTCCTGCTTCTGATTTTTTTGTTGTAGCTCCGTTTGAGTCTATTTTGATAGAATTATAAGTGATTTAAAGCATCTATGCATCTCTCATCCAGTAGCTCCAACTCATTTAATCTTGACACCTGGTAGTCCTCATCAGTGATGAGGTTTTACAATGATATTCTGAGGGATGGGAGCTCGATCTCAATGGGGAGTATGGCTTTTGATCCGTAGACCAAGGAGAATGGGGTGGCGCCAGTGGGTGTGCAGATGCTGGTTCGATAAGCCTAGAGGGCGGGATTAAGCTGCAGATGCCAGTCACGACTTGCATCATTGACTATTTTCTTGAGGATTTTGAGGATGGTTTTGTTTGTAGCTTCTGCTTGGCCATTGCCTTGGGGATAGTATGGGGTGGAGAAGCGATGCTGGATTTTGAATTTCTTGCACAAGTCGTGAACCTCTTAGTTCTTGAATGGTGTCCCATTATCTGAGATAATGGCTTGTGGGACACCGTAATGACAAATGAGATAGTTCAAGATAAATTTTGAGATCTTCTTCCCAGTGATATACGTCATGGGTATGGCTTCCACCCACTTTGTGAAGTACTCAGTTGCAATTATGATGAACTTATGGCCATTGGATGAGGTGGGTGTGATTTTTCCAATGAGATCAAGTCCCCACTATGAAAAGGGCCATGGTGTGATAATAGGATGAAGCTCTTGAGCTAGAGCACAGATGAGGTTGCCATGTTGCTAACATTGTAAACACCTTTTAGCATGATCATGTGCTTCTCTTTCCATTATGGGCCAATAATACCCCATCCTTAGCAGTTTCTTGGCGATGGTCATTCCACTTGAGTGTGAGCCACAAATACCATTATGAACCTCGGTTAGAGCAGTTAATGCCTCCTCAGGGTTTAAACAACATAGCAAGGTACCTTCTATGCTTCTACGGTATAAGGTATCACCTAGGATGATCTGGATGCCTTTTTTATAAAGGTTCATTTTAAGTTTGATGGGAGGTCAGCGGGTATGACTCCTATGCGAAGATATGTGTAGATGTCATGGTACCAAGGATCACCAGGACCAATGATTTCACACACATATTTTGATTCTGGTACCTCGAATGTGGGAACAAAAAGCTGCTCAATCATAAATTCATATTTCAACGCATTATGAGGGATGTCTAATAGGGACCCAATTGTAGCCATGGCGTCTACTACTCTGTTGTTGGTTCTTGGAATCTACTCAAATGTTATGTCAATGAAAGATTCTTTAAGAGTCTCCACCAATTTCTTATATGGAGTGAGCTTATCATCCTTAGTCTGATATTCATTATTGACCTGATTTATGATCAACTGAGAGTCTCAATACACCTTGAGAGCTATGATGTTCCATTGCACTGCTATCCTGAGGCCTATAGTCAAAGCTTCGTATTCCGTAATGTTGTTGGTGCAAGGAAATGCCAATTTGTATGACTTCGGTATGCAATCCCCTTGTGGGGTGATGAAGAAGACACCAACTCCTTATCCATGTTGTGTGTATGAACCATCGAAGTATAGTTTCCAATGGTCAGTTACATTGAGGTTAAAGATGGATTCATCTAGGAATTTTGAGACAAGAGGGTTCTCAGAATAAATGGGTGCTTCTACTAGTTGATCTGCAATAACTTGTCCCTTAATGGCTTTTCGCTCTACATACTCGATGTCATACTCTGATAATATCATTACCCACTTTGCCATTCTACCTATGAGCATTGCCTTTGATAGTAGATACTTGAGGTGGTCAATTTTTGCAATGAGCTTTATCTTATGTGCCAACATGTAATGTTTAAATTTTTGGGATGCAAACACTACTGTGAGGCAAGCTTTCTTGATGAATGAGTAATTTAGCTCATGACCGACCATTGTCTTATTGATGTAGTAGATGGCCCTCTCTGTTCTGTTTTCATCATGCTGAGCTAGGAGAGCTCCAAGGGTTGTTGTTGTTGCTGACACATATAAGATTAATGGCTTTCTTGGGATGGGTGGCATTAAAACTGGTGGTGTCCATAGATATTCCTTGATTTTTTTAAATGCCTCTTCACATTTTGTATCCCATTTGTACGCTACCCCCTTGTGGAGTAGGTGAGAGTATGGGTTCTGCTTGTCTGCCAGTTGTGCTATGAACCGTCGAATGGATTGAAGTCGGCCTTGGAGGCTTCTCAATTGTTTTAATGTCTTTGGTGCTTCCATCTCAAGGATTGCCTTCACTTTTTTTGGATCTACCTCGATACCCCTCATGGAGACTATGTATCCTAGCAATTTACCTGATTGTACGCCAAAGACACACTTCTTGGGATTTAGTCTGACTTTGTATTCCTCCAATTTGTCAAATATAGCACTTAGGGTTGCTATATGATCTTGTCTTTTTCTTGACTTAGCTAGAATGTCGTCGACATAGTCTTCGACTGTTTTATGAATCATGTCATGGAATATCAATGTCATGGCCCTTTGATAGGTTGCTCCTGCATTCTTTAGGCTGAATGGCATCCTGTTCCAGCAGTAGGTCCCCCATGGACAAGTGAAAGTCGTCTTATGTTGATCTTCTTTTTCTATCATGATCTGGTTGTATCCTGAAAATTTGTCCATTAGTGATAGCATCTCATTCCCTACTGTCATGTCTACTATCATGTCGATGTTGGGAAGCGGGAAATCATCCTTGGGACATGCTTTGTTCAAATCCCTGAAGTCTGTGCAGATTTTGATGGCTCCATCAGGTTTTGAAACAGGTACCAAGTTTGATACCCATTCTGAATAATCGATTGGTTGGATAAATCCTACATCTAACAACTTTTTGAGCTCCATTTTGACTAACAAAGCGATTTGAGGATGCATTTTTTGAAGCTTTTGTCTGACAAGTTTTGCTTCTAGATACACTACCAAGTGATGAACCACAGTCTCTGGATCAAGCCCTTGCATGTCAACATAACTCCATGCGAAGTTTATTTTCCTTTCCCTTAGGAATGTTGCTAGGAGTTCTTGCTCTTCTGATAATAGTGATTTCACATAGAATGTGATATGCAGGGTCTCCTCTATTCCTAGGTTGATTGGATTTCATTTTTCGCCCAAGACTGTTGACTTCTCTTGATGAATAGATTTTAGAGGAAGATTGAATCCTTCATCCTCGGGCGCCTCAGAGAGGTTTTCACTGTTGGATACGTCCTTTCTTTTTACTATTTTCTTGTCAGAGAGTGCCACAATGTGGTTTTCACTCAAGGACTTGGATATGATTCTTAGTTTCTCACTTTTGTGACTAAAGGATTCAATCGTTTCTCCATAATAGGAATGTGTGTCCAACTCCATTATAAACCCTGCCTTGTGATCTCCATCTGGAATGTTATCCCTTAATCCCATGAATTCTGAGAGCGCCTCATCGTTTTTGAATGTATCGAGAACTGGTGGTCCTCGTTGGTCATAGTCGATCAGTTGGGGGTACACTAAACGGATCTCATGATTTGGATGGTATGTTTCAAAGGAGAGGGTGCTAATCATACACAGGGTGGTGTCCTCAAATAACCTAGGTAGATTGGTCATGGTATCTTCGTCATCGCTACTAATATAGGGCTTAGTTATAAAATTATGTGTGTCTCTACCTATAACTATTGGTGAGTGTACTTGTACTAGTATTGGCTGAGGAGAAATATTAACCATTCTAACTGGAGGACTTCGGCCATGTATGGTTATTCTCAGAGTGGTACATCCAAGGCCAAGATTTGTTATCGGTTGCATCTCTGGCATGATAGGTATTATGAGCCCATTGTCATTTTGTCCCAGTCTTTGATTTTTGTCATAGCCCATTGCAAGCATCATTTGTAGGCCCTTGCTTGTCTCATCCATTGGTAATTCAGGTGTTGGTCTTTCATCTCGATACAAGATGTGAGATGGATCTGCTTCAATAACCTCATGGCCAAGGTCTCCCCATCTTGTGAATTCGGGATAGTTTTTCGGATACGTTTGTGATGTGGAAGCTTGGTTTTCTTGTGGGCGTCCTCGTGATCTAGGAGATTGTCGTAACTCTCCTATCACAAAAGCATTGTTAGGGAGCTTGTAGCTTCCACAACCGTCCTCCTGGATGATGAGATTGATATCAAAGATGGTGGGGATGGTGGGAATGGCGGGTGTCTCTGTCGCAGAAGTGGACGCGAGAGTGGCGGGGTCAATGTATGGTGTGGATGGGCCCTCATCATTCTTTGGCACTTGGGGAATTTTGTAATACTTTGCCTCAAGATTTTTGCAATATGAAAATAGTACGGGATCTCCATGGACAGTAATCTCTTGTCCATTATGTGTAAATTTCACACATTGGTGGAAGGTTGATGCTACGGCTTTCATCGCATGGATCCATGGGTGTCCCAGGAGGATATTATATGGCAAGTCAAGGTCCAAGACCTGACAGGTGGTTTCCATGATGGTAGGCCCTACTTGAATAGGGAGTTTAATTATTCCTTGAGACACTCTTTCTTGGTCGTCATATGCTCGTATCGTGATGCCCTTACCTTTGTTGATGGAATCTTCTAATATTTTCAACTGCTTGATGAGGCTGAGAGAACAGATGTTCAAACCCGCACCTCCATCCACCAAGACCCTTTTGATTTTTCTCGTGTTTACAATGGATTCTAAGTGAAGTGCACGGTTGTGAGATGGTTAGGCGGGGAAATCTTGGTCAAAGAATGTAAGGAGATTAGGCGTTATGATATTTCTGACCATAGCTTGGAATTGCTCCACCTCGAGATCGGCAGGGACAGTGGATGAGGCTAATGCTTCCTCGAGAATCTTTTTATGCATTGATAAGATTTTTAACAACTCCATGATGGAGATGTGTGTTGGTGTTCTCTTGAGTTGGTCTAGGACATTGTAACCATTAGGCATGGATCTAGATGAAGGGACTCTATTTGGTTGGGATGATCCTGCGATGGTTACGTTGTTGCCTCTTGTGGTGACTCCACAATCTTCGGCATGGGCGCCCTTGATGGTGATGACCATGCAATCTTCATTTAGGGAGGTGATGACCATTTTGTACACATGATTCACACTGCCCTTCCCTTTATCATTTTTATTCCCTTTGTTTCCATGATTCGACATCGAATTCATGTAGATTTTAAGATCCTAATTTCCAGTAGGTTGTTCAACGTTTATGATTTTCTTGTCAATGAGATCTTGGATGATATTTTTGAGTCTCATGCAATTGTTTGTGGTATGACCTTTGATTTTATGAAATTCGCAAAGTTGATTTTCGTTATACCAAGGGTGTTTGACGTCAGTTTCTTGGTAATTCTCGAATGTAGGAGGCTTGATGAGTTTTTCATCGATCAATTTTTTCATTATGTCCTCCAGTGGTTCCCCCAGAATGGCATATTTTCATTTGGGATAAATTTTGCGTTGGGGTGGTCCCCTTTGGTCATTAAGATTATTGATGGTTTGATTGTTGTTGGGTTGGTATGTTGTGTGATGAGTGTTTTGGCGTTGATTTTGGATTTGTGGTGTAGGTGTATTTTGGCGTGGACCACTAATGATTGCCTTGGCATCAACGATACCATCATTAGTAATGTTCTTGTTCCTTGCCCATGAGCGAGGTTTATCATTGTAATTGGATGGTGGGCGGTTATTTTTTTGTTCGTGATATGATGTTGATTCCACAGGTTGGGTCACAAGGGCTCTTTCGATGCTGAGCGCTTTGGAGATTAATTGCTCATATGTGGTGATGCCCTGAACCTTGAGATGAAATGTCAGGCGGCTTTCAAGGTTGGCTATGATGGTGCACACTTGTTGTTCTTCTGGCATGGTCCACTTGCTCTGATTGGCCTTGGATCGCCATCGTTGAAGGAATGAAGCAAAAGATTCATTCTTTCCTTGTTTTAGAGTGTATAGTTCTTCAAGACTAACATCCATTGCAATGTTACATGCCTAGTTCTTAATGAATGTGTCCCTAATTTCTTGGAATGTTCTAATGCCTGAAGGTAAGTGAGAGAACCATTCTATAGTGGGGCCTACCAAGCTCCTAGGAAATAGTCGCATTAGATAAGTATCGTCATATGCGACCTCCATGCAATGAACCTGGAATTCCCTAATGTGATCTTCAGGGTTTCCCATCCCTCGATATTTTTTCAAATTTGGGGATTTCAAATCCCTTGGGGAATGGTTTCATCTCTAGGCTCCTATCAAATGGATAGGGACACAAGTTGCTTGGTGTTTTGGTTGTTCGCCCTAATTGGAGGTTGAGCACTTGTTGCGAGAGAAACCTAAGTTGTGTCATCACATCATTTTGTGGATCAGGGGGTGGGATGAAAGTGTTTTGGGGTGTTTGAATTGTGGGTTGGATGAGTGGATTGGTCAGTGCGTTGTTCGATGGTATCTGTATGTTCTGGCGGGCGAAGTAGGCTTCTACTTGCTTTTGTATGAACAACCCTTGTTGTTGATCTTGTTGTTGTTGTGCTAGGATTTGTGCTTGTTGTTGCGCTTGTTGCTGTTCCAACAACACTTGTTGTTGTGCTTGTTGTTGTTCCCACAATGATGGTTGTTGGGCTGCCAATTCTGCTGCTTCTTGCTACTCTTAGTATTGCTTTAGTGCTTGCTGATATGCTTGCACTTGTGCTGCTTGTGCAAGAAGTTGTGCTTGTGCTTATGCTTGTTGTGCTTGATATTGAGCTTGTGCTTGTGCTGCTTGTTACTGCAATAAAATTTGTGCTTGAGCAGCCCTTTGTGCTTGTAATGCTTGTGCGGCTTGGGCAGCTTGAGCGGCTTGTTGTTGTTGTTGCAGTAAAGCTTGGGCTTGTTGCGCTTGTAATGTGGCTTGTGTAGCTTGGGCAGCTTGTGCGGCTTGAGCGGCTTGTTGTACAATTTTCTTTTTGAACTTGTTGGTATCCTCTTTGAAAAGCAGCTTGCAATGCTACGCCGTATTGACTTGATGTGGTGAAAGTTGGTGGTGGTGGAGGTGGTGGTGGATTTGGAATGGTGTTCATGAAGGTGGTGTTGATGTTTTGGGTGTTGGATAGTGGTATTGATGTGATGGTTGGTCCTTGAGAGACCATGCTTTGTGATGTTAGGGGTGTGTTTGATGATGTTGCCATTGCTTGTGTGTTTTTTGTTTGTTGTTGCGATATCAACGACAAATTTTGGGTGCTTGGTGCAATGCTTTGATTGATACTTGGTAGGGGAGGAAGCCCTAAACCAAGGAGTGGTGCAGATGATAATGGAAAAGGCGAAAGAGGTGGGAAGGTGAGGGGTGTGAGTTGTTGTGAAAATGTCGTGGTGTCGAATAGGCCCCCTAGTTTGAACATATCTCCCTCTTCTTGTGAATTTGTGAGAAGAGGTGTTTGTGGCATTGCATGAAAAAATGATGATGATGGGTCATGATGGAATGTGAGAGGAACATTGTTGTGTAATGGGTTTTGGGGTATATTTTGTTCCAATGTGGTGTTTGCGTCCAAGTTTTGATTATTAACAAGGGGATGTGATTGAAGAGCATTGAGAAATGTATTTCCCTTGTTGACATTGGGTTGGGTTGGAGCAAATGATGTCGTGATTTGCGGAATGTTTTGCGTGAAGTTTTGGGATGGAGGTGTAGATGAAATGGGGATGGTGGATGAGATAGGTGGAAAGGATGTCTCCACTATAGTATTGACGTCAAAATCTGAAGGTAACTTGGCCCCTTGTTTTTCTAGTTCAAGCATGTATAATGAAGGGTTGAGTCTCATCATGATGTTGATGATTTTATGATTCTCCATATTTTGAAGCATTTCAGTCATTTCTTCGCCAGACATTCCAAAGGTAAGATCCTCTCCTTGATTTTCTTCTTGCGGATTTTGCGATGATGAGAGGGTCAACGGATTACTTGATTCAGCTGGATTCATTTCTTCATTTGTTTGGCTAAGATCACTTGAAGCGGGTGTTTCTTTGTTGGCTTCCATACTCTTCTTGTATTGAGATCTAGTTAGAACCATAAAAAAAGGATCAATCTTCGAGAATATGGGAGATGAATCTCTTGATTCTTTGGATTGATCTCTATTTTATGTCCCAAAGTAGAAGGTTTTAGGATGCCTTGAGGATCAAAGGTGATGATGTGATGATGATGCTTAAGGATGGATGATGCGAATGTTTTTGGCTTTTGATAAATCTTGAATGAGATACTAGGCTTTTAGGACTTGCAGATTTTGATTTTGATTTTGGGATTTTGAGATTTTGTCCTTGATTTTGATTTTAATTTTGATTTGGATTTTGAACAAAAATACCCTAAGATGTTGGATGATGATCTAAGGGATAGCTTTGTTTAAAGGATGATAATATGAATATGTGTGAGGAGAAGGATGCATCTACCCACACCTATTCAAACAAGATTATTGTTTCACTAAGCATATTAAGAAGGATTCATCTACATACACTAAGCTAGACAAGATGATTTTGATAACTTTGACTAAGTATATGCAAAAGGATGCATCTACACATGCCTAGCCAAAGGTGTTTTGATAAATATTTTTAAGGATTTAGTCTCAATGATTTTGATGATTTTGATTTTTCCACAAAGCCTAGTATTTAAGGATGATTTCAAGATTTTCCAAAAGGTGATGATGAGATGGATTTGTTTTGATGTTTTGGAGGATGGATGAAAAAGAGATTTTGATATGTTTTGATCCTAAAATGAACCTAAAAAGGTACACTTTGTTTTCCTAGACCTAGGTATTGAAGAGCATGCAAATACTTCCTAATGACTTTTGTAACCAAGAAATGATTTCATTTGAACATTCATTTTTGGATTTCCAACCAATTATTTGTTTTTCTTTTGGGATGGTGGGTCTTCAACACATATGAAAGTTCCTTTTGCTTAGCTTTGCTTAATGTCTTTATTTTACCAAAAACACTTTCTTCAATTAGGTTTTCAAACTAAGATGTCCAATGTCTTAATTTCTTCAAACCCCACAAGATATGTTATGTGGAAATTCAATGAACTTAAGGCGAGGGTTTTCCTATTGTTTACTTAAGGAGACAAATCGAGATATAATCCAATGTTTAGAAACCTCTAAGGATGTGAATCCCAAGGGAAAGCAATAACATATGGATTGAGTCAATTGTATTTGTCCTCAAAAGGGTTTGAAATTTGGATGATGTTAAGTGTTTGTTTTTGAGATGTTTTCGATCAAGCAATGCATTTTGTAACCTAAGAATAAGTACAATCCTATGGATGTGTAAGACAATATTTGTTGGATTCCCACTTGGACAAGTCCAACTACGCTTATCTCTAGTGAATGGTTAGATGCTTGACCCCACTGGCTCCCCTCGACGACACTCACTTATATAGGGCAACCAAGCATCAACACCCATGAAACTCCAATGGCATGTTTTCCATTTCTACTAGAAGACCGTAAAAGTGTGGGGTGTCTTGAGAACGACCGTTCTTGCACCAACAAATAGATAAAAGGATTTTGGAAAATTCTAGCACATGGGTTTTAGTAAAGACTTTATGTTCGTGGAGATTGACCCATACGGCAAGAGTCCCCTTTCGGATCCATCTTGTCAGAATCAGTCGCGTGATATTAGCATTTCTTCCAATATCCACATTTATATCCTGATTGGAAATACTCTTGGCTTTAGAGTCTTACCAATTGAGTCGTTCCCTTGGGTGAGTACTTTTTCCCCAAGGCAGGCCCTCTAGGATAAAAAAAGCGAATGAAGAACAATATTCCTAACTCGATCAATCCTTGTTGGCAACAAGGAGAGAGAATATACGCAACAAAGCCCCCACTCACACTCGCACAATATGTTGTTCAATTTTAAGCCCAAATCGAAGTGTGGAGGTGATTGCTTTGTCTTAACCCAAAGTCATGAAAAAGGCCTTTTGATTCTCAAGATTGCTATAAAGCGTGAGAGAAGCGCATACATTCTTTTTCAATGCCTTTAGTCTAAGTAAGCCCTCACAAAAAACAAAGCTACACTTGTTCTTTTTAGATCCTCAAAGCAAAATGTGAGTTTGTTTTAGAGCACCAAATTACAAGTGAAAGACATTTGTTCAATTTGTTAATCCAATAAATGAAATCTAGTAAGTTGTTGATCTTATTCTTCGTTTTAACCTTTGCAAGAAGAAATTGAAAGGTTCTTTTTTAAGCCCAAATGAAAACTAGTGTTCTAAGAATGGAAAGATAACAAATCCTCAAAATAGTATTAAATAAACACTAAAGTGTTAAAAAACACTTTGATTTTGTAAGACATAGCCCTCATGCTCCTTCTTTCCTCAATTTCGATTTCCAACCTACAAAGAAGAAAAACAGATCATATTCTAGAAAAATACAGAAATTAAAAGGCAAAAAAATAGAAGATAAATTAATCATAAATATGAAACTGATCCGGGGGATAATTTTTCAGTGAAAATTAAAGTGTTCCCAATACTCCATATTTCAGCTCCATCAGAAAGAGAACGACGTCCTGATTCCAACGCAACTTGAACGGGTCGAAAAGGACTCCGTTTGTGCAAGTTACGGCCAGTCAAACTTTCAGTCAAACTGGCTTCAGGGGCGTCCAGAAGGCAAAAAAAATAATCATCTCAGAAATCGACAGAAATGGCGTCATCGCGAAGAGCTCGTCGAGACGATTCCGATGGCGTTCGTTTCGTCAAAATCCGACGACGTATGCTCGAGTTACAAGCAGTCAAACTTCAGTCAACTTGAGGGTACAGAGGATGACGTCAGCAGATTGTCCGTACTGTACGGATTCCACACGGTCGAATTCCAGCGAAACACGTGGCAAGTGACTCATCTGTACGGACCAATCATATGTTGACACGTGGCATCCGTACGGATGACGTGGCATCATCCGTGGCAGACAACTCGGCAACAGTAGGCAGACACGTGGCATCAGACGTGGCAAAGTCTGGTGAATGGCATTCTGACATGTGTCATCCTCGTCAGCGTACGAGAGGCTTCATCAGCGTACCCGTCGGCTCTGTCAGCGAATGGAATTCGGACACGTGTCTCCAAGTCAGCATATTGGCATTCGCGTCTGTGGACACATCAGTAGGGTCTGGCGAGTAGTTTGTTGCCACGTGGCCAGAGGTCTTTGGCGGTCGTTTTGAATTGTTTTTAACAAAAGTCTGTGCGCGGCCCGAACCCGCGATCTCCTGCGTAACGGCCGGAGGTTCTACCATTGCACCCGCTATGGGTGGCTTAACCATATGCGGAGAGCGGTTTGTTTTATTGTTATATTTGCTTGAAATGGTTGGTAAAACGTGGTCGGCGGGTTTGGAACCGCCGACCACCCTCCAAACAAAAGAATTGTCCACCACTGCGCCACGAAACATTTCTATGTATATACTGGCACATATTTTGTTTTGTTATTAAGTTGTTGGCCGAGCCATATCAAAATGGCTTAATAAAGCCAAAACAAGCAAGATTTGTAATAACCATCTGAACCAGAAGATTGAAAAGGCTAAAACAGACCTGATACGAGCTGATCAGGGAATATATGCACTTAATGAAGTGGTTAAGCCTAATTAGGCAAGTTTTTTGTATAAAAGGAGGGGTATAGACCTTTGTTTTCCAAGTCCAGGTGGAGATAGCGAGAGAATGCTCGAGAGTTCTTGAAGACGTTCCTGCATATCAGAGTACTGTCATGCTGCTGAATGCTTGAAGGAGATAGTCTTGAAGCCATTGTAATTGAATTTGGAGCTAATCGAATCGGTCCTCCATTGGAGAGGGACCCGGAGACGTAGTCCTTAGGGATGAACTCCGTTATCAATTGTGGTTTCGTCTCTCTATTTCTTCTCTCTTTCTTTCTCAGTTCATTATCTTGGCATTTATTTTATGTTATGTTCATTATTTCATTTGAGCATTTAATTTGTAATCATTTAAGTTAAGCGTTGTAATAATTGATCCTTTAACGTTAAGCATTTTGTAAGCAACTAGTCCTAGATCCTAAATAGATCAAGTTGGTATCAGAGCTATGTATGTGGCTTGTATTGCAATTTGAATGCTAACGAGATCCAGGTTGCAACGAGGCGAAGGAGAACTCGAAGAATACAATCCAGAAATCGGAAGACGAAGAGTTAATCAACCGTCACAGATGGAAGCAAAAGAAGGTGGACAAAGTTCAGAGCTTAGTGTCAAGGATTTCCAGAAGTTATTTCTTGACATGAAGGCAATGGTGGACGAACTTTATGCTGAAAAGAAGAAGCACGAAAAGGGAGGTTCTTCAAAGCACAAGAAGCAGGAAGATCAGAAAGACACAGAGGGGAAAGCTCCAAAAACTCCTTCTCCTCCATCTTCTCCCTCTTCTTCTTCTCCCCCTTCTTCTCCTCCTTCTCCTTCTCCTTCTTCTAATGTAAATCCATTTAAGAGCAAGTCTAAGCCTGTAATTAAGCTTGATGTAAAATTTGAGTTACCTAAATACTGTGGGGAGTTAAATGCTGAGAAATTAGACGATTGGGTCCAACAAGTAGAAGTATACTGTAGGATACAAGGCCTAGTAGAAGATGCTTCTAGGATTCAATTAGCAACTCTCCGGTTGGGAGGTACAGCTCTCACCTGGTGGGAGAGTAAAACTCATGAAGAAAGTGCTCGCCATGGTCAAGTTAACATGTCTTGGATGGAGTTTGTTGCTGCCCTTAGGAAACAATTCTACCCTTTAGGTTACATGCAACAGTTAACCATGAATTGGCAAACCTTTAGGCAAGGTAAGGGGCAGTCTGTCCAGGAGTATACGCATGAGTTTAGGAAATGGGCCATTGCTCTAAATGTTCCCTTGTATACCCAAGACACATTACTTAAGTATATTGGTGGTTTACATTCTTACCTTAGGCACACTATTTTGATGTTGAGTCCCAACAATCTAGACGAGGTGTCTGTTCAAGCTACTCATATAGAGTCAAGGGGTAAGAATACTTTTAGTGATAACTTTTCCAAGAAGCCATCTAAGTTCGAGGGTAAGTCTAAAGAAAAAGACAAAGATAAAGGCAAAGGGAAGAAGACAGCTACAGCTAAGAAAGAGGGTGAGAAACCTACGTGCTCCCATTGCAAGAAAGAGGGGCATGATGATTCAAGATGTTGGAAGCTTCATCCTGAGTTGAGGCCGAAAAGATATGGAGGTGATAAAGGCAAGCAGAAGACTACTGCAGTGATTCAACAGGATCTTGGTTCAGACTCCGGAGATGAGACAAAGATTGTTGCTACCGGAATCCAAGGTAAAGGGAAAGGTATATCTCTCTCATCTGATGCAAGTTTTTCTAATGCCAGTGCAAGTACAAGTAAAGAATCTTCTCCTAAGGTTGATAAGCAAAGAAATGAATTGTTTCATATTCGTGTTGTAACAAAACACACTAAGATTGATACTCTGTTTGATACGGGTTCACAAGTAAACTTAATATCTGAAGAAGTTGTAAAGAAACTTAATTTGGCTACAACACCTCATCCGAAACCATATCCACTTGGATGGGTTTGCGATGATGCTCAACTACAAGTAACTAAATAGTGTAAATTGAGATTTGCTATCACTGCAAACTTTGTAGATGAGGTAGAAGTCGATGTGGTCCCTTTGGATATTTGTGGGCTTGTGTTAGGGAGTCCTTATCTTTATGACAAAAAAACAATCTTTTATAGGGGGGAGAATAAGTATCATCTTTTTAAAGATGGGGTAGAATACATTGTACGGGCACATAAGGTGAAGACTAATCTTACACTAGTTAATGCTGGTCAAATGAAGAGGTTGGTCAATTCAAGTAAAAACTTTGTATTGATGTTGGTAAAAGCCAAAGAAGATGATAAATCTGAGGTATTCAGTCGAACTTTGAAAGATCATGTAAGTCATGTAAAGAAAGTCTTTGATGTATTGAGAAAAGAAAAATTGTATGTAAAGATGTCTAAATGTGAATTTGCTAAGACATCCTTAGTGTACTTAGGCTATGTCGTAGGGAGTGGTCAATTGAAAGTAGACCCTGCGAAGGTTGAAGCTATTGTAAAATGGCCTAAGCCAAGTACAGTCACAGAGGTCAGAAGTTTCCTAGGTGCAGTTCAGTACTGGAGAAAGTTTATTGCAAACTTCTCTTTTATAGCATCACCATTACATGCATTAACCAGTACAAAGGCAACTTTTCAGTGGGGAGGTCCACAACAGAAGGCTTTCGACACTTTGAAGGGAAAGTTGAGCACCGCAGTTTTGGCCTTACCAGATCTACATCAACCATTTGAGATCGAGACAGATGCGAGTGGGTTTGCCATGGGAGCAGTACTCATGCAAGGAGGTAAACAGTTTGCTACCACTCTGAAACTTTTTCAGGAGCAGTAAGTAACTATCCCATATGATAAAGAACTTTATGCTTTAGTTCAGAGTGTTAAAAAATGGAAACACTACATAATGGGGAAAAAATTGTAATCCACACTGATCACCAACCACTACAATACTTGCACTCACAAACTAAACTGCAACAAAGTAGGCACTTTCGGTGGATGGGTTTTCTACAACAGTTTCATTTGGTTATTAAGTATAAGAAAGGTACCCATAACAAGGTAGCAAACATGCTCTCTAGACCTCCTATGATGAATGCTTTGATAATCCTTCAGAATAGTTCTATGGTTCATGAAAGTTTTCAGGAACAATATGCTAATGATGAGAACTTTAAGGATATCTATACTGCTTTAATGAAAGGTAAACATGTAGAAGAGAAAGACTATTATGTGCAGGATAAATTGTTATATCACTTGGGTAAATTATGTGTTCCAAAAGATGAACAAGCACAGGTGATTAGAGAAGCACATACCTCATTGATTGCAGGACACTTTGGGGTAAACAAAACATTGACTCAGCTGCAGAAATATTGCTATTGGCCTCATATGCAAGAAACTGTAACTAAGTATATTAGAGGTTGTGTTATGTGTGCAACTAGTAAGCCTAGTAACAGGAAATTGGGCTTGTACACACCTCTACCTGTACCTTCTCGTCCATGGGAAAGTGTGTCAATGGACTTTGTTGGGGGGTTACCTATGTCTAGGAAGGGACATGATTATCTATATGTAGTAGTTGATCGGTTCAGCAAAATGTGTATCTTAATGCCATGTAAAAAGCAAGTCACTGCTGAACTGACAGCTCATTTGTACTTTCAATTTGTATGGGTTCATTTTGGGTTACCTACTTCTATTGTATCGGATCGAGATTCTCGATTCTTGGGGGAATTTTGGTCAACTTTGTGGGGACTCATGGACACTAAACTGAAAAAGAGTACGGCCTTCCATCCGCAGACCGACGGGCAGACAGAGGTTGTAAACAGGACAGTTGTGCATCTACTCAGAGGTTACTGCAGTAAGCATCCTAAGTTGTGGGATGAGAGTCTTCATTATGTGCAGCATGCCTACAACCATGCAACACACTCTTCTACTAAGAGGTCTCCTTTTGAGACATGCTTTGGTTATGTGCCCAAGACACCGATGGATTTTGTTTTTGGAAAAGATGATGTTGAAGATGGACATGCCATGATAGAGAAGGCTTTGAAGTTCATCCAGAAAGTCCAAGCAATTCATCAGGCAGTGGAAGCACAATTGGAACAGAGCCAAGCAAAATACAAGGTTCGCCATGACAAGCATCGCATTGATCATCATTTTCAGGTTGGAGACAAAATTTGGTTACATATCAGCAAGGAAAGGATGCATCCAAGCAAAGCAAGATGGATGGAGATTGGTAAAGTGAGGGAACTTTACCCTCACTTACTTTCCAAGTAATCAAGCTTTCGGAGGTCCCAAAGCTCTCCAGTGGGGAGGCCTGATCCGGGGGATAATTTTTCAGTGAAAATTAAAGTGTTCCCAATACTCCATATTTCAGCTCCATCAGAAAGAGAACGACGTCCTGATTCCAACGCAACTTGAACGGGTCGAAAAGGACTCCGTTTGTGCAAGTTACGGCCAGTCAAACTTTCAGTCAAACTGGCTTCAGGGGCGTCCAGAAGGTGAAAAAAATAATCATCTCAAAAATTGACAGAAATGGCGTCATCGTGAAGAGCTCGTCGAGACGATTCCGATGGCGTTCGTTTCATCAAAATCCGACGACGTATGCTCGAGTTACAAGCAGTCAAACTTCAGTCAACTTGAGGGTACAGAGGATGACGTCAGCAGATTGTCCGTACTGTACGGATTCCACACGGTCGAATTCCAGCGAAACACGTGGCAAGTGACTCATCTATACGAACCAATCATATGTTGACACGTGGCATCCGTACGGATGACGTGGCATCATCCGTGGCAGACAACTCGGCAACAGTAGGCAGACACGTGGCATCAGACGTGGCAAAGTCTGGCGAATGGCGTTCTGGCATGTGTCATCCTCGTCAGCGTACGAGAGGCTTCGTCAGCGTACCCGTCGGCTCTATCAGTGAATGGAATTCAGACACGTGTCTCCAAGTCAGCATATTGGCATTCGCGTCTGTGGACACATCAGTAGGGTCTGGCGAGTAGTTTGTTGCCACGTGGCCAGAGGTCTTCGGCGGTCGTTTTGAATTGTTTTTAACAAAAGTCTGTGCGCGGCCCGAACCCGCGATCTCCTGTGTAACGGCCGGAGGTTCTACCATTGCACCCGCTATGGGTGGCTTAACCATATGCGGAGAGTGGTTTGTTTTATTGTTATATTTGCTTGAAATGGTTGGTAAAACGTGGTCGGCGAGTTTGGAACCACCGACCACCCTCCAAACAAAAGAATTGTCCACCAGTGCGCCACGAAACATTTCTATGTATATACTGGCACATATTTTGTTTTGTTATTAAGTTGTTGGCCGAGCCATATCAAAATGGCTTAATAAAGCCAAAACAAGCAAGATTTGTAATAACCATCTGAACCAGAAGATTGAAAAGGCTAAAACAGACCTGATACGAGCTGATCAGGGAATATATGCACTTAATGAAGTGGTTAAGCCTAATTAGGCAAGTTTTTTGTATAAAAGGAGGGGTATAGACCTTTGTTTTCCAAGTCCAGGTGGAGATAGCGAGAGAATGCTCGAGAGTTCTTGAAGACGTTCCTGCATATCAGAGTACTGTCATGCTGCTGAATGCTTGAAGGAGATAGTCTTGAAGCCATTGTAATTGAATTTGGAGCTAATCGGATCGGTCCTCCATTGGAGAGGGACCCGGAGACGTAGTCCTTAGGGACGAACTCCGTTATCAATTGTGGTTTCGTCTCTCTATTTCTTCTCTCTTTCTTTCTCAGTTCATTATCTTGGCATTTATTTTATGTTATGTTCATTATTTCATTTGAGCATTTAATTTGTAATCATTTAAGTTAAGCGTTGTAATAATTGATCCTTTAACGTTAAGCATTCTGTAAGCAACTAGTCCTAGATCCTAAATAGATCAGAAACACATGCTAAAAAATAAAATTTTCCCTTTTACTGTCTCCCAGCGTCGCAACTCGTGAAGGCGTCGCAGTTTGTTCTCCCAGCGTCACCCTCACAGTGCAGCTTACTAGTCAACAACGCTCTGTGTCAGGACAGAGAGCTCGATTGCATCACAATTTTTCCCAGTGTCACAGTTTGTGTCCAACATCGCTGTTTTCAAAAATTTCAAAAAGTCTTGCAATTCAATGAGTCCAGCGGCGGAGTTAAAAATTTAAATTTTTTGGTGGGATGAGCCCAGCGGTGCAGTTTGTGTTTTACGCGGTGCCATATAGCGACGCTGACGAGCCCGCAGTGCCAAAACAACAACGCTGATGAGCCCGCATTGGAATTTCCTATGTGAAGAAAAAATACAGAAATTTCAAGAAAATGTTAGAAATAATGATGTTAAGCCCTCCTTCTAGCGCCAAATGTGCGAACCCCAACCTTGGTACCTGCAAAACATGGAGAATAAACACCTCAAGTTAGATATTGCAAGCCAAAACAAGGATTCCCCATGAAATCCATTTACAACCTCAAACTAGGAATGAAAATAGTGAAGAACACAATGAAAATGATGAAATAAAGATTGAATCCTAATTTAAATGTGCAAACTCATGATCCCATGGGGGAATTAGTGCCAAGTTGATGTGAAAATTGGCCCTTTCCCAATTCCTATGATGCAAGCTTCGAATGTTGGAGAGATTGATCCACTTTGTTAGTGAAGAATGAAGACTCCAAGCCAAAAATCTGCAAAACCTAGCTATGACTCAATGATGATGGATGGAATTGAAGAGATATTTGAGCATGGTAACTTTGCTTGGATTGTGGATGATAAAATGAGGATATGAGCTCTTTATTTATAGGATTTCAAGATGGATGAATGCTCAAATTTGAGCAATGTGGGACTAACATTCATCCAATGATATGATGCCACTTGTCAAGCTATGAATGGATGATGGATGTGCAAGATTTGGGGTTTGTGCCAATAAATGCAAATATTTGAATTTCAAATTTGTTGAAATGACATGCAAGAGGGAAGGAAAATGTAATAAATGCCACTTGGCTCAAGGCAAAGGACATGTAAGATGAAGTTATTGCCTTGTTGGATGTACATGTTGACTTGGAATTTTTGAATTCAAATTGAGAGAATATTCCAAAAGATGCCTTGTGAGGAAAATAGGGATTTAATAAATGAATTAAATCTATTTTCATGTGCAACTTGCATTATCTAGAGGATGTGACATGAGATGAGGTTAAATTAATCAAAGGTTAATTAATTTAACAGAAGAGATTAGATGATGTGACTTATTTGACTTAGATTTATGGATTTATTTAAATCAAGTAAGAGAGGAATATGATAAGAGGTTAATTAAATAAGGATTTTGATTTATTTAATTAAAAAAGATGGTGTTAGATTAAATCAAATAAGGTTTTAATTTATTTAATTTAATGGGCAGACCTTAGAGATTTAATCAAATAAGTTGATTATTTAA
This sequence comes from Sequoia sempervirens, assembly GCA_007258455.2. NCBI lineage: Eukaryota > Viridiplantae > Streptophyta > Pinopsida > Cupressales > Cupressaceae > Sequoia > Sequoia sempervirens. The sequence continues at coordinate 745,228,754 of VDFB02058242.1, read as the reverse complement.
TTAAATAGGGATAATTAGATCAGATGGATTGATTTAATTAACAAGAGAGAATTGACTTAATTAGATAAAATGATTTATTTAATTAAGAGATGAATATTTATGAATTTAATCAGATAGGGGGATTTTATTAAATGGTTAGACCAAGAGATGATTAAGGAAGAAACGATGTTAGTAAGTCAGGATCAAATGCACGATGTCAATCAGTATATTTTACATGTCTACAGATTGTTTGGTTGATAGATTTGTAGGTTTGGACTTGAATTTAAATCTACCATAGGGAAAGGTGTTCCAAACTTTAGATTGGGCATACTCAGATTTGTTGTACCATTGAGGTTTGTAGGAGATAATGATCCCATGTATGGATTGTATAAATGTGAGTTTTGATAATCCATTGGTTTTGTAAGGCTTTGATAGTTTGGTTGACTTAGATCACTCATGATGTATGGAGCAAGTTTATATTCCATGTTCATCTTGTGTTTTGACCTTGTTGACCTCTAAGGGATTTAGGACCAATTATGAGATGAAGGATGAAAGGGGTGACTAATATGCGAGTTGAAATTTTAAGACCCTTGGAGGAATATTAGACTTTAGGATTCTTTGGATTTTTTTATTTGGATTGGATTTGATTTGATTTGGATAATGGACTTATAATCCCCAAGATGTTGGATGTTATCTTGGAATAAACTTGTCCACAAGGATGATAATTTAACTAGATGTATGAGGAAGGATTCATCCACACACACACAACTAAACAAGGTGATTTTGATGTTGATTTGAAGGATTTTACCAAAAGTCTAGTATGAATGATTTTTCCAATGGTTCAAAAGTTGTTTGTGAGATGGGATTTGATTGGTTTTTGAGATGGATGAAATGATTGGTTGTTTTGATCCTAAATGAACCTAAGGGGGTCTTGTTTACAAGACCAAGGTTTTAAAGAACATGTTTTTCCCTAAGAGTACTTCAAACCAAAAGATAAATGTTTGGTCAAAATACCATAAGACAAAAGATAAGCAAGCACATGTGTGGGGTTCAATTCATTTCATCTTGATTAATGAATTGATTTTACCACATCCACACTTCTTGCTTAGCTTTTCAAACTAAATGTCTATGTCTCAATTTCCTTTTCATCCCACAAGGTCCATTATGTGGAAATCAAGAAAATCAAGGCAATAGTTCCCTAGTGTTGACTTTAAAGAGAGAAAATTGAGATATAAACCCAAATACTTAGAAGACTCTAAGGATAAAATCCCCAGGGACAAGCAGTAGCACTTGGATTTTTTCAAAGATATTTGCTCCTTCTAAAGGTTTGAAATTTGATGTCCTTGTTGAATGTTTTTTTTAAAGATTTTGGATCCAAGCAATGTGTTTAACTGACTCAAAGATTGCACAACCCTAGGATGGAAGAGAAAATATTTGTTGAGTTTCCACTTGGATAAATCTAGTTGCACTTATTCAAAGCGGATGACTAGAAGCTTGACCACACTAGCTCCCCTCCACGACACTCACTTTTATGGGTCAACCAAGCTTCAGTTCTCATGAATCTCCCATGACAAAATTTTCATCTCTATAAAGAACAACAAATATGTGGGAAGGCTCCGGAGGTTTGACCTCCTGATGCCAACAAATATTGGGATTTTGGATTCTAGACAAAGGTTCATAGTAAGGCCATCTAGTTTAGGGGGTGCAATGATAAAATCCTTGTGGGAGATCTTCCAACCCTTAGAACAAGGGCTTTACGCATCATAAAGACACTGGGGGAGAGTTACCATGCACCGCTTCCCATTGTTTATGATTTTCATTACAACCACAAATTTATATAGCAGTTTGGAAGAGCCTAGCTTATGCTCGTTATCACTTGGGTCATTCCCCTAAGGTGAGTACTTTTTCCTACCAAGGAAGTCCCTCTAAAGGTAAACAAAAGAGAGTAAGTACATTTGTAGTTTGATCAATCTTTGTTTGCATGAATAAAGAGAGAACACACGCAATATACTTATCTCACACTAGCAAGATTTGTTCAATTTTTAAGAGCCCAAATTGAAGTCTGGAGGCAATATTTTAGACCACTTAATATCACCAAAATACTTTTGATTCTCAAGATCGCCGTGAAGCATGAGAGAAGTGCATATGCCTTTTAATGGTATTAATTTGAAAAAAAAGATTACAAAACATGAAAAACACATGTTCATTTTAGACCTCAAAAGCAGTAATGGATTCCTTTTATAGCACCAAATCAAGTGTTTGAAGTTGTTTTGTTTAATTTTTAAATCCAAAACCAGCTCTAGTAAGTTCCTAATGTTCTTTTTAACCCTTTGATTGTTCTTTTTAAAACCCAAATGAAATTTATTTGAGTCCTAAAAACTTGAAGATAACAAAAGCCTTAAAGATGGGATTACAATTGTTCCCAAAGTGTTTAAAAATATTTGTTACAATCATGTGATAATGCCATAAGAAGTCTTCTCGTTTCCTCTCTTTCCTATACAATGGATATCAAATGCTTTTCACTTTAATGCTCCATGATATTCTTAAAACCTAGAAGCCATTCTCAAAATGTTAGATGAGATCAAGAAATAAGAAGATATGAGGGTTAGATGAATGATTAAGCATAAAAACCCTAAAATTTAGACCACGATGTGTTTTGACTTTAGGTGTAAAATTGAAAATTTTAACTCTACAAAAATTAAGAAACACTTACATCATTACATAGCTTATGAAATTATGCCCCATTTCAAAAAAAAAAGCTTCGAAAAAGACCTTTGTATGACCAAGATATGGCTATTTTAAGATTGACTATAAAAGGGTTAAAACAAGGAGCATATGTGCTAAAATATAGACCAGATGCTCTAAACCAAAGACTAGATGTGCTAAAACGGAGACTAGATGCACTAAAACTTAGACCATATGCGCTAAAACTCAGACCAAATGTGCTAAAACTCAGACCATATGAGCTAAAATATCTTGTATATGCATTGAAATAGTAGGTAAATGCGCTAGAAGATGTCACGTATGCGCTATAATAGAGCCTAGATGTGTCAAAAGTCACCACCTATGTGCTGAAAGAAGCCACGGGTGCACTACATCGAGATTCATGACCAAACCTGCCAGAAAATGTTAAAAACCCGATTGGGCCCTCCTAGCGCCAAAATGTGAATGGTAGCTCTAGACCTGTTCAAACATAGAAAAACAACACAATGTTAGTCATCAAACAAATCTAAACTAACATTCCCCATGCAATTCATTCAAATTCCAAGAACAAGAAATGAAACAAATATAATCAAATAAGGACTATTAAATCTTGCTCAAAACATTCAAACCCTCAATCCCATGGGGGAATTGGTGTTGTTTTGATGTGGAAAATAGCCCTTTCCCAATTCCCTACAAGCTTGGATGATGAACTTGATGCTCCTTGATGAAAATTGACCATAACCTAGCTAAGATGGATGAAAGCTATGAAAACTTGGATGAAGTGTTGATAAATTTGCTCAAAACCTATAGATAATGACTTTGCATAAAGTTGTGGATGATTGTGGATTCAAATGAACATGATGATCTTACATAGATTGTAGATGCTAAATAAAATAGAGAAGGCCTCTATTTATAATGGAGAAATATTGGAGAATGAAGAATAGGATGAATGTGGGATTAAAGATAGACCAATGGCATTGTGCCACTTGTCAACATGCTAATGAAGGAGAGTGGGGCACATTTTGAATAATGTGTATGTTAAATGCATGTAGGTGGAATTTGAAATTCAAAAGATGGCTTGTGCAAGAAGAGTTGTAAGAGGAGTTAATGCCAAGTTGGCTCAAGGAGAGGACATGTAAGAGCCTTTAATGCCAAGTTGGAGGAAAAAAGTCCTTTAGGAGGGAGAATTCAAATAATTGGAATATTCCAAGAATATGCCATATTTAAATGGAAAATAGAGGAATTAATAAATCAAATAAATTGATTTACATGTGCAACTTGCAAAAGCTAAAGGAATGGAGGATTAGTGTTAGGAGTTAATTAGGATTAATTAACTTATATTGAACTTAGTTGATTTGAAATTTGATTTAGATATTTAGATTTATTTAAATCAAATGAGAGGATAGTTGGGAGATCAGTAATTTAATTAAATAAATTTGATTTATTCAATTAAATGAAGAACATCATGATTTAATTAAATAAAGCTGATTTATTTAATTAAAGGAAGAACATTAGGATTTAATTAAATAAAGTTGATTTATTTAATTAAACGAAGAATATGATGAAATAACCTGATAATGTGTATTATCCAATTTTTAGGAGGAATTAATTAAATAAAGATTATTCAATTAATTGGTTAGTGTAGATGTGATCAAGAAAGAATTGGTGTTAGTTAATCAAGATCAAATGCATGATATCAATCAAGATATTTCAAGTGTCTACAATAATTATCAACTAGCTTGTGTGGACACATGTTGTAATTTAGGTGGGGGGAGTGTCAACTCATAAGTCCACGTGTCATCCATATCAACAAATTTGAAATGAGTCAATTTAAATGATGAATTGAATGATGGCTTGCATGTGTGAAATGTCACCAAACCGCCACCATTTTTTCTTGATGATACCCTTCATTAATGACTCTTTATTGCCTAGTCATAATCTCAAATGTCACCCAAAATAAATAAATTGGTGAGCTACATGACATTGGCGTCAACACTACAAAAGAAAGAATTGCAGGAAGAAGAAGTTGGGGTTTTCAAAAAGAGATTGCAGAAAAGGAAATTTAGCAGAGTGCTTGTTTGATTGCGCACAACTAAAACAATGGGAGGTCAACTAATTAGGAATGAACCCACGGTTCATGATGTGATAATGTAGGATGCACATTCTTTGGAAGAGTTTAGAAATTGTGGATGGTTGGATTATTTCTTGAAACTTGGCAGCTACAATGAGGACATTGTGCAAGAATTTGCACAAACACTCTTTGAGGGGAAGGCAACGGTAAAAGGGTTGGAAGTGATCATTACTGAGGAAATAATTGTCAAGGTAACGATTTTACCTACTGATGGTGAGCCATATCTTGTTAACAGAGATGCAAGGTCAGCCATGGATGAATTTACTGGACCCAGCGACCCTCCGTTGGTGGTGGATAAACAAGGTATGAATAGAAATTCTCTACCAGAGCCATGGAAACAAGTAGTTGTCCACATTGTCAAGTATATCACTTGTGAGGGCCGCTAGTCATGCCTCTATTTTGTACACTTCAAGCTCCTGAACCATATGAGGCATGGACAAAGAATGAACATGCCCAATGTGCTATATCACCTCCTTGTCATCATGGCAGCTAAAACACAGAAAGGTAGGGATAATTTTGTCTCTCACCATTGTTTAATAAAATTGTTAGTGGAAAATCCTCTGCAAGAAGTATCTGATGACATGGGAGGAGTTTGTAAATATTGATCAATTTAGACCAAAAAATATACGTCCTAGAGGTCAATCTCAACCTCGTAGGGTTAGTGGAGAAGAGAGGGTTGTTGAAACTACTCCTAGAGCATCAACCTCTAGTGCAAACCCTAGTTCAAACTCTCCTGCAGCTGAGCAAGCTATTGAAATTGGTTCTTTTGAGTCAGAATATTCAGGCGAGGAAAGTTCATCCTCAAATTCTGATGATAATGTCCCTTCCAAAACCCCAATTCAAACTAGGGTTTCCCTTAGGAGAGAAGAGGCACAAATGAAAGAAGCAGAAATGAGAAAAGGGAAGGCCAAGAAGCAAATGACAAAAAAAGCAACACCAAGCCCTAGGAAACGAAAGGCTAATAACACTGTTCTTCCTGCAGCCGAAGAAAAAGATAAAAACCCTCTTAAGAGATCAAAACCAACTGAGCCAGCCACTGGTGTACCTCCAAAAAGAAGCCCTGGGCTTAGAAAAACATCTAGGGAGGAGATGGAAGCCCTAATGGGGTAGGTGAATGTTAAGGAAAAATATATTTTTGAGGAACAAGAAAATATCAGATTGGCAGAGCTCATTGCCATTGCAGAACAAGTTGGGAATCAGGAACAAGACAAAATTCCAGAACCCCTACAACAAGAACAAGATGAGAATCCAAAATTACTGTAGCCAAAGCAGGATGAACAACCAGAATCACTGCAATTGGTGCCATTTGAACCATAGGAATCGGTGCTAGGAGAGATTTTGGTAGGAATAAACCTCCTGATTTTTCATGGAATGACAGCTCTGAAATTATGGAGTGAGATAAAAAGAAAAGAGGAGGAATGGAAAAAGGAAAAGTGCAAGCTGCAAAATGAGATTAAAAAGAAAAATGTAGAGATTGAAGAAAATAATGCAGAAATTGCTACCTTGAAGGAAAGGGTAGACAATGTGGTAGATTTAATACGCAAAATGCTAGCATGTAGAACTCCTCCTAGAGTGTATTCCTTGTACTTGAAGGAGCGAAATATTTCCTTTAAGCTATCAAGGATTATTTCAGGTTTGAGTCCTACCCTTGACACTCCACATGAATTTTTCCAGGCTTATCAGTTTGCCCCTCCTAATGTTAAAAATTTGCTATGTGAACTATACCTACACAATTATGTTTTGTCTGATGATCATGATTGAAATCCCTTACTGTATATTAGATACCTCTACTTAAGGGAATTTATGTCCTGGATTTAGAATGAAATTGGTTGGGGACAACTGTATAGAACTTACAGAGAAAGGGAATTTCATACTCCCTTGCCTCTCAGGGTTGAATCTAGTAACCCTGGAGATATTTCCATGACATGGCACAAAATTATTTACCGCCCCAACTACAAGGATAGGATTATTCCTATTAGAGAAGAGGCCTACAAAGAATATGAAAAGGTAGCTGAAACCACAGGAAAATCAGTAATGGGATACTTAGCACAGAGGAGGAACAATTTTCTAGAAGAGTTGAAAAAAGCTAAGCCCCATTCTTTACAGAACTATGCTACAACATGCAAAAGAGTTGACAGGTACATACAAATTGGTAGAAGGAAGCAACAACTTTGGCTTCCATTAACATTGCAACCACCTGCACTATTGTGGCCTATGCTCGATTACAAGTTTTACCAGTACGACATAGCTACAGAAAGGGAAAGATGGAACAGACTAGAGAACAAACAAGGATTCTACTGGGATTCTAATTCAGACACTGCAGAGACTGATATGGGACAACTGGAAGTTGGTGACTTCAGGGCATTAACTAGGCAAAAGAATAGTGCTCCTTTTGATGGAGGACCAATAAAATGTTAGGTTGTGGGGAATGATGAGCTCAATTAATGGCTCAATTTTGATAGGGTTCATTACATATTTGTTGTTGCTATCATAGACATTGACACTTGGTTGATATTTTCCTTAAAACCATAGACCTTGGCATAAGTTTATCTCTATGACTTTAATGACATTATCATGCTATGTGAATTACCTATGTTGAATTTACAAGTGGTTGAATGAATGTTACTGAAGTAATTATGGATATACATTTGTTTGTGTGTGCTAATGTTATTGTGCAGGGTTCCACTAAAATGTTGATGTCAATGAAGCCTGCTAAGTGGGAGAAACTCTTGCCAACTGATCGGTTGCCAAGAAGTTAAGAAGCTGACCATTAAGAAGTCAAAAGCGGGAAAACTCTCATGGAGGGAAATTCTTAATTTGAATAAAATAATGTAACCACCTTTTTAGTGGTCATATTTGTTGTTGAGAAAATATAGGGAGTGTATTGTGCTAGATTCCCATTGAAGCAAGTCTGCTTTGACCAATTTAGCGCATGCATAACTTCCTCCATCTTTTTCTACGCTTTCAATAAGTGGCATCCTCCTATTTTGATGGAGTCGACTACCTAGGTAGCTAGGGTTAGTCAGTATTTTCTCTCTCTATAAATAATGGTCAGATGCCCCTTTTGACAAGGTTGGATATTTTGAGTTTGTACTCACATTTTCTAGTTTTAAGTAATACAGTTCCATTGCTGAGATGTCATGCTTATGCTTTCAAGAAATAATATGATATTCTAAGTTGTTGCATTTGAGTTAGTCTAAGGGAGACTCACCCAAGGGGGGCCACTTGGTGAGAATTCCACCTATTAGTTTAAAAGTTATTTTATGTTCAATAGTTAGTTTTAATTTCAGCAACTGTTTGTTCCTCCAGCCACTAAAATTCCATTATGTGACTGTTCCTGTAGCCAAGGCAAACAAAGTAGTTTCCTATCTGTTTGCTGAGATTTTCATTTATATCTTTCATTTCCAGACCAATTGTTAATGCTTAGTGCAAATGTTGATTTATGTTCAGTGTTTAAGTTGATTTCCTTCCAACACTTTATTTCTAGCATTGTTTCATTCCTAGTTTATGGATGACTACAATAAAGTCCTAGTGCACATACAGTGATGAACCATTTCAAGTTTACGTCCCTGGGTTGACAAGTGAAATGCACCTTCATGATGAGTGAGATAGCTACTTAGTGTATATGTTCAATCTCTAAGTCACAACCCTAAAGGCTTAGTTATTAAACCATTAAAGGAGGCCAACACCAATCACCCAATAAATGAAACCACCAAAGGAGAATTATAAATTATGAGCTAATACCACCGAAAAGTGGTGCTCAAATCCCCCAATAAAATTCCAACACCTAAATCTTGTGAGGGCTCCTAGAAGAATATATCATGGCATGCCATTATTATCCTTCCAACCCCGACACTCTAATTTATCTTATTCAAACCCTCCAAACATGTTCTATGACAGTGATACTAATGTGTCATAGGTTGGTGAATGTGTTTGGTCAAAATGTGTAAATCCCTCTTACAACTCTCTTAATGTCATAGATGCTCTTACATTCCCAATGTGAGAGGCTTGACTTTTGATCTAAGAATCCAACTGAGCTCATATTTTAAATTGAATATATTACAGAGATCCATCTCATTCAACTTGATCTAGTTGGTGAAAGCCCATTTTAATAATTATGGGGGCCAAAAAATGACCTATATAGCCTATAAATTATATTTGAATATTATGATGTAAGGTCGAGTCACCTTTCCTAAAAATATGTAAATACATAAAAATGGACAAGCATACATGGTAGGTCTAATGATGAATTGACAACCCAACACATAACCTATGGTGTGTGAATAAAAATCTCTTTCAATAGATCCTAATATGATGGAGTTTTAAATTTATGCCTTATATCTCTCTCCCTTTATTTGTGTTTACTAGCCATTTTATATTTTTGTAACTTGTTTCTTGTTGAGAAAATGATTTTTCCCTTTTAAAAATACAATCACTCTTGATCCAATTGGTTCATCTTGGTGGTCACAACATGAATGCCCTAATTAATGTGCATTTACCTCATTGATCAAACTACTATTAAAATGGGGTAAACATGCATGATTTTTTCACTTGTGTGATTTCTTGTATGCATGTATTTGTGCACCATTTTTGGCTCTTGAACTCTTGTTCTAATAATGTATGAGTGTAGCCAACATAGTTAAACTCTAGTTCTTCTATCTAATTATGAATATTTTGATATTGTTGGATGTTGTGGATGTGTTGTTGATATGTGGTTGTCATTGATGTCAACACTATTAGCATTTGGTGTATTAAAGGTTGTATATGTCGAGGATATTGAGAAAATTGTAAAAGAAAGTGTTACAGGTTCCTTGTGGAACTGTGTAGGTCATGAAGGCATCTTGTTCTTTACGTTGAAGTTCAACTATTGTGGAATAAAGGGTTTATTCTTGAGAGTATCAAGATCATCTACTAGAAGTTTCAGAGGTCCGCATATTGATTTGATCATGTTGTGGTTTGATAGTATTTTTGTGGTCTCTATTAGTGTTCCTGAGTGAAGTTTGTGTGATTCTAGAAATCTCAGTTGTTGCGGATGTTTCTTTGTTATTTCTTGATGTTTTTAGATGTCTCTAGATCATGATCTATCTTTGTGGTATGTCCACACTAATCGGTTTGCTCGTGGTCGAAGAATTTTTCTTGTGCATGTTCAGTTTTTCATGTTCCTGGCTAACATGATGATGGTAGTGTGTTTTGGATCTTCAAGGTGAAATTAATTGAAGTATTTTTATGTTGGAGATATTAATTTGGGTCCCCACTATGTTGTGGCTGACCTTGGTGGATTCACATTAAAAATTTATTTGTAAATTTGGGCCGACATTGAAAATATGTTTTATTTTCCTGGCCAACTAAGTTGTTGATGGAATCTCATGTAGCAGATATATAAGAGCGTGTACTTCATGTGTTGGGTGTGCTCCCATGTGTGTATGTGCGAATATCATTCGATTGAAGAGAAGAGTGTGAAGAAGATCGAGCGAAGTGTGAAGTAGTTTGAATGAAAAAGTGGAGTTTTTTGTGCTTAATTGGAACTATAATCAAGCTTGTGCAGAAGCTATTTTCTCAGTTCATACCCTCTGGATTTTAATCCTATTTTGTATTGTTGGGTAGTAAGCCCCTTCCATAATTGAGTAGTGAGCTCTAGGCAGTGTGTCTAAATGCATGTGCATTCCCCTTTATTGATTTCCTTATACTTTTAACAGGGTATAATCTTGTGGACTAACATCCATCGCGGTTTTTCCCCTTACAGGGTTTCCACGTAAAAAATCTTGGTGTTCTCTATCTCAATAATGTGTTAATTGCTTATTCATCAATTCAAAGATTAAGTTAAGTTTGAAAAGTTTATTATTTTGTGACAACTGATTCACCCCCCCTCTCAATTGTTTGTCCTTACTTTTCCAACAAATATTAATAGAATGGAAAAAGATTTTGCAAAGGTCTTTTAGTTTTTTCTTTTTGATAAACTATTGCTCTTGCCTCTCTCCATCCATGAATAATAGTAGTTCTAAGATTTTATTTTGAATAATTATGTCAAGATTCTAACTTTTTACATGTTTCATACAAAATCTACTAAACATATCCATTAGGCTTTTCCAAGCAATTATTTTAATCAATTTCACTACTTCTAGTAACTTCCAAGCTCTAAAAATTTTAATAGCAACATTATTTTGTTTCTCCCTAGTCTATTTTTAGTCTCCCAAACTTCCTTCATTAAAGGTAAAGTCTATAGTTGAGAGGAGAGAGGATGCCAAATAATCAGGCCACTAAGGACAATACTACCCCAATCAACTCTTCTCATACTTTGGTTTGCTCATTGTTGGTGTGAATAAGGTATCTTACCTAACTAGTTCACCTAGTAGGTTCTATTCACATGTTAAACTTTTACTTAGGTCCTATGAATATTTCTAGAAGTCTTGGTTGACATTAGATTTTATCTTTTGTCATTTAATGCTTGTGTCCTTGGTCATTTAATATTAGTTGTCTCATGACATATGATTAAGACACTTGTCATGATCTTGTTAAATCTGATGTCTCACCTTGACTATATAACCAACGGTCTCTAACACATTTTATATTCATTCTATTTACATTGTTTGATAGGAATACAATTTATTCTTGTCATATTGATCTTCTCTTTTCATTGTGCTTTCCTTTAGCCTCTAGGTCTTGAGTGGCTATATTCATAGCTAAATCTTACATGGTATCAAAGCAAGTTGGGTTCCTTTGGTTAGTCTTTTTGAGAGATCTTTTTAGATCTTGAAAATTTGAATATGCTCTTCTCTTGCATTGAATGATGATTTGGAGAACCAAAAAAACTTGATAGAAATACTAGATTTTTTTTGGGCGGGGAGTTCCTCTTTGTGGCCTTATATTGCAAGTTTGTTTTGGAGCTTGTTGGTGCAAACCTAAACTCACCATAGAGTTTAAGGTGTTCAAGAAAGTTAAATTTTCCTTTTATTTCATCCAAATTAAACATGTTAGGCTAGATCTATGAGGGTTTGAAGTTGTAAATTGGTTGCCAAATCCAGGAGATAGCTACAATTTTAGAGCATTTTGGGTAAAAAAAAACCTTCCATCACATCCAAAAGGCCCAAGAACCCCAAGATCGATTGTCAAATAGTCAAAATCAGACAACCTTGCTTGGATCCATCAGATAAAATTTCTTCCCTACTTGGTTGTTCATATGATCGTACGGTTATTGCGTAGGCATGTGATACGATCATCATAGGTGAAAAAAATATTTCATTTTTTTAATTAAAATTCAAGAAAATATATAAAATGAAAATTTTCAATAAGCATACTACGCCTTGCATAGCCACATACCACAATGTACTCCATGTATAGTAGGGTATCATGAGAGCATCCAATAGGGCCATGTGGCGTAGGAAAAGGCCCCACCACCAACCACCACTACCTACTGAAAAATAAGAATATTCAGGCATATTTAAGATATTCTAGAGTGTATTCATTGATTTCACTATTTTTTAAAGATTCTTCTTAAAAATGAAAATTTGCTAGGAAGAGAAATATACCGACATTAAAGAATATTCTGGCCGACCTACTAGCTGCCAAATTTAATCGCCTAATTTCAATTAATATTCTAAGCATATTCCCTACTAACATCAACATGACATCAGTAAACTCTTTTTAAAATTTTCCCCCTTCTCTAAAGGAGTTTTAATTTTTGTACTTGATCATCAAATATGTTCATAACTCAGAGTCAAGACCTCCTTTTCGTGAGACCTTTTTTGATTTGGGGCAAAATTTTGTGTTCTACACAATGGTGCAGATAGTTTTTGATTTTGGTGTTAGGATTTTCCAAAAAATGTAGATTCTCACAGGTGTTGCTAAGCCATTCTTGCTTTGGGAACTCCCAAGCCTTTGTTCTCACTCCTGCAGTAACATTTTTGGGTGCAAATTTTTAAAAGTGTATAATTTTTCGTGTAATTTTTAGTGATTTGATCAAATTGATCTCATTTTGTGAAAAAATGTACTTTGATTTTGTGGCCAAATTTGGCATTTACATGTAGCAAGATGAATACCATTTCATTGCTTTTGGCAAGTGGCATCTATAATCACACTAGTCATAAAGTACCAAGTTCATATATTTTTGGGTGGGGGGTTCTTTGGTTGAGTGAATTTGGGGGGAATCTTCTCGTGGTTGTGGTTGCATTCCTCTTGATTTGTGTTCTTTCCTTCTTGTTTTATCATGGAGCAATCTTCAATTCTACTTCTAAAACCTTTCAACTATCTTAAATGGAAATCTAAAATGAACAAATTGTTAAGAGTTAAGAGGTTGTATAGGATAGTTCATGGGCTTGATGATGAAGCTAAAAAGAATAGGTGGTTGAATAGTTGTGAAGAATTCATTAGCTATTTGTGCTTGCATGTCTCTTTTGAGTTGTTGTTTCACATTGAGAAACTGGATACACCTATGGCTATGTGGAGTGCATTCTCAAAATTATTTGGGAAAATAGATAAAATCCAATGAGATTTGTTGGAGAATGAATTAATAAGTCTTAATCCATGTAATTTTGACAACATAGAGAACTTCATCACCAAAATCAAGTCACTAAGGACACAATTGATGGATTATAAAATTGAAAAATTAAATACACAACTGATGCTAAGTGTTCTTCAAAGCTAGGATATGAATATTTAGTGTTTGTGTCTCCTTTCTATGCTACAAAATTCCTTTGGGAGTGAGTTTAATGTGCCTTATTTTGAGGATTTTGCTATAAAATTCACCAGGGAGGAAGATAAGCTTATTCAAATGGGCGATCTGAAGTCTTCAAAATCTTAAGCCTTGATTGCAAAGGATGAGAAGTGTTCAAGTAGAAAAGAGAAGAAAAATAACAAGCCTAAGAAGAACACACAATCCACATATAATTCCATAAAACATAAAAATTCCCCTTATAAAGGGTAATCATCTAAGAAGGAGAAGCCTACGTGTGCATATTGCAAGAAGGATGGACATGAAGAACACTATTGTTATAAGAAAGACCTTGATGAATTGAAACATCTTCTTGTGAAGAAAAAAATTGGTTTACCTTCTAGAATGTCTACTTCAACTTATTCTTCCAAACACACAAAATTTGATAAGGAAGAGTCATAGTATTGGGACCAGTAAGAAAAAAGGTCATGCTCTTTGTGCTTCTACAAGTCATGAATTAGGGAGATGGATTCTAGATTCAAGAGCTTCTCATCATATGGCATCTTTGTAGTCTATGTTCTCTTATTTTGAGCCTTGTGTTATGCCACCTATTTTGATGGGAAATAATACTTATGTGAATGTAATTGGGAGGGGATATATTGATATTGGGGATGACACCTTCAATGATGTCATGTGTGTACCTCATTTGACAAACAATCTCCTTTCTATCTATCAAATCACTCATGGTGGAGTAGGGAGGACTGTGGAATTCACTCCTAATTAAATCATCATCAAAATCTTGGAGAGCAAAGAGGTCATTTCTATTGGGATGGTTGGTCATGCATCTTGACTATACACTTTTTCATAATTTGTTTCTAATGACAACTTTGATCCTTTGGATGATGACCACACTTCTAGCGTGGACTATGATTTTTCAGGAGAACTTTGGTTACTTGAACTTGGGTGTCCTCATAGGTGATCTAGTTCTTAAGCCTTGCATTTCATCTCCTCCATCTATTGTTGTTGTTGTCTCCTAATAGTGCACCCCTACTAAGTTGTAGAACTTAGCATATTGGAGAAACATGAGAACTTTTCTAAGGTTTTGGATCACCTAAAGCATAAAAAACCTCCAGAGAAAGTTGGCTCTTATGGTTCTCACCTAAACTACTTGTTGGGAAAAGGGTAAGAAAGATTGCATAAATTGAAAAAAAAACTCTAAGGGTGATGCACCAAAACATTAACTAAACTTGTAAAGCAACTTGTACACACAATTTCAATGAACAACAAATCCTAACATGCATAATCTAATACTGATCTAAGGTTTTTGCATCAATATTTCACGAGGATATAATGCACACAATCCTAGTAGGAAAGATACTTTTCACAACTTGAATTATTTGCACTCCAACACAACTCACAACCTACAAAATACATATACTTTATGCACAAAGATGTTATTAATGAGACACAACAACAAGGAATGAGACAAATTCACATGTATTTGCATCAAACATACTAATGCACACAATAGAACAAAAAATTAAGAAGGAAAAATTGCTTATCTTAATTGATCTCCAAGGTGTAAAATGATATACATGTATGTAAATGAGTTACAAAAAAACTATCTTTTTTTGCAAAGTACCTCCAAAAGTCACAAAGTAGACAAAATATAATAATTAGAACTAACTTCAAAAATGAACTTTGAAGTTACTTATGCTTTTCGAAGAGGTTTCACAAAGATAGGAACTAGAAACTTCCTTGGTCATGTACAACCAAAAAGCCTAAAATCTAGCCCCTAAATCCACTCCAAAAAGGCTCATGGATGAAGAAAAGGTCAAGACTTGACCTCACCTATCATAAAGACACCTAAAAATGCTCCAAAATGCTCTCAATTCCCTCCAAAACGAAGTCAAAACCACTCCTATATTCTTGGAACTTGTTGTATAACCAACTCCAACTTCCCTACATGCTTGGCATAAACCATAAACAACCTTCAACCATCTCCTTTGTCCATATCTTGAAAGCAATGTATCTTGCATTATACAAAACATTAAATAAGGTGATTTATAACATCACTTCAATAATGTCTTTTACATTTTTCAATTTGATGCAAAATAAAGAAAGAGGCTCGACCATGTTTTAGAAAGATATATGAAAAAGGGAACATTGACTTAGACTTTGCAAAATATAAAAGAGGAACCAAGGCATACAATACATAATGTGGGGCATTAGTTATGAAGAAGAAAATTAAAAAAAAGACAAAAATGCCTTTGTTGAGTCGGCCAACTTAGGGTTTTGAAAACCCTAGCACAAAGCCATGGTCAAACACTTTTCACATTTCCTTTTCAGTCTTGCACTTTTAGGAAAGCTTGCTCTGCCGCTAGGGTTTTGACTTGAACCTCCATGGAGTTTTCAGCTGAAAAATTGCATGCATATTTTATGAGAAATCGACAAAAATGAGCTTGGGTAAGCTCTCTCTCTATATAAACTTGCATTTCCTTTCAATATCTATAGAAAACAATGCTATCACGAGCTCTTTTTGTGCAGAAAATGATGAGAATGTTTATTTTTCCTGTGCAAATTCTTCATGAAATGAAAGTGACCTCCAGTTTTTTCTGAAATACATTCTTCATTATCTGTGAAAGAGAACCATTCTCTGCTCTTAAATGCAGGAAAAAGATGAATATGTTTTGTTTATTGTGCATTTTGTATGCTTTCTCGACCTTTCTGGATTTTACCCTTGCTAATGTTGAGGGCTTTGAATCCCTTTTATAGCAACTTCTCTTTTACAATTCTAGAAAGATTCTTCTATTCTTTTGTTAACTTGAGAGCTTATGTTCATGAAAGTCTTAAGAAAAGGTGTGTTGTACACCTTGCATAATGTATTTAATGTAATTATTCTTGAGGCCACTTTATGTTACATGTAACATTGGGACATAAGTTAACTTGCTAAAAATGTAATTATTTAATATTGGGGAAAATAAATAAATAAAGTACCCAATATTAAATATGAGGACATGGTTTTGTAATCTCATGGTTTTAGTCACATGGTTTTGTGTAATACCACTTGGTGGTTTTGTGGGAGCTTTCTTCTATAAAAGCAACCACGAGGGTAGTTGTTTTGAGAGGTAAGTTTGCATGTTAGTTTTGGTTAGCATTTGTGAGGGTTTGAAGCATAGCATGTGATGTGTGGTTACATGCTTGTTCACATGGATTGCTTGGAGAGGGCTTGATGCTTCAATGGTGTTCATGGAGACTCTAAAGATGTATTGTAATCTATATTGTTGAATAATACATGAGAGATGGATGGTTTTGGAGGTTGGTTTTTTTCCCTCTTAAGGGTTTCCTAGGGTATATCTTGTGTCATATTTTCATGGGTATGTTGTCTATTCTCTTGCACATGGATTATGAATACTCAGTTGCATAGATTTCTCTTTTGGGATATGTGGAAATTGTCTTTAAATGGCTGCAAGTTTCCAATGGCTTGGCCCTAGGGTTTCATATGTGAACATTTTTTGGGTTTTGCTCATTTTGTATTTATAGAGTGTTTTCCTCATTTGTTAAGGATTCATCTTGGTCTCATAGGCATTATGTAGAAATAACTAGCTGACAAAACCAGTTGCATACAACCCCTTTGATGATTACAGATAATTTCCCATTAGAGGTTGTATCATTAAACAACCTTGAACACTATCATGCTCTTGGTTTTTTCCTCTGTGGACTGTGTCATGCCATCATGGTTGTTGCCCTTGAAAATGATTGCTAACCTAGGAATGTCACTTACCAAAGACTGACTTCTTGCATTGATTCCTTAAGGTGTTGTTTCAATGTATGTCCTCTTATTTGACATACTATCCTTTGCTTCATTATCTCATTATATTTGTAGCAATGGCTCTGTTTCAAAAAAATACTCCGTATCAATCCTATTGCAACAAAGGCCTCCAATTGGGGCAATCACAAGAGAACATAAAAAGATACAGTCATAACACCTCAATGACATGAGATATCAACAATGTTCATAAGAAGATTCAACAGGCCATGAGGCCTGGGATTTTAGAGAGACTCTGACATAGGTATTGAATAGAGATAGTATGTATCACACAAAAGAGCATATTATAATTAAGAAAGGTGCATCCAAAAAGAATGGTGAATATAATCATAATAATAGGTTGACAATGCTTACTAAAATAAAATTCATTTTAATTGTAACCCAATTGACACTTTCATGACATTTGGAAATGACTCTCTGCTTTTTGGAATAATGATGATTCACATTTACTGCTTTATTTTGTGTTTGTTGTATTTAATACCATAGTCTTGATCTCCTTTAAATGTAGTGACTGCCCTACTTCCTTCGAGCTGCTCACTATCATTGGTAATCTGATATTGTCCTATGCATTGGTTACTTTGAAGACATATGTTGTAACAAGATCTACACCCCTTACTAGGACAAGCTTCCATATACAATCCTTTTATCTTTGTGCTTGTCTAGACCATCATGGAACCTTTGATAACAAGATTTTTTGAATCATGACTATATTGATATAATGGAATGTTCTTATTGATAAGGGAAAGCCTTATTAATAAGGAGACTATCCCTCATCAATATAATCATGGTTATGCAAAACTTATCTTCAAGGATTTCATAGATGATCCAACTTGTGATTATCCCTCTTAAGTGAAACAAGAGGGCAACATGTTGGGCTCAAACCTTGTGGGAGCCCATTTTACTCCACATGCTGATGTCAAAATGAAATAATCCAGTAATGAAAAATTCACCTATACTTGCACAGTGAACAAACATGTTAGAGAAAACAATGAAGCTCAGAATATGATGGATATTGATGATAATCCTTTGCTTTTTCTTTGATATCTGAAATGTTGTAAAAATAGTTTCAGTGCTTAATGAGGATAAATTATAAACTTGTTGATATAACATATGTAGAGAAAATGGGTCTTGAGCTCTAACACAACTTTTCTCCATCTCTCATAGGCATTTCAAGCAGCAGCAAAGCAACTTCTGGAGCAACCAAGCAGGAGGGACTAGACAAGGATGCAACAACTCAAGTTGGGGTTCATCATTCAAGCAATGACAAATCCCTATTCTTTTCATATACTCTTTCCTTTCTATATCTTTAAATGTATAGTTTATATCTTATGTTGTATTGAAGTAGTTATTCCCACGGCTTGTGTGGGACACCATACATTTGTAATTATCAATAAAGACAACATTTATGCAAAAAATTTGTAAATATTTCTCTTGTATACATTTGCATAATGAACTGCAATTTATTTGATAACTACTTCTGTGCATATGAATGAAACTTCAACATAAATCAATGTGTACCTTTTATCTTTTATCATCATGTAATATCTTAGCTCTACCTGATTGAGCTGGAAGCTAAATTAGGTAATTGTTGCATTTGTTGATGTTTGTGTTGCTACAAATATGGCTTCTCGTGATTTAGTGCAACAAGATATTAATCATCTTTCAACTATGATTTCTTGGGATGAGTACTTGACAAACATTACAAGTTTGTTTGTAGAGTCACACATTTCAAATTTGGGAGACACCATTGATTGCATCCATCTTCTCTTTGATGGAGATGATCCTTCTTCAATTGTTGTGAGGGAACACTCTAACCCTCTTATTCATTCTCTATATTCTCATTCATCATAGTTTGACGTGAGTGTGGATACTTTTGACTAAGATTTGGAGTAGGCTTATTTATCTTCAGAGGAGATATCTTTGTCTTTAGATTATATTTTATAATCATTTCTAGAACATTTTGCATTATCTTCTTCATCATCAACATGGAGACAACATACTTTAGAGATATCACACATCATTCTTCTTCCATTGTCTTCCTTTCAAGACTAAGAAGAAATCCTGCATACATTCTTGTTTTTGTTTCTTCCTAAGGGGAGGAATGTTATTCAATAGTCTTGAAACATCTTTAGCATTCATTATTAGAAATCTACCATCATTGTATAAGACACTACATTGAGGGGGGGCTACATAGTCTCTCTTCTTCTTCTCTCTTATGGGGGGACTTCTTCCTTGCATTGGGATTTGTCCTTCTCATTTTTCAGTGAGAGAATTTTATTTTCATCTCTTTTGGGGAGGATTTTTGTTCCATTGGGTTTTCTCCTTTTCTCTATTTGTGAGAGATTGCATTTATACATGGGTATTGTGAATAAATATTCAACAAGCTCCCTTCAGGTATATTTTTGCTCTTAGTATCAGCCTGCGCATCGCAAGGAATCCACTCGGCCTTTTGTTAAAGTCTGCTGCCCCCTCCACATGTCTGCTCTGTGACCCTAAAGGTTTCCTTTCCTTCACATCTTGGGAATCCCCGCTATGCTTCCACATGTTGTAGCTGCGGGCCATTTTGATCATCCCTTTTTGCTTCCTTATCAGGTCCCGCTCAAGTGCCACATAGCTCTCATTCCCAAAGAAATTTGGCGGGCCACACAATTGGCATCTGCGATGCACTTTTGCTATGTGTCTACTCCGTACAATATTTTAGGACAAGGATGAAATAACGACCGTGGGAAGCGAAATGTTGCACACGTCTCTTTTGCGCACAACCGATGATCGATTTCCTCCACTTTTGGATAGAGCTCCATCCACGCGACACGTGTCACCTTGGCGCAAGTCTTCAACGACGAAAGATAAAGGTTCACACGAGCAGTGCTATGCTTCCACGTGTCTCTTCGGCGAGTTTCGTATTCAGACGATGAATCAAGTGAACCAAATGCTGTGACTAGCCACCGCGTGTCATAATTAGTTCACAGGATGATGACACTTGTTTGTTTAACCTTGTCGGGACCACCACCATCATTTGCAGGGGATGCACTTGGGCCTGGAATGACCGGATGCTTGGTTTCAAATCTTTTCTATTGCAATGACTTGGGAATATACTCATTTCTGCATCATTCCCGAAGATCACAAAATCTTTTCTGTTATTGCTCTCCGAGGTGGTGGGAGTTTTCTGCTATATATACTTCTCTCTGTTTTGAGTGAAAGGTCCAGATTTTGAAGGAACACTGATTTCAGGAAAAGACACCAGACCTTTGTTACTGTTTTGTTTTTATTGCAAAAAAACTTTTAGATTGTGCCAATTGTTCAGCCTTTCTGTTCTTTTATGCTATTTGATTAAACTTTAAACTGCGTTACCATTGTCTGGATATTTCATTTGAGAACTTCTATATATATTGAATGCAATTTTTCTTATCTAGATCATGTCTTATGACTCTTCTTGGCAGTAGTAGTGTATACAATGTTATTTCATGTCAATGAATGGATTATCTATACTTTAATCTTTAGTTTCTACCTTTCTGGAACACTACAAATACCAATCAGGCCCTTAGATCTATGATTTATCATGCCTATCATTAAGTCTTGATGCATCGCCCTAGATTAGACTTTATTTTATTATATATGTTTCCTTTTCCCTTTCCAAACCCCCATTATAGAAGAAGTCGACTTCTTTAAAAACTTGGAGGTCATTCAATTTAGCGCAAAAGGCCCCCCATAAACTGAGTTTCCCATAAGACACTGTTACCTTGTCAAATTTTGGCATCAACAGGTACCTAACATGGCCTGGTAGTTGGGACTCATCTTTGCATCATTTGCATTAGTTTCCTCCTCCCTAAGTTACACTTAAGGGGGGGTGTTGGTGTGACTAAGGTACCTTACCTAACTAGTTCATCTAGTAGGTCCTATTCGCATGTTAAGTTTACTTAAGTTCTACAAATATTTTTAGAAGTCTTAGTTGGCATTAGATTTTATCTTATCTTTTGTCATTTAATATTAGTTATCTCATGACATAGGATTAAGGCACTTGCCATGATCTTGTCAAATCTTATGTCTCACCTTGGCTGTATAACCAAGGGTCTCTCACACATTGTATATTCATTCTATTTGCATTGTTTGATAGGAATACAATTTATTCTTGTCATATTGATCTTTTCTTTTCATCATGATTTTCTTTGACCTCTAGATCTTGGATGGATACCTCCATAGCCAACTTTTACACTCATATCCTAGCTATGAGGATCCTAATCATTATTTTTGTTTAGATTAAATTAAATTAGTTTTAGATTAGTCATTTTATTTCTCCAAATTTTTTATATTTCATACTAAAATTTAGATTTGGGAAAAAATAATTTTATTTTGATATATTGGATCATTTTATTACAAGTATTTATTCCAATGTAACATCACCATTTATTTCAAAATCTCAATACAAGTAGGTATAATTTAACGACAAACAAGAAAAGTAAACAATCATCAAACAAATCAAACCACCAAGTAAACAAACCCTTTATAAACTCATTCATTACCACTGTTGTATTGAAAAAGAAACATTATATTGAAAAATAAAAAAGTGTTCACTATTGATTATATCTTATGAAAATAATTATTCCAATTGCAAATAAAATAAAAACCTTCAATTAATTAGTTGCGTGTTTATTTTCTTCATTTTGTTTTAGAGTTTGCATGTTATCACATTCAATTCTAAAATGAAAATAATTTATTGATGTGGGTGATCCCACAAAAGTGGTTTACAATTTTGGCCAAACTGGACACTGAAATATTTTTTTAAAACTAAATCTTCACTTTCGGGCACCTATAGTGGCTAAACTGTGAGGAATTTGAAGATGATGCAAACTAGAGTTTTGTGACATTTTGTCTGTACATTCTAAATATATTTTTTTCAAAATTTTTGGAATCAGATTGCACTTCTTTTTCCATCTCCCTCAAAAACTAGTTTTTTTCAAAAAACTACATTTTTAAAAAGTGATGCTCACCGTATAACGCATAACTTTTTTTCCATGAAGGATAAAATTCTAACTCTTTCGAATTTAGATTTGTAACTTCAATATCTAGTGCTTCCACTTGGTTAGATAGTTTTTTATTGAATATTTTTTCTTTAATCAAGTTTCAAAGTCAAACCAATTACAATTCAAACATAGCGCGACCGTATAACGCGTAACTTTTTTTGTATGTATTGAAATTCAATTTTTTTTGTTGGATCAAGGACTTCAATATCTGGTGCACTCATATTTTTCAATTTTTTTTGATAATCTTCTATTTTTCCACATGTGGAGAACAAAGAGCTTGGTTTTCAGTGAAAAACCTATGTTTAATAAAACTAAAACAAATAAATACATAATAAAACTAAAACATATTAAAATTATAGTCATTGGATAGCTCGTTTCAAGGACTACCTGATTCCAGTTGGGTTTGGAAGTCTCCTCCATTTTCATCCTCAACTCGAGCTTCAAAACACAAAAAAATGGACTTTTTTTATGCCAAAGGATGCCAAGGTGGGATTTAGGGGTTTCGAGCGAACCAGGGGGGTTCGAGCGAACCAGGGGGGTTCGAGCAAACCAAAGTTCATTCGAACCCCCTCCCATAAAGTGTTTTTCTTTGATTTTTTGGCAGGAATGGGGCCCACCTTGCATTTAATTGGTTCGCACGAACTAGGGTTCATTCTTGGTTCGCTCGAACCAAAGGGTTCATTCCAACCCCCAAAACCAATTTTTTTTGTATGGGGTCATTTTTTGCCACTTTTCCTTCCTCACTCAAATTGTAAACCACTTTTGTGGGTTTACCCATGTGCTAATTCAAGTATCTAGGTTCAAATTTATGTTGAATAATATCTTTATTTTATTGCATGCAATCACATTAAACATACAAAAACAAACAAAATTAGTTTAGTTTCATTGTTCATCTTAAGGTTGTTTGTTTTATTAATTAACATAACTTGAAGCATAAAATTTTTTTAAACATTAAAATACATCTTAAAACATAATAAAAACAACAAATAAAATGATTATGACCTTTCCATTTGAGCAAACACAAACTTTATACTTAGTTCAAATATCCACATTGAAATATTTCAAAATTTCAAGCAAAGCTAAACTTTGAAGCAAAAAATTTACACACTCCACATTGCAACATCAAGTATTTTGAATTGAATGATTAAGCGTTTAAACCAAACATCTCAACAAAAGAACTAATGACCAACAACTAAATTAATGCATATAAGTAATTTCACTCCATTTCTTTTACATTGGGTCATGTTTAACATATTAGGCTCATGTATCTAGGAGTGAGAGAGGATTGGGTAGAAGCTACCTTAAAAGAGCCAAGGGAGAGTTCACCAACTCTTGTGGCCACTAAAGTAGAAGAGCAAGCTCAAGTTATATAATGAATTCAATGTGAAAATATTATTTACATGTAGTTAATATAACTCACTTAAATGAACTGTTCAATGAAATACTACCCATCTCAACTTTCTTTGAATCAATCCAATAGAACCTCAATGATGTTTGTTGAGAAGTCCACATTTTACACACAACAACCAATACTCGTATTGCCATCACCACACTTCAACCAAAAATTCTTGTTATCCATAGATCACTCCTTGCTTGTGAAGATGGCGCTCCATCAAATTCTCCACCATTATATGTATTGTTGCTTTATGAACAACACCATTTTTCCACTCATTCAATCAATATGAACCATACATGTGCCTATTGTATGTGATTCACATAATAGTGGTAAGTTAGCTTTAGTTAGTACACATCCAACTTGTTAGAGGAAGATTTAAAATTCTCATAGACATTAGCTTTGGATATTCTTACACAAAATAAGTGATCTGAAGGTAAAAACTAGAAAAAAAATAGAATTTTTATGCAATCAAGGGTTTGCAAGAACAAATACATAGAATTTCAAAGAGTAGGGGTTAATTCAAAAATTGCCTTTTTTTAGTTCGATTAGAATTAAGGAAAACCCCTACGAAGGGATATAATAATGCATAATATTTTTTCTTTCCCTCCCTAGGAAAAAAAACATATGAAATAATTAAGCTAAACTCTAGGGTCTATTTGGACTTGAAAAAAGATAAACCACAATTTTTTCAAGCTAGAGTAACAATAAAAAAAATTAAGGTTGCCTTGTCAATTATAGGCACTCTTGTATAAGTTGTTGCCCACTAAATGTACTCAAAATTGGCTTCCACGCTTGTCCTTTTCATATAAATACCATGAATTTTTAAGATCAAACCTTGAATCTTCATAATTGACATCTCAAGTTCCTTATAATTTATCACATATATTGCTTATGAGTTGGATAATTTAACATTCTCACTGCGATCATTCTAGGAATTAACACTAGAACCCTTGCATTATTATTGCTTCCATCACTTTCTTGTCATGGAATCTTCTCATTCCATAAAGAAATTTCTTAAGTTAAAAACCTAGATAAAAAATATACTACACTTACATTCAAATTTGTTTTAAGAAAGATGAAAATTTGGTACTTAAGGTTTATTTTACCCCACAAAAGATAAATGTTGCATGAAATGTGTTTAGAAAAAGCTACATTATCTTATTGCTCTCTAAAACTTTCACAATGGTACATAAAAGTTGTAGTAAAGTCTATTTGTATACAAGTATAGAACCAACTTCGTTTGCAAATATATTTATAAAATTCTATAAATTATTACACAAATAACAATTTGTGAAATTTGAGAATGAAAGAAAAAATTGCAATAAAATTTCTTCTTAAGCAAATTTGTCAAAAAAAACATTAATTTAATTAAAGATAGTTTGACAATCTTTTATCAATTATGAAGAAAATGAAACATTTTTGTTGTAAAATCCACTAATCCTATATTTTCATTAATAACAAAGAGTAAAGAAAAAATATAATTAAGTAGAAGTTTCTAGAATATGTAATTTTCCTCATAATAAATTATATTTTATTAAGATTTAAATTATAATAATAAAAAAGAATTATATTCATAAACACACTTATATTTTCATACTCCACTAACCCCATTCCACACGCTTACGTGGCCATAAATTCCACACTTGGCACAACAGGCCACCTAAATCTCGTCGACTAACATAATGTGCAATATCCCACCAACGGTTATATTTTCCCGTCAACTGCGGGCTCAAGGTCACGTCAAATAATGGAGTTAATTTTACCATTCATTTATCATCTTTTTGAACTGAAACAGCACATTTTCACGTCAAGTAACGGAAGAGATGTATTCGGAATGGGAATTTGTGAAGATTTGGACGGGAGGAAAGGGGTAGCGTAGAGGCAGAGGTTGATTAGAAGCCAACTGTTTTAAATATAAACACTCAGAAAACTCTTAGCAGTTTCATCCACCCGTCAATGCTGGTTCCTGCTACAGATGCTAAATTTGTCTTTTTTATTCTCTTTAACTTTTACTCCACGCTGCTTTGTGCCTTACGCGCGTTGGTAAATGCAAGGCTAATGGCGGCACCCTGGCCCACATTTGAATGAATGAATGAAAGATTTTAATGGCGTCCGCGAGACTAAAAGCGACCTATGGGACCCGAGGACACTCCAACAGCGGGTTTGTCTCCGGACTCTTCTCGGTCGAGGATCTCCTGGCGGTAATTTTGACTAGGAGGCTAGCCGTCTGATTTATCTTATCCTCCTCAAATAACTGCTGCATATTGCCCACATCTGAAATACTTGAGTACTGATTACGGATATTTTCGTACGCTGTGCATTCCATGACGAAGTGCCACTCCGTTTCCACCACTCCCTTATTACAAAATAAGCACGTTCTTTCTTCCCAAGTTTCCTTAGGAGTCTTCCACCTACTAGTCTCACATCTAAGATGGTGGGACCCCGTTCTCAATTGAGCAATTAATAGCCTCGCTTTCCCTTTAATAGTTGCACCTAAATATGGTTTTTCACCATGTTCCTTAGCTGGGTTAAACTCTTTGATGTAATATGCTTTTTTTCGTCCGATCTGATTTGACCACATGGCAGTCCTGAATTTTTCCTTCACATAGATTTTTATTTCACTGTTGGTGTCAGGACACTCATGTAATTTGATGTTCCACTTGTTCAGCCACTTGATGTTCTGTTTCATCCATGTTTTCTTTCTTCGGACTAGAATCTCCTCCATAACCGTTTTGGGCCACCGGTGGTTATCCATGTTTTCAACCTTTTTTAGATAACTTAACAACCGGGTTATCGCTGAAGCTTCCAAAGGAAAAGCTCCCGCCTCAGCTAGCAGGATTTCATAAGGAACAGTAGCTTTAACTTTGGGATTATTTGTTATTAGGTGTTTCTGGATTCTTTCTATCTGTCTCCAACTGCACTTTGATGTGTTGCTTCCCCACACTTCGCACCCATAAAGCACAACCGGCGTGACAAGTAAACCAAAAAGGGTTTTCTTGGTTTTCCAATCCCAAAGTTCAGCTTTTCTACACCTATTTTGGAGCAAATAATAGGCTTTCCAACCTCCCTGTATCCTTTTCGTTCTACAGGTTTCCCAACTGAGCTTATAATGGAAGTCAATCCCAAGATATTTGTATTCTTTCACTATATCAAGTGGGCTGCCTTCAAAAAGAAAGGTATGCTGTTTAATTTTTCTATTCAATGAGTAAATCATGATTTTGGTCTTGGATGTGTTCACTTGCATCCCAACTTCCTGACAAAAGTGTTCTAAGGCTTTTAGATGTTCTCTTAACCCATGAGCTGTTTTTGAGATTAGGATAAGATCGTCAGCATATAGAAGTAATTTTACTACATAACCTGCCAAATGGATACCATCCCCGCCTTCCTTGCTTAACCACGCTTCCAACTTATCAATGTATAGCACAAAAAGCGTAGGGGATAGAGGGCAGCCCTGTTTAACTCCAATGTCACTGTCAAAACATTCTGACATACCTTCACTTGTTCTGATTTTAGCACTGACCTTCTCATACAGCCTATGAACAGCTGCTCTATATGCATTTGGAATGCCTAATTCTTCCATCCGAGACCATAATTTGTCTCTAGGCACTGTGTCGAAAGCTTTCTTAAAGTCTACAAAGCAACAATAAGCTTCCTCACCCTGGTTATCCCAAATTTTCTCAATCAAGTGTCTAAGGGTGATGCAGTGATCGATGGTAGAGTGCTTGGATCTGAAACCTGCCTGTCCCTTTGCTCTTTTGCCCTCATTTTCTGCCCATTTGCTGATCCTACGTTCAATCATGCTCCCAAATAGCTTGCCAAAGATAGAGTTGACCATAATTGTGCGATAGTTAGATGGGTTATTGATATCACCACTTTTAAATAAAGGGATGACCACACTGGTAGTCCACTCCATGGGAAAACCTTCCCGATTGACATTGTTGAAAATTCTTTTTATGTGAGGGGCAAGAATTTCAGTCCCCCATTTTAAAAATTCAGACTGTAGCCCATCTATGTCTTGTGCTTTGCCACTTGCTAAGTTCTTTATTCCTTGTTTAATATCATCCACATTGAATAATTTCGTTGGTGTGTTAATGACAGGAGGGTAGTCTTTCTCGTGGGCCCGCTCGTAAAGAAGTCTAGCATATTCTAACCATTGGGCATCTGTAATATTGTTTTCCACCACCTTTTTCTTTTGTTGCAATTCCCTCCAAAAGCCTTTAGGATTATGTTTCCCAAGAGTGATTAGTTCCTTCTTTCGTTTACATACTCTATTTTTTTGGACTGCACTAACTTTTCATATTTTTTCTTAAGCTCTTTGCCCCTACCTCTCTTCATTAGCGATCTCTTGGCTGCCTTACATTCTTCATCATACCACGGATTTGCCGGAAACGTGTTTGCTGTCCCCATCTTGGGATGAGACCTTTTGCACGCATTTAATGCCTTGTGTATTATCGGGATCAGCAAATTATTGTGAAGGACATCAACCTCTTTTGCTGCTTTAGACTCCACATTATTTTCCAGATCATGGAAATGTTGCTTAAGAGCAGCATTGAATAATTCTCTATTTTCCTGATTTATGAGGATTTTCCCCTTAGGAAGGGCTTTTTTTTGCGTGTGCATAACCTGTTTGTTGTGTTGGCTGATTGGTGAAATGCGTAGTTTGACCCGAAGAGGTAAGTGATCAGATTTCATCCCGATAGGGCAGTCCTCAATATCAAATTCCAACAGTCTAGAACTAAAACTCTGGGAGCAAACCACGTAGTCCACCACACTCTGACCATTATACGTTTTGCAAGTAATACCTCCAGACCTCGGCCAATCCCTCATACCATTGCATATAACCATGCCAAATAGACTACAAAGCCCCAATAATTCTATCCCAAATGAGTTGATAGTGCCATTACCATCCTGAGATGATCTTTCCCAATGGAGACCACCTCCTTCCTCTAACCACAAAGGATTGTTCTCCCCTTTGGTTTCATTGCTCAACTGAAGAGATTGGTTATTAGCTGTCCTTGCATTAAAGTCACCCATTACAACCACATCTCCAAGTGTGCTAAAAATAGAGATATCTTTTTTTAGTGATGCATACGGGTCTTCGTTGTCTAAATTTCGTTTCTTATAAAACTTTGAATTTTTTGGAGCAAAGTAGCAAGCGGCTAGACTAAAAGTTCCTCCATTTTCTGTTATTTGCAGCCATATGTACTGTTTATTTGTGTCTTCTTTTGCCAATTTAACAATTCC